>JAGPOW010003316.1:82848083-82886637 GCA_030014935.1 Caiman crocodilus | reverse complement strand
TCCAACCTAAACCTGCTCTCCAGTAACTTGTGACCATTGGTCCTAGTTACCCCTGGTGGTGCCCGGGAAAAAAAGAGCCTGCCCTATTTCCTGCTGATCTCTCCTCAGCAGTTTAACCACTGTCTTTCTGTGGTTGCAGGCCTCTAATCTGCCTGCCAGATGAGGGAGGGAAGCTGGGTACTGCTGCCTGGGACTGGCAACCTGGAGAAAGGAACTGAGCCTGATCACTCAGTTCCCCTCCCAGCGCTGTGACTGGGGTGGGGAAGGGAAGTCAGACCAGCTGAGCTGAGTTCCCCTCCCCAGCACTAGGATTGGGCTGGGGAGGGGAACTGAGCTCATCTGGGCTGAGTTCCCTTCCCCAGCCTGATTGACCAGAGTGCAGGGGAGGTGAATTGAACGATCAGATTCAGTTCCTTTCCCCAGCCTGATCACAGCACTGGGGAGGGGAACTGAGCCTGGGCTTAGTTCCCTTCTCCTGCTCTGTGATGGGGTTCTTGCAGCTTGTCTGCAGGAGATGGGGGGGCATAGTCCTGGTTCTCCCCTGTCTCCCACCACCTGGTTCCTGGCTGCTCTGAAACTCGAAAGATTTTGAAAGTTTTGAAATGCTTCAACTGGCCTCATTTTGTTTCCAGGCTGTTTCAAAGCCTTTGGTTTCATTTCAATATTGCTGTTCCGAGCTCAAAATGAGTCAAGACAATGTTGAAATGAAACAGCCAGCGAAATTTTGCACAGCCCTACTAGATACCTATCTCTTGGTAGAGCTTTCAGAGTGTAACATCCCAACTCTTTAGCTCAAGCTGATGTTCTTAGGGCTCCTGGACTCCCTATCAGGGATCTTCATAGTTGGTAGGGTCAGAAGGGACCTAAGTAGATCATCCAGTCTGACCCCCTGCCATGGGCAGGAAAGAGTGCTGGGGTCAAACGAAGGTTCCAGACTCCTTTTGAGGACCCCCAGGGTAGGAGCCAGCATCACTTCCCTTGGAAGTTGGTTCCAGGTCCTAAGCCACCCTGTGAAGTAGTGCCTCCTGATATCTAACCTGAATCTACTCTCAGTCAACTTATGGCTGTTATTCCTTGTTACTCCCAGTAGTGGTTGGGGGAACAGGGACACTTCCATAGCCTGCTGGTCCCCCTTGGCCAGTTTGTAGATGGCCACCAGATCCCCTCTCAGCCTTCTCTTGTGGAGGCTGAACAGGTTCAGGTCCCATAGCCTCTGCTTATAGGGCCTGCCTTGCTGGCCACTGATGATGTGAGTGGCCCTCCTCTGGACCCTCTCCATGCTGTCCGCATCCCTCCTGAAGTGCAGTGCCCAGAACTGGATGCAGTACTCCAACTGTGGCCTGACCAGTGCTGCACAGAGGGGGAGGATCACCTCCTTGGACCTGCTTGTGATGCAGCTGTGGATGCATGACAAGGTACGGTTGGCCTTCCTGACCGCTTCCCTAAATGGCGGTCCATGTTCATTTTGGAATCAATAATGACTCCAAGATCCTTTTCTGCCTCTGTCCTGATGAGAAGGGAGTTCCCCAGCCTGTAGGTATGCTGCTGGTTCTTCCTTTCAAGGTGCAATACCTTGCACTTGTCAGTATTGACACCCATCCTGGTCTCATCCACCCACCTCTATAACCTGTCTAGATCTAGTTCCAGCCTGTCCCTCTCCTTCAGCTTGCCCACTTCTCCCTACATCTTAATGTTATCTGTGAGTTTGAACAAGGTACTTTTCACCCCCTCATCCAAGTCGCTGATGAAGATGTGCAGCCCTGGAGGATCCCACTACCCGCATCCCTCCATGTTGAGAGAGACCCATCCACCACCAGTCTCTGGATGTGTCCCTCCAGCCAAATTGTGACCCATCCGACTGCATAGGCATCGACACCACAGTCACCTAATTGTGGTTGAAGGCCTTCCAAAAGTCCAGAAAGACTATGTCCACCTTGACACCTGCATCCAAGGATTTTATGACCTGGTTGTAGAAGGCCACCAGGTTGGTCTGACAGGACCTGCCTTGAATGAACCCATGTTGATTGCCCCTAAACATGATCCCCCCTGCTGGTCCCTTGCAGATGTGCTCCTGGATAATTTTCTCAAAGAACTTCTCTAGGACTGGGTAAGACTAACGGGCCTGTAGTTTCCTGGGTCCTGCTTCCTCTCTTTTTTGAAAATGGGAACCACATTGGTCCTTTTTCAGTCCTCTGGCATCTCTCCAGAGCACCATGTGTGCTCGTAAAGCTGTGCCAGGGGTCCCACAATGACCTCTGCTAATTCCCTCAGCACTCTGGGGTGGAGATCCTCAGGACCTGCTGATTTGAACATATCTAGTCCCACCAGAAGTTCCCTGACCAGGTTCTTACTGACCCTGGGCCTAGTAGCACCTCCCCTGGGTCCGTTGGGGATTCTGGTAGGGGAGATGTCACAGTCCCTGCTCAAAAAAATGGAGGCAAAGAAATTGTTAAAGAGGTTAGCTTTGTCATCTGGTGTAACCACCAGATTTCCTAGCATGTCCTGCAGAAGCCCTATGTTACCCAGTACCTTCTTTTTACCCCCTATGTATTTAAAAAAGGACTTCTTGTTATCTTTGATCCAGGTCAATAGTCCCAGTTCGATCTCTGCCTTAGCCTTCCTAACAGCCCCCCTACAGTCTCAAGCAACGGAGGTATAGTCCTCCTTGGTGATGGCCCCTCCCTTCCATTGGATGTATGCCTCCTTTTTTGCCTTGAGACGTTCCTGGATGCTTTTTGTGAGATATGAGGGCTTTTGAGCACTCTTGCCCCATTTGATCTGCTTTGGGGTTGTCACCCTTTGGGCGTGGAGGATCATCTCCTTAAGGAATGAGCACTCTTCCTGGACTCCCAACTTCCCTCCCCTCTGGGACCTTAATGCCTCCCCAACTAGTCTCCTTGGCTCAATAAAATTCACCCTTCTGAAGTCTAGGGCTGTTGGCTTGCTCCAGACCTTTGCCACCTTGCACTGGATGGCGAATTCCAGCAGGCAATGATCACTATCGCCCAAGTGAACGGGAATCCACAGTCTACTCACCAGGCTGTCGCCCATGGCCAGGACCATGTCCAACAAGGTATTTCCTCTAGTGGGACTGTGCATCTCCTGGGTTAGATGGAAATCCTTTAAATTGGCTAGGAACCTATGTGAACGGTCAGACCTGGCTGACTGCTCTTCCAGCAGCTGTTTGGATAATTTAGGTTGCCCATGATGATTACATCCCTTGACTTAACTGCCTCTGCAAGCTGACCTGAGAATTCCTGGTCAGCTCTTCTCCCTGGTTGGGTGGCCTGTAGTAAACCCCCACCGTTAAGTCTCTTTCCCCCCACCCTCCTTGTATACCCAGAGCACTTCAGTCTGCCTCTCTTCTGACCCAGTACTGTTTGTTGAGGATGTGTATTGCTCTTTGACATGGAACGCCAAACCCCCACCTTTACTCCTTGTTCTATCCCTCCTGTACAGCCTATAGCCTTTGATGTTTACTGCCCAGTCATGTGTTGAGTCCCACTAAGTTTCAGTGAGCCCCACTATGTCCGGGTTTGTGTTAGCTAGCAGGAGGGCAAGTTCCTTCTGCTTGTTCCCCATACTACAAGCATTAGTGTAGAGGCATTTAAGGCCTACTGGAGGTGTATTCAAGGCCTCCTGGAGGAACATTTAAGGCCTCTTGGAGCCTGGAAGTGCTGAAATAGTCTTTTAGGTGTTGTGACTCAAAGACAGCCCTGTGATAGAGAGTCCCCTGGTGCTGGGAATCCCACAACTCCCAGAGTCACTGTCCCATGTTTCCTATGTTAGTTCATTCTCCATTTCAGAGTGCCCCTGAAACCATAAATCCAGGAAGAAATGGACTCTCTCGCTCTAAGACAGTACACACTGCAGGGCTGCAATGAAGCTAGGGACCTGGGAGTCCTCCTTTTCTGCTATTTTGTGGTGGGTGGCAGCGACATTGACAAGAGTCATCTCAGTTTCATTCAGCTGCCACTAGGCATCTTTCTTCAATAGGGTATTTTGTCTTGGAAGCCCCATTCTTCAGTGTTTCCAGAAGGAATGCTGTGGGATTTCAGTTCAGTGAAACAAAAATAGAATTTGTATTTATACCAATTCAGGATGAAGATCTTTTCCAAAGAATAATGATTCCAGAGATAAAATTCAGTTTTTCAACCAATTCCAGACTGAAGCAATTTTTTTTAGACTCATAGGACTATTGCATCCAATTAGGATATTGTCACATGCACTGCCTTAAGAACTGCCACACAGAAAATGTGTTGTCTTAGCAGTAGGTTTCTCTGCCTGCAGGGACCAGGCAGTAGACACAGGGATGTGCATTCCTCTTGAAATTCCATAGTAAGTACCACTCAAGTTTTAATGACATTGATTAGAATGCTGTTCCCCTTGAAACATTTTTTTTTTTAATCTAGGACTTTCAGAGGTGACAAACAGCACTGCAGCTGCACTGCTCAGAACTCCTTTTAATATTGGAGTAGACTCAGCTTTTCAGATCCCCTTCTTTCCCAGTACACATGTGAATAAAGTTCCCAATATGCAGCTGCATTAATTTTACAGCCTGAAACAGGCTAAAGGCTCACAGTATTGCAGATTACTTAAAATTCCCTGCTTAAAGTCTTTTGAATGGAGAAATATCAGCATCTATAAATAACAATCACTACCAAATGTCTTGATCAAAGATGAAGCAAGAATGAAGAAACCCATAAAAGAAATGGAACATTACATAGTCTTTTCAAATGTGTATTGGTATACTTGCAAAATACTGGCATTTCAAGAAGGCAATCAAAATAAGATTATTTTCAAAAGTCATTTTACTGATTATGTCTAAATAATGATGTCTGGTTGGGTAGTTGGGTATTTGGAGGAAAAGGATGTAACAACTGTTTTTAAAATGACTAGTGTTACACAATCAATAGTCCCACTGTAGGGCATTTCATTCAGGGCACATGGAAAGTAACAAAAATCTTATCTATTGGCTATTCTTCTACTTCTGATTATTATTATTAAAACTATCTTGTATTAGCCACATACATATACCTATTAAATAAATGAGCTGTAGGGCCAAAATCAAATAGGAAGAGAGAGACCATTCAAAACATGCATTATACTATTTTAACAGGATGGTCTCTAGTGCAAGCTTTAACTCCTGTGGTTATGGCTTTTTATTTTTAGCAACTGCTTTTTCATGCAAATTCAAGATGTATATTGGAAATGTTATTGGCTACCCCAAAGGACCAATACGATTTTTTAACAGTGACATGTCTCTGAAGAGAGAGGGAAAGTCTGTTTTAAACATTGTTTTTCCCTTTTGGAATCTGGGCCTCATTTCAACCTCTCTCACTCTTCAAAGAAAGCTCAGTTTTTTTCCAGTGTTTATTCCTGGTAGAAAATACTACGCTAGTCATTGCAGTAGTCTGTTTGGCACTCTGTACAGAGTGCTACCGTAATAAGCCTAGCTAGATCTTAGGTAGCATTTTGCAGCAGTAGATCTCAAAGCACTTTATATAAGAGACAGGGGCCATGTCTATAAATGTGCTTTACTACAGAGTAGACTAATTAACTTCAGAGTAAAGTGTCACCATCTACATGTATGATGATATTAGGCTGCAGTAAAATAATTTATGCTGGCATAAAATGGTGATGTTGGGGACAGTACTATTTTACACCAGGGTAATTTACTGTGATTAATAAATGCATGTGTGGACACTGACCATGGGCATAAATTGCACATGGCCAGCCTAGCCAGCCAGGGCTCTGCTTGCTGCTTAGCCACATGGCTTCATGCTTTCAGCACTTTTGTGCCCCATCCAGCCCCTCTGCCACTTGCCGACACCACCTGGAGCCTGGGGCTGAACCCCCATTTCCCCCGCCAGCCTAGGTCTTTTCTGCCTTGGCTCAAGTTGTTGCTATCCCAGGCGCATCTATATATGCTGCACCTGAGAGTAGTTTACTCCATCTCAAACTGCTTTGGAGTTTATTGCTTCACATTAATTGCATGTGTAGATGTACTCAGAGAGGAATGAGGAATGAATAAATTGCACAAGGCAACCCAGTAGACTAGTGATGGGACCAAAAATAACACTCAGGTCTCCTGAGTCCTAGTCCCATGCTCTAAACTTTTGCCTCCCCAAATAGGAGCCTTAGTTAGTTAATTTTCATTAACATTTTATTTAAAAGCTCATATAAACCCATCATGAATGTGATACTAATTGCCAACACAAAGTCTACCTTGCATAAACTTTAATGAAGCAAATTCAATCATTTCCATTATTTAAATTCCTTGTTCATTTTGGGCCAATTTTGCATGCTCAAAGCCTGCCCAGAAATCATCTTGCAGAATATTGTTAGCAAAATTCCTTAGACTGTTTTTAAACAACCAACCAACCAACCAAACAAAGAAGTTATATTTTTGAACAAGGCAACAGCAAGCTAGTTGATAGCCACAGCATCCCACCCATTTGAAGACATCCCTGAATATTCTCCCTTCCCAGGCTAACTAACTGCTGCTGCGACAATGTATATGAGACAGAAGGACTCTAAATGTCTTCTTGAAACATGAACAAAGAAAATCATCTCCCACCAAAAGAATATAGCTGCTGCTGGTTTAACATTAGGTGCAAGCAGAAAATACCACGGATAAGAAAAATAACACCTTTGTATCTCACCACAACTTTTCTTGCATTCCATTATATGCTGCTTATTCTGAGAATTTATTTTAAAATATTAAGGCTCTGAATCTCTAGACAGCACACACCTATGGGTGCCTGTAGATGTGCAGGGAGGCTGCTCTGACACACTTTAATTAAAGTGTGTCGTAGTGGACTCAGTCAAGTCTGCTGGACTTTGCTACTTAGCACACCTCCAGTAGCCTCCACGTCTCGTATATCAGCATCCCCATGCTTCAGAACACTGCTGGCATTGGCAGTCCAGGTGGAGGCAGTGGGCCAACCCCCTAGACTCTCTTTGGAGGACAAAGGCCTTGTATTGTAAGCTCTTTTTACAAAGGCCTGTCTTTACCATTTTGGTCTGATAAGAAGTCCATCCAAATTTTATTTTAAAGTTCAGTTTTAAGAAAAAACAGCTTTAACCTCAAACTTTGAGTAAAAAATTACAGATAAAGTCCTTAAACTGCCTTTGTCTTTAACATAATCCCACAGGAGAATCAAATAAGTAAAGCTTATCCCAAAGGTTTAGATGCATTAAAATACTAAATTTAGCATTAAAATGCTAAATTAAGAATTTGGTATTTTTATTGCATGCACAAAAATACCTCAAGTACAAAAGTCATGATCCTAATACCCAGTACCTGATTATAGGTTGACCCTGCATACAAGCTGAGTACATTTTTTAGGGTTGCTTTGAGGGGAAGAAAAGTGAACTTATAATCAAAACAACATGGTATAATGCAATAGTTAGCACAGTAAGGCTCCAATCTTGCTTGAGGCCTGTATGATCTAATACTATTTATTAGAAACCTTGTAAAATACCTTTCATGAAACACAACAGGAGTCTATGGAAAATGCATTCAATCTCCACATGTTTTCACTATAAGTTTTAAAGGCAATATTGTTTTCAGTTTTGGGCAGCAAATAAGAGTTAGTCAAATATAAATGGCATAGTGTTGCTGATTATTGACTTGTGGCCCATCCTCTTATTTTAACAGGGTTTTTTTTAATCTTTTAAGGCTTCCTTGAACAAGGCTTACTAGTTCGGGATGAAAAGAAGTTGAGAGAACGGTATACCTCAACTGTACAGTTCAAACTTGATATGCTCTCGCTTGTACCAACAGACCTGGCCTATTTCAAATTTGGTTTGAATTACCCTGAACTGAGGTTTAACCGCCTGCTGAGGTTTTCCAGGCTATTTGAGTTTTTTGACCGCACAGAAACCAGGACAAACTACCCAAATATATTTCGGATTGGAAATCTTGTCTTATACATTCTCATAATCATCCACTGGAATGCCTGTATATATTTTGCAATATCAAAGATGATTGGGTTTGGAACCGACTCCTGGGTCTACCCCAATGTATCCCATCCAGAGTATGGCCGTCTATCCAGAAAGTACATTTACAGTTTGTATTGGTCAACACTGACACTGACAACCATTGGAGAGACCCCACCTCCAGTGAAGGATGAAGAATTTTTGTTTGTGGTCATTGACTTCTTGGTGGGTGTGCTCATCTTTGCTACCATTGTTGGTAATGTAGGCTCTATGATTTCCAATATGAATGCTTCCAGGGCAGAGTTCCAGGCCAAAATTGATTCCATAAAACAGTATATGCATTTCCGCAAAGTGAGCAAGGATTTAGAGGCCAGAGTGATTAAGTGGTTTGATTACCTCTGGACCAACAAGAAAACAGTGGATGAGAAGGAGGTTCTTAAAAACCTGCCTGACAAGCTGAAGGCTGAAATTGCCATCAATGTCCATTTGGACACACTCAAGAAAGTGCGTATATTCCAAGATTGTGAAGCTGGTCTTTTGGTTGAGCTAGTGCTGAAGCTGAGACCCACAGTCTTTAGTCCTGGAGACTATATTTGCAAAAAGGGAGACATTGGGAGAGAAATGTACATCATTAAAGAAGGGAAGTTGGCTGTAGTGGCAGATGATGGTGTAACACAGTTTGTGGTCCTAAGTGATGGTAGCTACTTTGGAGAAATTAGCATCCTAAATATCAAAGGTAGTAAATCTGGTAACAGGAGGACAGCCAACATCAGGAGCATTGGCTACTCAGACCTGTTTTGTTTGTCTAAAGATGATCTGATGGAAGCCCTCACTGAATATCCTGATGCCAAAAAGGCATTAGAAGAAAAAGGACGGCAAATTCTGATGAAGGACAATTTAATAGATGAGGAAGCAGCAAAAGCAGGACCTGACCCTAAAGACTTGGAAGAAAAGGTGGAAAGACTTGAAACTGCTCTAGATAATTTACAGACAAGGTTTGCTAGGCTCCTGGCAGAATACAACTCGAGCCAACAGAAAGTCAAACATAGACTCAATGAAGTAGAGAGCACTGTGAAGAAATATGGAACTAGTACTTTATGTGATGCAGAAGGGGAAGCCGCAAAGTCAGAGGAGGAGCAAAATAAATAATAGTCTGTTTGTATTTCTTCTGTTAATATAGAATATTGCAACACGTAAAAGCCATAAACATATACAACTGTGTGTGCGTGCATGTGAGAACACACAAAATTATTTTTATATGAACACCAAAATATTTTTTTTAGCATTTTTAACTAAAGTTATATTTTAACGTAAATAGAAAGTTGTTACTTTTCCATTGTTTTTTAGAAGGTGGCTTTGCATTGTCACTTGGTTATACTTTTGTACTTCTCACAGGTTTCTTACAAGTCATACTTAGACTGTCTTGACTGTGCTATCTGCAGGTCTTGAAACATTTAATTTTGTTCCTCTCTTCCAACGCAGTTTCTGCAAAGCGGGAATTATATGTAAAATCATAGTGGACATGACCAAAAGAGGAGAAAGTCATGTATTGGTACCTAACTTTTCTGTTTGCACATCCAATAGCATATGGTAGGAACTTACTACGTAAATGTAATGAGTCCAGACTACCCAAAATCTATATTCTTTCACAGCAACGCACTCTGTCCACGTTAAGGAACTTGGCTAACAACAAGAAAGTAGAAGGCAGGGTAGATTTGCACCTTATAGACTACGTAAAGGAGAGAGAGAGAGCATGCACGCACAAGCTTTTGTGAGCTTTCACAGTATCCAGCTTGCCAACCCTAATATAGACATTATTGACAATATTTACACATACACACACATGTATATACAAACAAACAAACTTTGGTTAGTTTATAAGGTGCAAATCCACCCTGCCTTATACTTAACCTGTCAGAGTTAACTACATTTCTAATAATGGGAAAGACCTACCTGGTATATACAGCTAGTTACATTGTGTATGAAATGTACACATACTTAGATGGTACAGAAAGACTATTTCCTACTACACTGGACGTTGCTAAGTCCAATAACACAGCCATAGGTATTTGATGGGTTCTCAGCTCAGTCCTGCAGTTGCTTCACTATTTGGCTATGCTTGTGAGACTGAATTAATTCTTTCCAGTCCCTTCCTTGCTGAAAATATCCCTACTGAAAAAGAACCTGGGAGGCCCACCACTGGTTGAGGGAATCCCAGCAATGTGACTATTAAAACTGAGCAGAGACCCCAAGGGCCTCCATGCATGGGCCCCTAACTTGCTAGCCAGCCTTTAGGATCACTGCTAGTTCTGATGGTAGAAATATTTTTGTTTATTTTGCCTGGGGCCATCCCGATGAAATCATTTGGGGCATGTTCTGGAAGGGGATCCTCACAGGCTTGATTTTTCTCTGCAGCGAATTCTGGAGTGCAAAGTGATCCAGGGCCCTGCAAGGTGGTCTTTCCTGATATTCATCCTAATTTTCCATTGGCTTGATCTCAGTTTATTATTACTACTCATTACTCTCATGTGCCAGCCCACACAATTCCTCTTTTAGCGCCTTCAAATATTCAAAAATTATTATCGTGTCTCTGCTTATGCTTTCCTTAGACAAAACCAAGAAAAGAATATTATTAACTTCTCAACAAGTCAACTTCTGTAGGTCTCATAGTCTTACTAGCTCTCAAAACATGCTGTAGATGGTCAGTAGTTTTCTGGCAATAGCTAGCCTTGAATCCAATACAACACCCCAGAGGCAGTCATCACCAGCATCACATTCAGGGCAAAAAATATATTGAGTATTTTTACTGCCACAACACACTGTGACCTCTTGTCTAGCAATCTTATGCCATAATCTCATTTGCCTACTCTAAGCCTTATTACATTACGTCTTTTGGGGTGTTTGTCTTTCCTATTGGGTATGTTTTTTGATTCCCCAGGTAACAGGCTAAGCCTGGTTACTGAGAATAGAGCTAGGTAGTAGAGTTAAAGCCGCAGAGCCCCAGATAATGGCAACTAATTAGCAAATATCCTTTTTTTGTCTGATAAAAAAAAAATCCCAATTTTAGAATTTAAAAAAGGAACCCAAAAGCTACATTTTTCTGTTATCAAAATGAAACACCACTATATCTATATATCTATAGTGGTGTGTTTTATATATAGAGAGATAGATATCTCTCTCTCTCTATATATGTATCTATGAATATATCTAGCTATCTATATCTGTAGATAGATATATAGATATCTATATCTATATATTATCTGTATAAAAGGGTGTTTCATTTTGATCACAGAAAAGTTTGGATTTTGGGTTACTTGTTTATTCTGAAAATTGGGGATTTTTTTGTAATCGGAGAAAACCAGGTTCCCTGCTAATTAGGTAATGGCCTGCTGCAGCACCCTCTGCTCAGGAGGGAGAGCTGGGAGCTATATAACCCCACATCCATGGCAGAGGGAAATCTGATCTGGGCAGAGCAGGAGGAAGGAGCTTGCTGGGAGCAGTGTAGGGAACTAGAGACTGACATTGTCTGTGCTAGCTGAAGGAACTCCCTGTACTGAATGGGGAAGCAATATAGGTGACTGGGAACTGTGAGTAGGCCCAGAAGGGCCCAAGCTGGGAGAAACCAGAAGAACTAAATAGAAGGCTGGGCAGAGTTTATAGAAAGGCACCGCAGCTGCACTTGGTTGTATATGTTTGTGGCTTCATGTTTGCTGTTTAGGCTGTAAGGTATTGGAGTGGCTGAAGGGGAGGAGAGGCGGCCATGTGACCTGAGATCCAGCTGTCAGAGCCTGAAAGGCTGTGCAGGACAGGGCACCCAAGATGATCATTCTGGTTCTTTGGAGACAGCTTCCTAGCGTAATAGCAACAGCCAAGAGGAGCACAGGGTGGTACCTGGAGTGAGACCAGAGTGATAGAGATGGGACTAGAGTTGCACAAGAAGGTGCCACTCCTGCTGCTAACTCGGTATCCTGGTATAGCCTCATCCCAGGATGTGTTGGTTGTATTTTCCTATGCCAATTCCCTCTATTTTCTGCTAACATTCCTACCATCTCTAGTTTCCTTGTATTAGTCTTCTGTCCTCACAGACATTGACATCCCCTCTACATTGATGGTGGAATCCTAATCTCCTTGAAATCTATGGAAAAACTCCTTCCAGAACGGTCAACCTGTAATCTCATTTAGTCATTTGTTGTGTTGTCTACATGGTTAACGTGGTATCCATTCACCTCTTGGCTCTTGATCCCATTGGTTGGAGAGAGAAACTATTCCGATTTTAACTCGAGGTCTCAAATCTATTTAATTCCAAATAAAATCAGCTGACAAATGTGGCAATAGGATGCTTGTTTGTAGTGTCTATTTCTATCAATGTGTTTGGGGGAAAGAGGGCTAGGAACATAAAGATCACTGTTAAAAGAAAGGAAACTTTTGCTTTTGCAGACAGACTCCTTAATTCATTACCATTACACCGCTGTATTTTAGCCACAGAAACAGTAAATATGCTGGTTTGCTCTTACTCTAGCTCTTCTTTAGTGCTTCATCTTGTGCTATTCTCTGGTGTTGCTATATTTATTTATTTAAATAACCATTGCATAAACTTACTTTCAAGTTCAATCATGTATTCTTGCACTGTTACCATCACATTCACATTTTATCTCTAGGGTATGCATACATAAAAGCTTATCTCTAATGCATGTAGTGTAACATTTATTTTTCTTCTGGTTGAAACACATGTGGACACTGGAATCATTATGCTAACCTTTCTTTGTTCCAAGAGGTTTTATGGGGTCACAGGAGAAACCTCCTACACACATTACCTCTTATGAATGTGTTCAAAATCACTGTCTTGAAGCTGGCCAAATGCCCATGGACCTGAATCTTTATTAAGTTTATACCTTGTGAATCCCAAGTCAGCTTTCTTAGCTGGAGATGTTAGAACAGTCATGTCAAAGATAAGGCCTGCAGACTGGAACCAGCCTTTGGAGTCCCTTCTTCTAACCCTCAGGTCTACCCCAAGGTATGTATTGACACACATGCCAGCAGTTCATACATAGACTTGTGCTGTATGTGATACTTGCTCTGGCCAGTCTGGGACTGTGTTGCATATGGTGCCCCCTCCCACTGATTTGGGAAGTGGGCAGTCCCAGACCAGAAGTGGGTGGTGATGATGCATGCAGTGTGGATCCCAAGCCAGTTGGGGCAGGTGCTGTGGTTGCTGGATCCATCATGAGAGAGGGAGCAGGAGGGTCCGTGGGCCTGTGGACTGGCTCTGTGCCTGCAGGGCCAGCTAAGTCCAACATCCATGTTTAGAGAACCAGGCTGTTGCATGAAAATGGCAATTAATTGCCAGCTGACTGACTTGGCACCGTTCCTAATTTAGCATAAATGAACAAGCAAATACCCATAGTGGGTGGCATCCACAGGGTACAATTTACATAGCACAATACATTGTAGCACTTGTGCTAGTGCTAAAAGAGGGGGCAAGCAAGACTGAGCATAACTCTACTTTGATGTGGGTATATGGCCATCTTTCTTCTGGTATCCAAGTTGGCCATTTAATATTAGCTCAGGTATTTCTATTCTGCAGTGACATGAGGACATGCATGGCATCACCCCATGGCCTACCTTTGACTGAGAATCTTACTCTGAGTGCATTACAGAAGCAATTCTGTTAGTCATAATAGTAGACCAGATGGCTGAGTGGCTTGTCTATCCCATAGAGCACTTGGCTAGGAAGTGCAAGATGCAGGTTCAAACACTGTCTGCATAAAGGGAGGGGGCCTAAAACCCAGGTCTCTGCACTCTCAGCTTGTACCCTAACCACAGGCCTATTGCGCTAACGGATGGGTAGATGATTCTCGCTGTTAGCCATGATTTTTGGTGATTAGTATTTCAGGGATGTATACATGTGCCTACCTTGCTGGAAAGGGAACGCAGAGTCAGAGTGGCCAGGGTGGCTCCTTCTGGCTATACTCAGAGTGACCCACAGAGATATGCAGGGGAGTAAGAGCTAAAAATACCTGTGGAAATGGCTCAGAGTTAGGTATGTAAGCACTACTTACCCACCAAAAGAGAACTGGATTTGGGCCCCGGCCTGCTTTTATTACTTCAAGGCTTTGCCTTGAGCTATGGCTCCAAGCAGCTCTTTACCTGTGTAATAATGTCAGTACTGAGGTGGCTTTGTGCAAACACTGCAGCAGAAATGAAGATGTCTGTGGGGTTAGGTGGTAACTGAGTGGAGGTTTTTGAGGTCCCTAGTTGGGAGGGGGGTGATTTGGAGACTTTGGTCTCTTTAAAGTTCTGAGTTTTACACTTTTCTGGGGGTTTAAAAAGGCTATTCAAGGGCTGCTTTTTGCTTTCAGAGTTGCATCCAGCAATGCCATTTCCCTCTGTGCAAAGTATGTTAAAAACAAGCCATTAACTAACTTACCCCCCCTTCCAGAGTTATCTCCCTATTTCACTGTCCAACTCAACTCAGTTATTCATTGAAGCCATTAATTCCAAGATGTGGAAATGGAGGAAAAGACAAAAATCACACCAATGTATCTGAGCAATGGCAGAGAATTATAATGCCCTGCATGCTGCCATTTAGTAGTAAGGGGTTTACTAAGAGTTCAAGCTCTAAGACTGAAAAAAAAAATACACTTTGCAACCATGCAGCCAATGGCAAAGCAGAAGTAACTTTGTGACCCTTTTCTGTGACAGACCTAAGGCTCCCACTGCCCGGTTGGCATATCAAAGACCTCAGGGGAATTGTGCCAACAATGCAATTGCTGCAGCTGACTCCAAACTGGCAGGAACTGCCCAGGTCAGAGCAGTTCAACTTCTGAGTAGCTGGGGGCTGCATGAGCCACCAGGCTCTTAGGTCACACACCAACCACGTGGGCTGCATGGACTTCCCCAGTCCCTGCTGCTAGGCAGGCTCCATGGACTCCCCAGGTCCCTTTAGGCTGAGCCACCCTGCCTTCAACTGCAGGGGCAGAAAGTGGAGGCTTGAGGAGGATGGGGGAATCCAGAGACTCTGGTGGCAGCAGAAGGAGAGTGGTGGCTGGGTGGAAGCTCATGGTGTTAACCCCTGGTTTGTGGCTTGTGGCTCAAGTGCTGTGAGCTGGGACAGCCCTGGCCCAGACTAAGCTAGGTGCATGGTGTAGTCATTTAATCTTGGATAAAGTAAAAGTCAAATGCTACTGTTCTAATCTGATAGAATTTCACACCCACTGCTTCCAAGTGTAATTCTCTCCACCAGCTGTAAGGCAAGGGAAACATCCAGAGTCTCTGAAACCAATTGAACCCACTCTTGTCTTCTTCCAGAAGTGCATTCCTTGAAACCAACAAGGTGCAACAGGGTTCAGTGGGTTTGATTCAACCTGAAGTAGTCCTACATAAAATAATGTATATGTAGCACAGTCAAACTGGGGGGGGCATGCTGAATTTAATCTTTAAATGGTATTAATTTATACAGTTCCTGTGTTCAGATGCTGTCAAGTATGGGACGCTGGCTTCACGACAGCAGATGCTGTATCTCTAATATCTACTATTAAGGTCCCAAAAGAAAGAGGCTCAACAGTGTAGCCTCTCTCTTAAGATGAGAGTGACAGCCTGAAAGCTGTATTTCCTTGCTTCTGGCAGTTTGTTTCACAGCTTGGCTGATCAAACATCTTATTCAGTAGGTATTTGCACTTGATGTCATATGTTCATATCTGTCATAAAAACTTGGGTAAATATTTAGATATTTTGCAACAGGCTGCAGCTGTGCAAGCCTACCAAGGAAAAATGAATGTCAGTTTTTTAAAGAGTGTATTAATAAGCATTATTATAACTTATTTATACTTTTTGCATATTATTTACCTAATAGACCGAAACAGCTTGGTCTACCAGGTAAATACATATTGCTCTTTCTCCCTTGAATTTGTCTATTTCTTGTCTAGAACAGCATATAGTATTGGCTTCATTTTAAGGGTACAGTTTTTGGCAGGATTGGTGTTGCATCCTTTGCAATCTTTCATTATAAAGCCATGCTTTTTTGTTTTTTGCCTGGCTGCAGCCAGAAAGTTAAAATATTCTGAGTAATGTTCAGACATCTCAACATATTATTCTAGAGGTCTGCCTTCTTGCATTTAATTTTAGATCAAAACCAAACTGTAACCACTAACACCCAGAACCCACAGCTGTATCCCTGGGGCAGATTTTTATACATGTGCTGAGTCAAGAACAAGGTTCAAAATATTTTTTATTTTTTTGTCACAAAATTCAGATCTGACAGCATGTCTATAGGTAATAGGAAGCACAATTCCACCAACATTTTGACCTATTGTTCTAGCAATGGGTCCGGTGCAAATAAATTTTCATCAAATGAACCAGTTAGTGTCACAGCTGGCTCTAAAGGGGCACTTGTACACATGATGAAAATTGGCTTTTTTGTGGTTTTAATTGCATCACACTGTACATGTGCAGGGGGTTTTAATTATTTAAATGAGTTTGCTATGTTGCAAACAAAAACACATCCTCATTGGCAACATGTAGGTGGTACATGTGCATCCTGAGATTGGCAATGCACCCCGTGCGAAAAGCACTGTCGATGCTGCTAGTGGTTCCTGCTGTGGGCAGTTGCTGCTTGCCACCCCCTCCCTGCCACTGCCACTGCTGCAGCTGCCTGTGGCAGCTCCCCACTTGCCGCCGCCACGGTCTCCACCACCTGCGGGTGGTCACTATGGCCCTCACCAGCCTCCAGGAGCATGCATCATTCATGCACATCCTCACGTGGTTCAGTTTGCAATGTAGCTATCTGAAATGTTGCAGCCTTTGATAACTTGCCCCCTTACTCGGGGAGAGGTAGGCTGAAGGTAAAAGTGGTGATGGGCCTGATCTTTTTTTTTTTCCCACAGAGACTGACCACATCTCTTGCAGTGAGAGAGCAAGTTGCCGGTGGGCTGAGTGGCCCCTGAGCTGCGGGAGCAACTGGTTCTCCCCTTGGCAGCAGCAGTGCCCCCAGGGGCCACCTGGGTGGGTGCCACCATGGAAGGTCTGGGGCCCTGCACAGCTCAGGGCACACTGGCAGCTCACCACTGGCTGCGGGAGAGGTGAGCAGTCTCTGCGGGGGGGAAAAAAAAAGGATCACCCCCCTCGCTGCTTTTTTTGTTTTCCTCAGTGGAGCCTGCCTGCATGATCTGCAGTCCCAGGGCAGTGCCCAGTGCTTCGAGCAGCACCTGGTGGGCTTCCAGCGTGCAGGCTTGTGGAAGAGCTGGATCCAGTGGGTGCTGCCTGTGAGCTGGGGCAGCACCCGTGCAGCTAGCACCCTACCGGTGACCTCAGGGGGTGCTGCTGCCATGGAGGGAAGGAGCAAGACCCCTGCAGCTCAGGACGCTGCACAGCCTGGTGCTAGCTTGGCCCCCCAGCTGCAGGACAGCCAGGCAGGATCTGCACAGGGGGGAAAAAAAAATCAGGCCCCTCATCATAACACTAACAAAAGCACCTAAGTTGAAATGGTGGGTTTTTAATTGTACAATAAAAAACCCACCATTTCAATTTAGGAGACTAAATCCCTGTCATGTGTACAAGTGACTAAGGTGATTTGTTTAAAAACATGCATGGATTAGTCAGGGAACTGGGCAAATGGTAGTGTTTTGCCCTTGGCGCACAGCTTTTTAACTAATTAGTTTGATGCTATTTTTGCAGCATGGAAGGAACCTCTTTTGTCTATGTGGCTGTCTGTCTTTGTAATAGAAGACCCTCACATGTGTTGCTTCATGTGCTTCTGGTCTTACTCTGCAAGAGGATTTAGGGGCCCAAACACTAAAATAGAGACCCTTAAAACCCCAGTGTAGTTGCTGCCTCACCTGTAGGCACCTCAGTTCTTGATGTTAAAGTTTGCCAGGTGCCTGCAGCTTTTGGCCATGCAGAAGCACAGCAGTAAGCCACACCTGAGCCCTGTTGGGATTCATAAAATAGGCAAGCCGAATCCCTATTTCCCACCATCTCAGAATTGTACCCTAAATCATCAGATGACTGTATACTCTGGAGGGAGGGTTGATCTTCCAAGCTAACAATGGGAAGACAGCAATTATTGGGGCAACACCTTTGGGATTAACAAGCAAATATGATGTACCGCTGAAGCAGGGAGCACCTACCACTGCTACAAAAAGGAAGCAAAAGCAGTGTGAATGAGACAGATTGAAGCCTGGGAGGGGCTGAAGCCCAGACAGGGCCAGGGGCCCAGCATAAGCAAGAAAGGCTGAAACCTGGTAGAGACTGAAGCTCAGATCACAGAGACAGGGTAGGGGCCCAGACTAGAGAAAGACAGGACCAGGAGTTCAGGGTGAGATGACAAAGAGAGAAAGAGCCCCACCATTCAGGCTAGGGTGTGAGGACTAGACAGATGAGAAGCCTGATAATGAATGAATAGGGTGGAGCAAGGCACAAAAGGCCAAACTTCAGTTCTCTGAAGGCAGCCTACTTAGTGAATATATAGTATTTAATATATAGAATTTCTATATATTAAATATATAGTCTAAATTCTATATATTTAAATTTATAAACATCAAGGTATGGCAGAGAAAAGGGCAAGGCCAAACTGGTGAACTGGAGCAGAAGGTTGGCTGCCTAGGAGGTTCACCCCATTACAACTAAAAAGTTCAAGAAAAAATGCTATCAAGCTGTAAATAGAGGTAAAAAGAGTGATACAGCCATTCCACAATGGACCCACATTGAAAATTTCTCCCTACTTTATTGACATGTCACCTGCTTGGGCAGAGGCACGTGGACAATGGATCACTACTCTGCCCCTACTTCACATCATGCTGTCACTGCTGAAAAATCCCAGCCCCAGCTCCAGTCCTGGAGGAGGTCCCTGCTCAGCCTCAGCCTGCCAGGCTGCTTGGGCTGATCTCCACAGAAATCTTGGCCCCACTCATGCTGTCATGGCCCCACCACTCCTGGGGTCTTCATGGAAACCAGCCACAGCAAGGTGGGTAGGGGCTGCTGGGAAATGAGAGTCAGGCCGCTGGCCAGATCTGCCACTTTGCCCACCTGTTCTAATCTGACAAGGACTTAATATTGGCTAACTGCCCTGGGCCAATGTTCTTATCAAAATGGTAAGCACACCATCTTCCTTTTCAAAACTGATCAAAATGTACTTCCAGATTTCGGAATGTCATACATTTGGCAGAGCAGTTAGAAGGCTCACGGTTGTGCGTCATGACTATCTATTCCCCCCTCCATGTGTCTTCCCTGCCCACATGAAATATCCTCTACTAGGAGATGGGCTGAATTAGATGCATTTATTAGCGGTAGCTAATAAGCTTTTTTATCACATACATGCCTATCATTTATAGACTTGGCCACTTGAATAGCAAGCACCTGGCAACAGGGTCCTTGTATTCTCAGGTATAAAGCCTGGTGTAACAAAGTCCCACTCCTGGGGTGGCCATGATGCCTCTGGAACCGCACTCAGCGTCTGTTACTTTTACTTTCTTTGGGTAATCTCCCCTTCCCCTTGCCTGATACACCTTGGTGTCATTATGCTTTTAGAAAAAGGGAACTTGCTCCAGGGCTCCCCAAGCTTAAGGGCTAATTACACAGTCCTCCTCATCTCCCCTTTTGGCCATACCCAAGTCTCTCAAATGTTACCAGTTATTCAGTATGAAGCCCCATTGTCCAGTTTAGCCACTCTCTCATTCATGGGCCTTCAGCCAACTCCAGTCAATGTGGGCCTCTAAACCTAGAGTGGTCTGTGGCACTGTTGGGGCTTCCAGCCCTGGTGCCTTTAACCATCCTAGCCCCTCCTGGGCTCAGGCATCATTACCTCCAGCAGACTCCACCTCTCATGGGCTCCAGGTCCTTGACCCTGATTCTCCCCACTTGTGGGCTGGCTGAGTCCCTGCCCCTGCCTGCTCTCATCACTCTGCAGCTGCCTTGGGTCCTGGGCTTGCTCCCAGATCAGTTAAGACCTCCACTGCCCGTACAGTCTCAATCCCTAAACCACCGGTGTTGCCTATCCCAGCTCCCATGTTAGTCAAGAAGCTTGCTGCAGCCATTCTGCTCAGGAGCTCCTCTCTTCATGGCTTTCAAGGCAGATTGCCTGTCCAGCTCAGGCCCTGGGCTTGTATCCTGAAAGCTCTGCCCGTTTTTGGTCATGGGGATTCCTTGATTGGCTTCTGCATCTCCTGCAGCCTGCCTTCCCCTAAAGTAGCAAAAGCACCAAGCTCCCAGCTATACCCGGCACAAGGGAGGTTTTATGTAAGGTCATTAGCCACTCAGAACTTTCGCAATGAAGGAAATACCCAGTTTTTAGAAATATTTCTCTTGACAATCTATGCCCACTCTCGTACCAAAACCTTAGTTGTCAATGGGGAAGGGCTGTGACAACTAGTATGCTTGGAACCAAAGTGCTACATAAAATTAGATCTGTGAGAGTGACTTAAATATATATTCAAATGGCAGCAACAACAAGGTACCTTTGCCTTTCACCCATCTACTGGTGTCTTTTTTTCTTGTATAGGAATGCAGTGTTTATAGAAACTCTGAGATTGCTGCAAGTGTAAATTTACTCAGCTTAGGGTAGCCCTAATCATGGGCCAAAGCATACAGCCAATCATTCAAATGTATTATCACATCCCCACCTTTATTGAATAAAAGACTTATTTCCCTGACAACACACAATGGAACTGGTCTCATCAACAAATAATGGTCCTGGGTGTAGAATTTCATGGCTAACAAGCAGTGGCACCTAAAGGGTTTTCAGTCTAACTCCAGCAGCCGTGATTATAGAAAACTAAACAAGATCCAGTGTTGAAATGAAAAAGGAGGCAGCCAAAACACTCACTTGCACTCACGAGCAATTTAAAATCTTTTCATAATGGGAGAGAAAATTACATTCAAAGCAGGAGAGGCTACCCAGTTAGCTTTGTCTTTCAACTGCAAAGAAGAGGGCCTGTTAAAGAAGAAACTAAGTATTCTGGAGTCCATGAAAAAGCAGGCAACAAACTCTATAACTCTTGATCAGAAAGTCCTGTGCAAACGAT
Source organism: Caiman crocodilus (assembly GCA_030014935.1). Lineage (NCBI taxonomy): Eukaryota > Metazoa > Chordata > Crocodylia > Alligatoridae > Caiman > Caiman crocodilus. The sequence goes on along the minus strand of JAGPOW010003316.1, from coordinate 82,865,677 downwards.
TCGCTCTCAAGCTCAAGAGGTCAGAAGCAGCTCATGCCAAGCTCTTCCGCAACAAAGACCTTATCAAACAGCTCTCACAGAACACATTTTCTGCATTTCATACCACAGTCGCTGACAAGACTGACCAGGCTTTGAGAGTCATTTTACAGCATGGACAGGACACCAGAAGGGCATCTGCTCCAAGCAGACTACAGTTCCAAAAGGCTTTCATCCCACTGGCTGGGAAGAAAAGTGAAGAAAAGAGTCAAGATGAGCAAGAAAAAAAGAATACATCCACCAGAGGTCCAAGGGTCTTGGAGAATGAAAAAAATCTAGATATTGCTGATGTGAGGAAGAACAGTGAAAGAGGATATAACTCAGCTTCAGGACATTGGAGGGGAGCTGGTAAGCAAGTCCATTTTGATCACCCACAACCCCACACTAGTAAAGATCAGAAGTTCGACAGAAAGCATTTTGTTGCTAATTATAGCCTTCACATGCCATCGCCTTCCAATGTCAACATTCCTGGCCTTCGTACACCAGTGTCCCTTGAGGGAAGAACAGACAACAGAAGGCTGAAAGAGCACTTTCCAAGACACTCCCACAGAAGTGGAAGCAGCAGCAATTATAACTTGAGACCCAGATCAAGGGATCTTTTTTTATGGTTAGGTGAGGCTCCAGTGGACATGCCATCCTTTGTCGAGGCACAAGCCGAAGTCAGCAAAGAAACTAGCTTTAATGACAGAGTAAATCTTTTTATCCAAAAAGTCATAGCTCTGAAGTATGAGGAGGACTCCGTTTTCAAAGATTATTATGCTGAACGACTTCTAGAGAAGTCAGGGAGGAACCACTCCATGCACCAGGACTTACTAAAGGACATGCAGGAACAACAGAACAAATGGACCTTTGCCGGCACCGAACCCAATCACCGTAGCATTACTATAAAGAAACTGGACAGAAATTTTATCAGAAATGATGTCCCTCCAGAGATTTTGACCTGGGAATATTACAATGAGATACTCACCAAAGAGAACCAAGTTGAGAGAAAGTGGCTAAATAACAATCCTAATCACGGGATCATAGAGTAGTCTTTGGGTTTTGTTTCAAAAGGATTTTGTCATGTTCTGGTAGGATAAAGATACAGCTTATTTTTTACTACTTCCATTTTTTAAAGTACACGTGAATTACTGTGTGTGCTATGTTGTTTGTATTTAAAAAAATCAATACCAGTAGTCCAGTAATTCAGAATAATGCTATAACAGTAAACAAATATCTATATGCAACAGAGAAAAGCAAAAATTTGAACTAAGTTGATATCCTTTAAGTGTTTCCTGAGTTTTATTGCTATTTAATAGGTCTGAGTGAAGCAGCTAGTATTCATTTTAGATTTGGCTGATTCAGGGGACAGTGATTCAATTTGGTGATTCGAATCTGGTGAGCTGTGAGCTTTTATTCTTTTCTTTTTTTTAAAGAACCAGGAGCTGGGCCGGGCAGGGCAGCCATGGGGCTGGGACAGCAGGTGGGGGTCGGGGACCTTTTTATTGGTCTCCTGATTCGGTTCAGATTCAGAGATTCGGCCACCAAATTGGGCTGAATCTCCTCCGAATCGAATCAGCACCCAAAGCTTCTCACAGGACTACCAGATGTGTGTCAGATAAATATGCACAAGGACCTTTCCAGAGCCCTTTGCTTTCATGTCAATACTTTTTAGAAATGGGGTGTATTAGGCTCAGGCCTAATACCTAGAACTATATGAAACCACTTTCCCTTTTTTCCTCCACTACGTTCTCTTTTTACTTTACCTTCTGACTTTTTCTCTCTCCAGATTCAAAACATCTCTCCTCCCTTTAACTGCACTCATAAACATACCCTTGCCATTTCAAGTCTGCTGTCCTCTCTATTCAGGTCTCACCTGTTGCTATCTAGTCCTTTTCCTCCATTTTTGCCTTGTAGAAACTATTCTGTTGTTTGCTTGCCCTCCTCCTTCCCTAGTGACGGTTCATTCTTTAGGCTCTCTCAACCTGTTCCTCATTAGTTCCCACCATGACCTTCCCTCATTCTGTGTATTTGCTCCTCAAGTCATTAGCTGGCCTTAACTAATGAGCAGAGCAGGCAAGGGAATAGAGCACTGTGTGATGCTGGAGGACTAAGCTTTCCCATGTTGCATTCCATAGAACACGCACACAAAAAGCAAGTGCTTCTAAATAACAATTGTTTTTTCCGGGTTTATTTTTGGAGCACTTCAAAGGGTGTGTATACCTGCCTGCTCATCTTTTGAAGTGTTTCAAAGGTGTTTGAAGCACTTCAAAGATGGAAAAAACTGGAAGAGAGGAAGTTAAGACAAAGCATAAACTACATGTTCACACCTCTTGAGAGTGAAAAGCAATAAAGGAAAAATAGTACTGGAAATTTGGATCATAAGACAAACATAAGCTGATATAAATTGTCCACATCCATCCTTGGATAGCCTTTCCTCAAAGCAAACAGGTTATTTGCTGTTTTCTTGCCATGCAGCAATGAGACAGTAGTAACTACCCACTGTGAGAGCTACTTTGGGATATCTTCACATTCCTGATCTATATAGAATTTGTATCGCTATACAAAACCTATAGAAGTTTCCTCAGGATGTGTTCAACGGTTTCATGTCCTTATCTTATAGTTTTCAGAGAAAAGATAGTTCTGCAAATGCACCATAAATTTGATTCCTGGTTTGGAGGTCAAATTTAACCGGTTGTAGCTTGGCATGTAGAGCCATACATTAACATGGATGCTTTGTCAGTTCCCTTCATACATGCTAACTATTTCTAGACTTGTTTTCACATAATACGTCTTGATCATACACACATTTTTTGTAGTTTATATATAGAGAAAAATAAACAAACGTCAAGCTTCAGACTTGCTAGATTGTCAAAGCAAGCAATTTAAGCAGTGACTTCTTGAAGGTGACAGCATAAGCCAAGTACCAAAACCCAAAAAAACAAGATTCAATCTGCACTTTTCATAAAAAGCTATCAGAAAGGATTGAACGGGGATAGGACTATAAAAATATTGGTAAGATCAAGAAGAAATCATTACTGCCTGTGGATCAAATTTTTCCCCTCAGGCTTGCATCCCATGCCAAGTTCTTTGAGTTTGTAATAGACTGTTTTTTTGAAGTCCAGTGTCTTTTTTCTACTCTTCCCCTTCCTTCCTTTCCTTAGGATCACAAACTCGTAGTCACTGTCAGCCAAGTTGCTTTCCACCTTCACATTTTCAACAACCTTGTTCATGAGCAGAAGATTGAGAAAAGCCTTCCCCTACTTGCCCTTCTCACCTCCTGAACCAAAACGTTATGCCTGACACCACTCCAAGACCTTGCTGCACTGCCTGTGTAATCAGTAGATGTTATGGAATTTGAAGTTCTCCATGAGAACCAGCTCCTGCTATCTGACTTCCCTTTGTTGACTGAAAAAAATCTGTGTGCCTCCATGCCCTGATTTAGTAGTCTATAGCAGAAACCATGAGCTTTTCTCCCCCCTCACCTTGACCAAGAGGCTTTCAACAGGTTGACCTCCTGCTTTGTACCACACCTTGGAACAAGCATGTTTCTATTAGAAAGAGCAACCCCATCTTTTTTCCCGTGCCTGTCTTTCCCAGAGAATTTATACCTATCTGAAAGCATTCCAGTCCTGTGAACTAGCCCACCAAGTCTGTTATCCCAGGTACATTATTTCTCTGTGATTGTATTATAACTTTCAATTGCTTCTGCTTATTCTGTGCTTACATTAGTTCATAAACACCTTAGATAACCCATTACCTCAATTTCTTACTGTGAACATTAGTAAGGCTCCCTATATTGTCTCTTCTTGCTTGTATTTCATTCAGGTCATCTAGCTCTTTACTTAGCTCCACACTTTTGTCTCTGTCCCCCCTTTAAACCTGGTTTGAAGCTTTTCTCACTAGGTTAATGAGGCATTATGCAAAGACAATTTTTCCCTTCTTTTTATCTTGCTGGTAAGAAGCATGTGTATACATATTGACTTTAGGTTTTAATTCTCAGAACAAAACTATACGTTGCTAAATTAGGCCATTTAAGCAAGAAAGTAAGTAATTTAATACTATCCAAGTTGGACACTGCTAGTTGTATTTTAACAAAGGAGTTGAGTTGCACTGTAATGTAATCTGTATCTTACATGTCTAATTCACAGAAGTAAAATTCTTTGTTAATGAGCAAGTTATGTACTTTGATGATATAGTTAAGCCTGACAGATTATGAAGCCTTTAAACATACTCTTTTGACTTGAATACAATCTTAGCAGCAATAAACATTTACGAGGAACAGAAGATGTATTTTAAGGGGAAAAAGCGCCCCTCTGTTCATTAATAAAGTCTGATGCAATCACTTGCTGCAAAAAAACCCACTCTTTTATTAGCTGGAGGGGAGTGTGTGCGCACACATGAACACGTGCATTTTAGACTGCAAACTATTTTGATTGGGATGCTTCACTCTACTACTTCCACATTCAGCTAAAATTCGCAGGAAATTAGAAATGTTTTCATTTGGCACATGACAAGAAAAGTGTGATTAAACTTTGATGACCATCCGGTCAAATGACTGGGATAACTATTAAGGACATACTTATTTTTTCAAATATGAACCAGAGAAGAGTAGGGGCTGAGAAAGGTATGGGTATATCCTTGCCTAATTGGTGATGATGAACCATCTCTTGCTGAGAATGTTTATGTTCAGCACTTTCAGTATGTCAGAAATAAGAGGAAGGCCAGGGAAAGTGTAGGTCTCTTACTAAATGCACTGTAGTAATGGATGATACCGAGAAAGCCGAAGTACTTAATGCAAAAAAAAAAAAATCAAATAAAACTTCAAAAGAAAGATGACTGTGATGTGGTAACTTCCATACTCTGCAAAGAGAGACACAGAGAAACAGAATTACCAGTAAACAACTTCGTCTATTTAAAGATTCACTCATGGGAATGGAGAACTTGAAGCCTACCATGAACAGTAAGTGCAGCATGAAGAGATGATTTATAAAAAGTGGATAACAAAGATCCATTAAAATTAAGAGGTAGTGTGTAAATCTACAGAATTGAGACCGTAATCAAAGAACCCCACCTTGCCAAACACAAAGAAGTCAAATAAAAATATATAGCACTCCAAACAAAACTAAACTTTTTGGGATGAAAGAGGCTGAAAGCCAGCTCAGCTGCAAACAATGATTTGTAAACGTGGGAAACTCCACATGAGTAAGCTCTGAGGAACATGGATTTAAGGCTAAGTGGACCAGAAACCTCATTATGCTTTCCAGTTTCACAACAGCCACGTGAAAACAATATGAAATGCAAGACATTCTTGGAGGCATGGCTCTTTTACTAGAGCACTGTCCACTGACCATCAAGTAGAAAGGAACTGGGTGTCTTTAAATATTAGATTCACTTAAAGCAGAACATACAGGACACATTAACAGTGAAGATTTGGAAAAACCTCCAAAACTGGAGCAATGTCTGGTTTGCCACTTCTAATCTAGGGGGCTCACACAGGAAGCTCTTGCATATCAATTCAGCAAGTTTGCAATAACATGCTGGACATGCAGCATTTTAGAATGAGACAGAGGGCAAATCCCTTTCTTTGTAGGGCTTCCCACCACAGATTTGACTTGCTGCTTCATTGGTGTTTATATAAAACCAATTGGTTGTCCCTTTTAGCCAGAACAACCTTTCAGAGCGCTTAAACCTCCAGAGGACTTTAAAGAATGCAGGTACGGCCTCGTTTCGACTGGGTACAGCTGCTTGTCTGGTGATGCTGTATAATAGTGGAACTTGAAGTCTCTGTAAGGGTGCTGCATTCAATGCTCATTAAGTCTATGGTCACCAGTATTTGCACGTGTTGTTCGGACTACAAATGTTCCTGAAATATCATAAAGGCAAAATTCAAAGGTCACTCTTTACCGAAATAAAATTCAGGAGTCCACGATGCTTATTTCCATGAGCATGCACTTAAAAACTGTTCCTGAGAGATCAGCTCTGCCCAACTGCTGGTTGCTGGAGTGTCAAGAATGAGAGTAAGCAGGCGGGACTTATTTTATCAACACTGGCCCTAGAACCAGGTGAAAAGGTACCTAGACACTTGCAACATGACTTTAATTATTGTGTCTGCTTTTGTATCATACCATCATCACACCATTAAGTTTGAATCACAAAAAAAGCAGCAAGGAGGAGAAGGACCCACTCACCTTTTGCATTAACTATTTTCCAGGAACTGCAGCAGGGTAGAATAGAATTGCATTTCTGTGCCTAACTGGGCAAACAGAATCTGGCCATGACATGACTTTGAAAACAGGAATACTACTTCCCAGGATAACCATCTTGAGTTTGAGTTTTTCTCAGAATTTCCTGAAGCTTCTTTCTGATCCTGAGAAACATGGGAGCATTTTCCTTTTGGAAAGGGGGTATAGATTGGGGAGGGTGATCTAGGGGTAAAAGCTTTTGAAAACATAGTTCTGTAGTCCCTTACTGCAAACCATTTAACCAATCTGAGGTGCCCAGGTGCTACCATGGCCAATAGGCAGGTGCTGGCAATACACATGCAGGGAGCACGTAGCCTAGCATTAGAGGAATGCCTGAAAGTTGACAGTAAAGCACATCACCCCATGTACATGGGTAATTCCAGGTACCAGTATAACCACCTCTGCTTTAAAGCACAAGAATGCAAAAAAGAGAGTCAGAGCATACCCAGGAGCTGCTAGCTCTCTGCCTTCCTGCTTTTGCTGTATATTTTGATAAGCTAAACCTGAAGTCCTCAAGAGACAGGACCAGCTGGTAAGTCCTGTAGCTTGGCTAATGAGAGCAACTGTATGTGTTTCACTGGTGAAGCTGTCCTTTTGTACTGGCCTGTTAGGGGAGAGGTCTGGGCCAATACCAGTACTGCTGGCACAGAGTTCAAGTCCTCAGCACCAGTAGGCTTAAGCTTCAGCTTTCATAAAAGAATGGGACTAGAAGGGACCTTCAGGACCAGACAAAGGACAGTGCGATTATAATAGGCAACTATGCTCTATAACTCCATTTATGAATGCATTATTTCCCATCTTAAGACAGTTAGGTTGTGTCCCCTACTACTATTGGGAAACTATTCCAGATCATAACTCCCAGTTGCCAATCCAGATTTATTCAGGGCCACTTTATATGCACTTTCTTCTATGCATTTGTGCCAACAAGATCTTAAATGCCCCTTTTACTTCCCTGGTGTTTCCAGGTTTAGCCTTCAAATCACTCCTGGCCAGTCTCATGTTGGATTTACCAGAACATGGCAGACCACCTCAGGGGCACTTACAGCATTTCCTCAGTTAAGTCTTCCAACATATCTAGCACCCCCATGCACTTCAGCTTCACAGGACAATGTAACAAAGCTGGCAATCAGCTTTTGATATTCTGTAATATCTTGATGAAGTTATTAGTTAGTTATTACTTCTTGATGAAGTTGGAAGCATCTAAGATCTTTTCCTTTTCCCTGTATTCTGATGCCATGCTTGAAATAAAGGCCAACAGCTGGGCTAGGAAGTGCCTGATAAGGAAAGCGATGGACAGCTAAGTATGGGAATGAACCAAGACAGATGTGAAAGCAGAAGCCAAAGGTATTTCAGTGTCAGTACGCTAAGAACACTGTGGCAGAGCATTGTGAATCTCAGAAGACATAAAAGTGCTGGCAGAGAAGGAATGAATTCTTAAAAAGCCAGGTCTAAAATTATGTAGGAAAACCAGGCATTAAGGTGCTTCCTTAATATGTGCCTGCATTTGGTGTACCTGACGGCCTACAACATTTCTTGGGAACTGTACTTGTATGAAGGGTAAGGGAGTATGAAGGATGAGAGTTCCTGGAAACCTTTACAACTATAAAAATAAAAACGAAGTCTTTTGAGGGAAATTAATTTACCAACCCTGTCAAAAAGCAAGAAACTAATGAACTTCTGTAAGGCAGAATTGTCACGGGGCGGGGAAGGGAAGTGTGCGCAGTTGCCAAGTTTGTGTGCTGGCTTAAAGCTACTACTGTGGCAGCTAGCTCAAGGGCTAGAATATATTAGTGTGATACTAAAGAGGGAAAAATATAGATTCAGCACAGTTGGTATCTTTGGGGAATAAGGTATTTAAATGGATACATTTGGTAAGTTTAAAAAGGTGAAGTATTTGGTAATGTGCCCTCAAAAGCAATTTATTCTTCTGAAGACCAGGATAGTTATTTATTATTTTAATATTACCTTATATTACAAGAAAAATGTAAAGCTTCTACCCCTCCAGAATATTAATAAATTCAGAGCAAGATCCCAGTATTTTACCTGCCTGCTAAAAGGACCTACTTACATGGCTGGAGCTATAATAACAAATATCTTCATGAATCTTACATCTAGAGAATGGGGCATAAGCACCATCCACAGCAAATCATATTAAAGGGATATGGCTTGGTTAGTAATAGGATATGCATCTGGTACCAAACATGTTTCATACTTACAATGTTCTAAAATACCTTAAGGCACAGAGATGGAAAATTGATTCTCTATACAGTACAAAATGATTGCAAAGAACCCCAAAGAACCAGTATGCAATTCTGTCAGCTCCCTATGGTATTTTAAGACACAATACCCAATATATTTTTTAAAACCCTAGCTCTTAGGAGGGACAAACTATTAGGTGGAAATCCCAATTTTATTTAAACAAAATAAAGAGTGCCCTGTATAGCTGTGGAGAAAAGCTCAAGAAGCCTTGAACGCGCCCAAAAATCAGAAGCCAATAAAAGGGGCCCCAAAGTTTTGGCCTTCATTTAAATACATATTTTTAAAAGTGAATTTCAATATACCGTGGAGCCTGGCTCATGATTTTTGAATACTTGGGGCTGGCCCAACTGAGTTACTGTTGCTTCTGAAAAGCTGTACATTAGGGTAACCCCTCAGCATACAATACACTGTCAATAGAGATATCTAAACGAAGATAACTTATCAAAGTAAGGAAATCACTTGTCTTCTTTTTCACTGAACCATGGTGAAAAACTTCACTGTTTTATTCAGCATCATAGTTACATAACAGTTGTCTGTTTCTAGTACTAGAAAGAATTTATTAAAATAATCCTGAAAGACATCTTTTCTCCCTCCAATGATTTTCAAAACTATGCCTTTTAATGCCAATTTCACACAAATCAAAGTGACTTGATCTGTAGTAGTCAGTTATAGTAATCGTCAAGGCACAAGCTCAGCTCTGCACATCAGCTGTTGCTTGTTTTAAAAAGAGATATGCCAATTATGTTCCCAGTTAAAGATGCACAATCCCTTTATTTTATATTGCAACAGAAGTTAACATTAAACACGAAGAAGACTAAGAAACATAAAGGATTTATTTCTGATACGATTTGTAGATTTAACTTAAAAACCTACTGTATACTTGATGTATTTGATGCAAGTAACCTTAGCATTTACTTTTTAACAGTATATTTCACAGGTGGGAATATACAATGTGAAGAAGGCCTTAAATTTCAATAACTTTCAATTTCACCTATTGTTCTGTTAGATAGAAAACATAAGGTACAGTAGCCATCCCTTTAGATTATGTTGCAACACTGATCATGTGCCTTGATAAAGGAACAACAGTTCATTAAATGAGAATGATGACATAACATGTAGGGAAGACTTTGGATTGTCTGTTTAAAATGTCAACATAATAGGCAGTTAATAATAAAACTTCATTTTAAGTGCACTTCCACATGCTTTTTGTTTATAAGTATAGCAACAACCTCCTATCTTTTTTCAAATCACACTTCACTCTTTTCTAAAGCTGTTTGGCTGAAAATGCACTTTCCCCAGTAAACTTTTTTTTAAACAATATACTACAATTTCTACCCTTTCATAAACTAAGAAATATGTTTTGCTAATTAAAACACAATATATTACAAGACATATGAAGACAACATATAATGAAATGAGTTTTAATTTTTGTGCTGTGACTAAAAGTAAAGTTCTCAAGGCTGCAGTTTAACATTCCAAGTTCTCCCTTCCATCTTTATTGATTCTTAAGATTTTGCACAGAAACTCTTTGGGGGCTAGAACAGCAGTAATTGCATCACACTGTTTTCCAAGACTTCAAGTTTCAAAAGCAAACTCTTCAAAAAGTACAGTTCCTGATTTGATTAGATACAGGGACAAAAATATAGCACATACTTGAAGGTTACATGGTCTACAAATGATGGCAATATTTTCCTTGGGAGAGTACAGTTTGTTTTCTTGTAAATACTCAAAAAGGCTCAACTTCAAGCAGTAATAAACACAAGCAAAAGTGATTTAACCCTTAAAATAAATATTCAGGAAAACCTCTCTGTACATACAAGTGAAAGAATATGTAACACTTTCACGCTAAAAGAAAAAATAAAGGATTTGTTCATATAAGCAGCTGAAATCTGCTGTTCCAGCCCAATGTCCCCAGTAAAGAAGGGAGGCACAAACACAGGTGACTACTGTAGCTCACTATCTTATGGCCTTTTTTGGACAGGGACATTATCACCACCAATTTATCATCCCTTTTGTTATATTTATTTATTACAGCATGCCAAATCCTTTGGCATATGTGATGGCCTTCAATAATCTCTCTTTAAGCTTTTCCTTGCTTGAGTATTCCGGAAGCAAAAGGACATTAAAGCATGTGTGAGATGTAGGCAACCTGAGGGAAAACAGAAAAAGAAAATTAAATTACAGAAATTCATATCAAATGCACAAAGGTACTGCTATGTATTAGAAATTCCATGACATTTTGTTAATGTAGAAAATAGTCATTCAAAACACTACCTGGTTTAACCTAAAAGATCTGGATGTTGGTATTTTAAAAACTCTGATAAACTGACCTTAAAATTAACTAAAAATAAAAAAGTTATCAGTCATTATTTTACCTTTCTGTATCTGGGCCATTTTTGGCTATAATCATCTTTAATTTTCCAAGTCCTCCCACAGGTGCTCTGTCTGTGCCTGTCGTAAACTGCAAGAACAGTCTTTTCTGCTCATCTGTAAATGAATGGACTATTTCCCAGAATTCCCTAGTAAGAGAGAAAAAGTAACAGCTTAAGAAAGCTAAGAGCAAAAGAAAAGGTCACTATAAAAAAAAAAAAAGAAAAAAAAAAAAAGAAGAGAGTGTCCTGGGCACAAACAAGACCTCCAACTGCTTGTAAATGCAAATTTACACATCATACCAACTGCAGCAGTTAGTTATTGATATACCATCAATGACAGTGCCATTTCTGATGTTATCTTTAACATGAGTACACAAAGTGAGTACAGAGTATTTGGACAAATTTTCATGAAATATTTGCCAAACATTGTGTAAATCAGAAGTTATAACTGAAGCATTTCTAAATCCCTGCAGGTAAGGAAATTGTTTTTTTTCAGAAACCTGGACAAGTTATTCTGAAATCAGTGACTTCTGAAGGTGTCTGATTAGTTTTCTGTACCATTATATTTCTAAGGTTCCTGGTTCAACCATAATCCAATAAAATGGTCCGTGTGTGAATCTTGTATTCTCTCCCCCTTTCCCCTACTCCCTCATAACTTATTATCAAACACATCAATATTAGTTTGTCAAACAGGAACTATGCATCAAGGTCAACAAGTAGTGTAAAAATCCCCCCTTTTCATGGATCTGCAGATCACTTACAATGTGTGCACTTGCAATACAATATTTTATTCAGTTTTGGAAATCTCAGTACTAGAATACTGTAAGGGAAGCCCTTAACCCTTACTGTACTGGGTTAAGGGAAGGGAGCTCAGAAGAGAAACAGGTCTAGAGAGACTTGGGATGAAATACTGCAATAATTAAGAGTTATCCTATCTTGTCTGGGGCAGGGGAATATGAAAATCCTCTGTGGCATTTTATTCTGACCTCAAAAAGGTGCTTGTTAAAAGCCTGCATTCTGCAAGTGAGAAAGTAGGCCAGGGATGCAGTTGGACATAGCTCCCTAACTATAGTCCCCTGAGATGAGGCTAGAGTCAGAACCCTTCCTTCACTAAAATGAGAAAACATGTGAAAAAAGGAGGAAATAAAGATCTATGTTAACCTTCAGTTTCTTCTATAATTTTTGATCTGCTTCAAGGAAGCAAGCTTGTCATAGCCTGTCAAACTACTTTGCCTATTTTATCTCCTCTCATCAAAGCATAATTAGGAGTTACTGAGGCAATAAAACTACTTCACTGTCACTATTTTTCAGCATGTATGTTAAATGCACTGAACACATTACAACTACTGCTTTTTGATAACAAACATACGAAAATACAGTTTTCTCTGAATATAACTTCAAAAATGTTAAAAGCCTACCTAATAATAAGAGAGTCTCTTGTATAGCCTCCATCATATTCTGTAGTTTCTTCTAGGGCTTGAAAGTCTAGATTCTGTAAATATAAGACATTTTATAACTACTCCTAATTGTTTCTTTGGGATTCAAAAATAATATTAATTCTTTTGCTGCACATTTTGGCTTTCTTACCCTACTTCCACAAATAAGTAATTCAATTTCTTCTGGTCTAAATAAATATTTCAGTGGAGACTCATTAGTCACCATATGGAATCCTCTCCGAAAGGCCTTGAACTGCTTTTCTACTGATTTGTTGAGAATGTAGTCAGCATACAGATTGACAAACTCCTGTAAGAAAATAATCCCCCAAAACCCCTTAATAATGAATTCCAAATGTCACCTCTCAGAAACAACAAAGATCCCAAAAGTCATGTTGTGTACATAAAAGAATATCCTGACAAACTCTCAAGGCTAATCAACTGTTGTTTCCAAGAACTGTTTAAAGGCATCTCAAATATTTATGATTTGTATAACAAGTTGAAGCACCAAAAAATACAAAACAAATTCATGCTATTTGCTCTATAAATACTTAAACATATCTCTTGTAATAAATGTATAATCTTTTAAACAAGTAATGTCATAAGACAAAAGGGCTTTCTTTTGTTTCCTTACCAAGCCCAAGTTTTAGAATTTTACATGTTCTTTCCTATTTTGCTGTAACTGAAGTTAGTGTTTTAGTTACGTGCCTAGAAAATCCGATACAGACTGATTATCATCACGATGAGATGAAAAATATCATAAAACAATTAGTGTGCCATATGAATTACCTTCCTGTTTTCATTTGTAATAGGGATTTTATCTCCATTTTCCTTTAAATCGTGCATCATTGGATTGCCAAATAGATCCGTATGAGATATTTGAAAAGTTATCATCATATCATCTTCCACACTTCCTTCATACTCTAACAAGTCTCTTAAACTCTGATAAAGAACCTAATTGGGAAAAAAGTGTGTAAGCTTGTAAAACAGGTTCCAATAAATTTTACCAAAACCATCATTGTATATCTGATACCAACTGTCCAAATCATGTCTAGATTGGTCAGGTGTAGGGGCAGATCCAAAGAGGTGCGGGGGAAATGTGTAATCATACATACTTCCCTTGGGTTTTAAACTTTGGTCCACCCAAAGTTTAAAACCAACTGCTTGGCAGTGGCAGTGGCAGCAGCATTTCTATTCATACAGCAGTGAGGGACTCATTTGCCTTCATGGCTTATTAGGATCTACCTGATTCCTTTTAAACTTTTCATTCTACAGGTGTTAACAACCCTCTCTCCTTTTCTGATGGTCCTGATGTTCAATTACTTCTGCTATCCTTTCTTCTGCAATTCTGCTGCCTGTTACCTGTTCCTCTTACTGTAGCCCCTATTTCACAGCACTGCTGACTGTTTTTAACTCTGGCTAAAAACATTAACTCTGATGTGGAAACATTAACTCAAGTGAATATCAACTCGTGTTGAAATAACTTTCAGTGAAGCACTGGATGCGCTGTCAAGATGTTCAAAGAGGCTAGATTTTATAAGTCTGGAAGAGGTATGCTTTTCATTCTAATGACAACAGGACTGAAGAAATAACTTTTTTTTTTTTTTTTTTTTTTACCTAGTTGTGTTTTTAATACAATTTCTATAACATTATTTGTTTTTGCTTTGATCTTGAACTGAATAATATAGTCCTAGACCTCTATCATATCAGTAAAGCTTCTCTAGTATATTTTTACCTGGGAAAAATGTATTGTGTTATATGTGATGATGCCCCACAGAATCTCTACCCCACTTCCTGAAATCAGAGACCTGCCTCTGGCCAGGTGTATGTTCTAGATGAGGTCAAGGCTCCCAAGGGTGCATAGATGGAATAATCAGTGAAAGCAGCAAGAAAATTACTGTGTGCTTAACAGGAAGAGGAGGAAAAATGCTAAACTGTTACTAAATACCTGCAAAATAAGCGCAAGTTTGGGTCAGAAACTGTGCAGTAACATTAGGGGAAAAAATAGAATTTAAAGTTGTTTGATGAGATTCATAAGGCCTTGCAACTCTCCCTGCACCCAAGCCAGGAATCTGAATCCCTGTACAACATTTGGGGAGTACTGTAGGCATATCTCCTGGTATTAGCACAAAAATACATAAGGAACAGTAGTTCAATGGCTGATATTCTGAACTGACACGTGAGCCTTTCAAGGCATGCAAGCCGAAGGTAAAAGGAAAACTGAGCATGATTGCCCTTTAATGAAGTAACATCCTGTGCCAACTTGCTTAAACTGATATGTTTTAGTTGTAAATTTCATCCTCTTACCAGGAGTCTCCCTCCTGTGCTCCTGCATTAGCATTAAAATACAGCATCTGATAAAACAGTTACAGTTGACTATGAAAGCTCATGCCTCTATGAACCAGTTAGTCTCTAAGGTACCACCCTGCCCTATTTTTTGTCTTTAACATGTATATAAACAACACGTATGCATGTAAGTATGCAAATCTGGATTTCTTGCCCTCTCAACTGTGGCGTTCAATGCTGTTAAGTGGCTTGACTACTATGAATTATATACTGTTAGGCTGGGAATGTCTAAATTTAACATGTACATGATCTTAGTATAATTAAATGGTTTTAAAAGAGAGGTCGCAAAATAGATCTAGCCGAGGACAGACATGGAGATAACAACTGAAGTTAATTTTAAAATCCCCCCCTTGCCTCTTCCAACCTCTTGAAAACTTAATTAATTTGTTCTTAAAAATACATTCAACTGAGAGGACTAAATTGCCCTCAAAACAGTCCTTCCAGCTGAAAGTAGTCAAAAAATACTTAACGCACTTTTGGAAGAAGTAATCTAAAAATCCTCTGCTTCTAAGACTATACAAAGTAAAATGGGAAAAAAAATCCCACAGCTGAGTAAAACATTCTTTAACAGCAGTAAGGTACAGTACATTGGATTGAACAGTTAAGAAGCTACTTTTGAACTTTGGGCAACTGAAGACAAGGCAAAAATGCCTTAAAAGTGTGCTTGAGTGTAGACAAAGCACTTATTGTGGTGTTCTGGTTACATATATATATATGAACAGAAAGAATGCCATCAGGACAAATAAAAAAAACTTTTTTTTAAACTGTGAAATTAAAAAAAAATATGACAATACTGATTACTACTTTAAGAAATCGTGAATCATCTTGATTTGACACTTTTTTGCTTTTAAAAGAAAAATTAACAGCTGTCACCACAGCTTTGAACTTAGTTATCAAAAAGTATGTTTATAAAAAAAGAAAAGAAAAGATAAATAAGTTTATTTTACCAGGCCACTTGAAATCCAGCCCTGTTAACTAGATGCTGCTGCTTCTCCAAATCAGATGCACTAGTACTGAACCAGTTTAACTACAGAATTTGTGTGTTTTCCTGGAAGGACATTTCACTTTCACCTAATCTAACAGCATGTTCATGTTCATTAGAAGTCTAATTAAGCAACTATATTTCCCACAAACTGCAATAAAAAAACTCAGAGAATGAACTTACAGGATGAGAGTCTGCCAGGTCACGGAAAGTTCCTTTTTTGCCCATTAGCTTCCTGTAGACAACCATGGGGAAGTGTACATCCAGTATACAGTTATTGTAGATAGCCAAACCCAGTACTATGCCAATCAGTGTAAACTGACCCTCAGTTTCAAAAGATGATGGGTTAAACCAGAACAGTTTTGTAGACTCATCATATGTAAACATACCTATAAGAAATTATTTTAAACAGTTACTGTTAGATATTGAGAAAAGAACAAATACATGTTTTGCATTTCATTATACTATCGTGTTGAGGACTCATTTGCACTAAACGCATGCTTACAATTCCATTTGGCACTGCATTTCATGTTCTGGAAAGAGATGCTTGCTACGTTAGAATAACTGGAGCTCTTAAAAATGCTCTTGTATATTGTAAATTAAGAACATCAGGTTGAATAAGGATCAGTTTGGTAAGAGGCTCTATTCCTCTATGAGCTTACAAGTCAAAGGAGCTAATTATTGAGCTTTCTTGGACTGTTAGGATATCCAAGTCTAAAAAAAGATAGAAGTTGTGGAATAATATTATATACATATACATACATATTTCAATCTGTCTGCCTGGCAGTGGGGAGATCAGATACAGGGAGGTTTGCTGTATCTCCTTGGTGATCCAGGATTGCCTCATTAATGGGTAGGCCAATCTTGCAGCTCCTATTTAATACATTACTTCTACCAGTGTAATTCTTCCACCCCCCCTTCTCTGAGGAAACCCTGGTATTTGCTACTCTCTTCATTAGTTCCTGGTAACCTTGCAGGTCATCTGAGAGCTGTGGCATTTGCTTAAATTGAGACGGCACCTATGTGGAGGAATTCCCTGTTTCTTTAATTTCTGTAACAGACTGAGTGGTCATGGGGAGAAATGGAAGTGGCCAGAAGCGTGGGTTCTGGATAAGAAATTTCTCTGATTGTGGAGAGAGCTGCTGTTCATCCTGAGGCCAGTGAGGAACAACTGCACTGGATCATCAGTAGCTGTGGTGACCATATAGAATCTATATTTCAGCAAATGCCTTGGATGCAATGGCACTAAAAGTGCTGTTGTCTGACATAGATCATAACTGGTGCTCCGAACAAGAGGTCACTGCTGGTGCAGAGGATGGAATCTGCAGAGAAAAGACAGCCTATGCCAGATAATCATGCTAGGACTGGTCATAGCACTCCTTGAAAGAGCCTGGTGCTGGAGTGACAGCACCAAAGAGGTCTGTGATGTTGAGGTGTCAGGTTCATGCTGTCTTAATGCACGAAGGTGAAAGGTACCATTGCTGATTGTATTGCTTCTGCGCTTCCAGGCTCTGGCATCTTTAATGCCTGGTGATTGCGCTGGCCCCTTGTCAGATGGGGGCACCAAGGAGTCCTTTGTTATGGGAGGCCTTGAGCAGAACAGCTTCCTTCATTTCTTATGCTCCAATCCACTGGCACTAGGCATGACCATCTTTAAAGCCTCTCCTTGGCCCTTTGGGATGAGCATGGAGGCTTGAAGTCTTTGGGGCAGAAAATGGTACCAGGATTAGAGCTCTCAGGTAGGCCAAAGAGCCCTCGTCTCCCTTGTGGGCTAGGAAGTCTTTCTTGAGAAGGCCCTTTCCAAGGTAACAATAACAATAGCACACTACTGAGAACTTCCCCTCTCTACCTGATTGGAGACCTGCCTCAAATCTCAACTGGAGCTGGTCAATGGTGTTGATGCTGAAGGTGGGCCCGGCGCCCCCCGCCCCGGCGGCGCCTC
>JAGPOW010003316.1:82832147-82847983 GCA_030014935.1 Caiman crocodilus | reverse complement strand
CTTATAACTTCCCCTCTCTACCTGATTGGAGACCTGCCCAAAATCACCACTGGAGGTGGTCATTGGTGTTGATGCTGAAGGTAACCCCCCCCCCCCCCAAAAAAAAAACAACACTCTGCACACCTAGAGCTTGGCCATGTATAGTACTGAGCTGAGACCCTTATCTCCAGGCCTGACATGAAGCTGAGCAATTTGTTGCAAAGAAATAACCAAAGCTTATTCTGTGTTGCTTCCATTTCTTGGCTGGAAGAATCGACAGATCAAGCAACTGTTTGGACAGGAATCTCCTTAGGTAGACAAGGCACTGCCTGGGTCTCGGAAGCTGGGATTTATCAGTTGCATGCAGAGCAAGCCCTGACATCCAGGCAGCATGTGGCTCTGGGCAAGGCAGCTGATCACCAAAACGCTCCCATCTCAACTGAAGCAATGTAATAAAGGAAAAAATACACTTGTTTCTTATAAGCTTCCCTTTGCCTTTGATGGGTATACGGGGTCATGATAGGGCCAAATCACACTGAGCTCCCACTTGGCAGACAAGAACAGCATCTGCCAGCTGTACGTTCATAATTGCACTAAGTCGGTGTTTCTGCTTTGCCCGGGGCATCCAGCCACACTCCTGCTTTGGACCCTTAGAAAGAATGAGACTAGAGTGCCCTCTATGGATACAGCTAAGGCAAAAAATCTCCATTCATATCTCAGAGGGTATAAGCTGCACTCACAAATGAGCATGTGAAGAGAAGTAGTTAGCTGTGTTCGTCTGAAGTTGGGCAGGGCCTTTAAGGTAGAGTACCTTATAGACTAACTTGTTCAGAGAAGTATGTCTGAATAAGTTAGTCTATAAGGTGTCATACTGCCCTATCGTTTGCCTATGTGAGAACATGTATATGGGCAGGTGCTTGAAGGAGAACTACTATTCAACTGACTAGATCTGACTTTGGTAACTTCACTAAACTTACCATTATTTTAAAACCTGTATCTTGTCAGATTCTAGAAAAAAGCTAAGCTATTTATGTGAAAATATTTTGAAAAAAAGTCTTAGAAAAAAATCTTTATATAAAATTTGCAGATACTGGGAAGCAGCAGAAAAAAGCCTCATAGAATTATAGAGGAAATACAAAAAGAAATTTTATGAGCATGTACTTTAGAAAGGAATGAGTTACTAAATTGCATACCAATATCTGGATTGAAGATTTCTTCCACAACAAGTTGAAAAAATTCTTTGGAAACACCTCCTTCATCTACCCCTTGCTCTCCTTCAAATTCCACATACAATTGCTTCTTCAAGTCTGCAGGATTTTCCATAGCAATCATCTCTAGCTATTGGTTGAATAACAAACATTTCATTAAACCTTTTTTTTAAACCAGGAAAAAAAAGAGAATCATGTATACACAGAAAAACACAGGGAAATGAAGGAGCTGAAATAAAACAAATATTGTCCACAGTAGTAAATACAAAAAGTAATGTAAACTCAGAATTTGATTCTAAACCTGTTCTGCTGGCCATGAATTTGTAACCTGAAGTGGCAGATGCATGCATTAAGGACTATCGTATCTTAACCACATCAGTACCCTGGCTCTTATTTTTAGGATTTTTATTAGAAATTTCAGTTTTGCCATAAGCAAAAACAATACATTATATAAAGAAAAGAAAAACCCAAACAACTATTAATGGAATAATTATGCACTGGCTCATTAGATTTAACTGAATTCCACTTAACTTGTTCTTCACACAAAATTTATGCATAAGGGCTAGTCAAGCAAAGTAAGTATGCTTTTAACAGTTTTTCTCATTTATATCAGTTTTCAGTGTAAGGACATCTATTTCTCACTAAACAAAAATCTGAAAAATCTACATAAGACCATAAAAAGAACTGAGAAAGAACCAAGTTAAGTCTTCTTTTTCATCATACTAATGAACAATCTTTCAGATCTTTCATATCTATTCAGTTTCTTTAACATAACTAATGCACTGCTTTCATATGAATGCAAATTCAGTTATTCCATAATAGACTTTCTATATGAGATGCCCCTTAAACAGTGATTCTCTGATAGGACTGCCATGTTTTTTCATCTACCTAGGATTATTTTTAGTTCAAGAACCTCAGGGTTCTGTCTACATTTCTGAACTGGAACTATCCCACCATAGTAGTATGAATATAACAGTTCAATTTACAGAGGTACATTAACTCAGTTGGGTCATATATTTAAGTCACTTTGACACAGGTACACTATGTTTACAAGTGAAACTGTCCTTAGCATTATGGTGCGCAGAGACCTCGTGCAGAGCATGTCTGTGGATCTATCTATTGTCATATACGTGAAGTGTACTACTATTGCTTGCCTATAAGCCCAGATACTCCAAATTACACCAATTAGCTTGCTGAATTAGGCAGGAGTAAAAAAAAAATCCTGAATTCTGTGCTTGCTATTATTTGTGTTGCTGCACTCCCCAGTAGCCCCTGCTTTATTAGTCATGTATTGTTCACTGATCCTCCTTGTCCTAAAAGTTTACAGTGCAAATGTAAAGGGAAGATGCAACACAGATATGAGGAGTTTGGGAAGGAGGACAAGGTAAGAGTGTGAATCCTCAAAGTGTTGATAAGAACTGGGACCACTGTTCAACCAATTGCCTAGCCACTAGCAACACTTTTGCAGGGATCAGAAGAGAGGCGAGTTGAAAGATCAGGAGGAAGACAGCATAGTGACACCGAGGATTTCCTTTGAAGCATAAGCGGCAGCTTGTAGTAAAGCCTGAAGGCATTTTGTAAAAAGTTGACCAACTGGAAGTAAAGGCTGGTGCCTGAGATGTACAAGGAAAAGGACTGATGGCTGCATATTGCATAAAGATCACAAGTTTTCATGAACTCAGCTTGTGCTCTAAACATATCTCATTTGTTCAGTCTGTAACTGTGCATATCTAACCTGCCTTCTGACTTCATACCAACACAGCTAACTCCTTCTCCATATTGCACAAAGCCATTTAAAGATGAGGCTAAGTCATGAAGACAAGGACTCAGAGTAATGAAACTGATGAACAACACAGATTTTTCATACAATTTACAGTGTGTACGCTTAGTTGTGGTTAAGCTGAAAAGGGCTATCTATCCAGTTGGTGTCTGACATTACTAACAAATTAATTTGTATGCGGGTTTGTTAAAGAAGTCAAAAATTCTCGAAAGTGTGCTGTATGTCAATATTTTTGCACCAAAACCACAATATTATTTTCATATTTTGTACCTTGATAACAGAACCATGTGCTCCCTACAACTGTACTGTACTCATCTGTCATCTTAAACTTAAACCTTACATTTTTCAGGAAAAAAATGTATCTACATGCTACTTAGCACAGTGTGGTCTGACCTACCTTCCCAACATTAATGAGAGGATAATTCTCTGCTCTGAAAATGTCACATATGTATTTTCAATACATTATACTGTTATACACCCAGGAGGAATTAAAATTGTCCTGTCCACATCCTTTGTTTACAGCTGACATCAATATTACCCACAATTTGTTGCCCATTTGCTTTCTTACTGATAATTAGTCAGGACTTACTGGTAGCTTTGAAGAAAAACTAGTAGCTAGCAGTAATATCTTCCAGGCTTCATGAAGTTACTGAAGTTATGAAAAAACAATGTAGCGAGTAATTTTTTTTTTTTTTTTTTTTTTTTAAAGAAAATGTATCCCTTCACAAGGTGCCAGAATCCCTTATATATCATACTAACAGACTTTGAACTGAATGATGGCATCTGCCTATACGAAAGCAATTTTACTATAAGCTATATTAGAATAACCTGCTTAGCAGCCTGATTACTAAACTGAACTGAACAAGACTGGATTGATTGCAGGGACTTTTTATTTTCTCTTTAAATCACTGTGCAAAGGTGGCTGGACAGTAACAATGAAGCAGACAGGAGGGCAAGTCATGTACTTTCTGTGCTGCTTAGTTGTAACCCTTACTTGAGATACCTTCCAATACTATGATTCTGTGCTGAAAAAGGTCTATGTGAAAGCCAGCTGCAGGAATACCAAAAAAGATGGCATTTCTTGGTCATTGCCCCGGGTTTAAGTCTGCCATGGAGAAATATTAAGTTTCAGCAACATTTCTAGGATGCTCATTTCAAGCCTGTAGAGTTATTTCCTGTTCCTCTTGTCTTTGAAACAAGGTGCATAGCAGGAAAAATGGCTTTCAACAGAAAGCCCACATACCAGATTACTACACTTACTAAGGCAGTGAATCAGATTGAGATTACAGCATGGGAAATCTAGACTTCCATTCAAGAAGGAAAAACACAAGTCTTTACTTGAGTTCCTTCCATACGTTGTCAGAAAGTATATCTACCAATGCATTTGTTAAGTGAATACCCATGATGGAAATAAAACTTATTGTTATGATGAGGCTGGCCAAATTACTAGATTGTGGTGTTATTACCATCTCCAAAAGTCTCAATAAAACATGTTTCTTTTTAGTTATGTAGCTGAAACAGTGAGATAAACTAAAAAACTGATAAGTTCAGAGGGTGAAAGCTCAAACACGGTATATAAGGAATAGTTTATTTTGTAGGTCAAGAGGGACAGAAAGAGCAAACTGTGCAAGAGCATTAGAAAACCTTTATTTTTAAGAATTGCTTTACTCAGAGCACAGCATTATGCCAGTTTAACAACCTCCTGAATTGGCATTATTCCTTCCAGTATATTAATATTGCAATGTTCTATTTCCTCCCACCACCACACAATGCAGCACAAACAGGCTCTTGCAACAGGTACAAGGGCTCCTTACAACAAAGGCTGTGGGAACACATCCAGCTTCTACACCAGGCTAAAGGTAGGTGTAGTAGCAGTGGATGCATAGTTCAGAAGGAAAAGGTGTTTGAGTGCAAGTGATCTGACATGCAAGTCACAGCAAGATCTTCTCTAAACTCCACATGGCCAGGTTCACTCTGGGATGTGCTCACTGATGCTCCGAGACAGACTACACGTCAAGATGTCAGAACCATACAACCCGTACCAATGTAAAACTAAAGTTCAGACTGACGCACAAGTCCCCAGGTTCTTAACACTACAATACTCAAGGCACTCAAAGCACTATGGGGAAATGTGTTTGTCCTTGTCAAGCCATTGCGTGGAAGTGCTCTTTGCTCACCAATACATCAAGCTATGATTTACAAGGGGAAAAGGTTTTTCCATCTGACAGCTCTCCAAATTCAACTGGTAATTTTTCAGCTAGCCTGATTTTTAAGCTTGTATGTGGCTGCCAGAAAAAGGCAGTGTAAATGGTGCTAATTCAATCCAGGAAATGGAAGCTAAAGAATGGAGTATATTAATCATGTAGCTGCAATTCCTCTGTACAGTTAAGAATTAAAATGTAGTAAAACAAACAGAGAAGACCCTGAAGAAACAAAGGCTCAGAGTAATACTGCTAAAAATACTGCAATGCTAGGAAACAGTTTCTCTTGTTCTTGTCAAAATTTCAACCCTGTCCCATAAATCATTTCCTTTAGTGGCTCCCCCCATATTTGTATATTCATTCCTTCCCTCTTCAGCTTGAATTTACAGAACACCTCCTACAACAGCCCATTTGAATGGGCAGTTTTAGCCCATCCTCTCATCTAGTCCTACAAAACAGAAAAAAAAAAAAATACTTTTCCTAGCTTTGTCCCCAGAATTTCTTTATCCGAAAGCCACCTGGAGTCAATTCAGTGATCTCCGTTACGTTAACTCATAGAATATAAAGAGAGATGCATATAAATTAGACAAGCAATGGATCTAATAATAAAACTTACTAAACTGTAAGACTGATACCCATAAAGGTTTAGGCTCAAAACAACCTGTTTCTCAGGTGGTGAATAGATTCAGCAGAGCTTCCTGGGCAAAACTACAGGTCACCTGGTCAATGTCCACATCAGGCTTCTTTCCAAATAGTCATAAAATTCAGTAATAACCAAGAGGCAGGCAAGCTCTTTTTAAGTTAATATGTAGTCACAAAATTGAACTGAAAACTTGTTTAGGGCCCTCAACTTAGTTTCTTCTCTAATATTAATGTTATAATGATTGGAAATGGTAGCCAACCTATACCACATAAATACTAGTTATTAACATGCATTGCTGGCAGCCTCCTGAATTGCTATTTTTCATTTTACCATGTCAATATTGTAATATGCAAACCCTTAATTCTGGAAACGGAAAGTGCAGGTTTCTGTTTATTTGTTTCTAGTGGCTTATTGCTAAATTGAGATGTATAAAAGGAGTAATTTAATAATATAAGGATGTCAATCTAGTAAGTATGAATGCACTCAACAGGAAATATTCTCTCTCATTCAAAATGACTGAAAAAATTGTTCTCATCTGAAAAATAAAATCACTTTTGGAATACAAGCAAGCAGAGCCGAGAGGATAACTGAAAAGTTTGTGTAATGGCAAAGAACTAAAATGGATGTGAAATAAGAGCTGGCATACCAAATGTCACTAGGAAAACTTATTACAGGACAGATCATATTAATAGAAAAAAACTGTTTAGCAGTTTTAGGATCTAATCATGATATTGCCAAGAATACTGCTCATGCATAATAACAGTTCCGTCAAAGCCACATCTTTCTTTTTTGCTTCACACTCCTTTTGTTAGCAAAAGTATGTTCTTTTTCTGACTCTATTACATTAAACCATATTTAAAGTTTTATACTGCTGCATGACTTACCCTGACAAGTGCATCATCTATGATGTGATCACGTCTCACTTTGAGTCGCAAATATGGGTTGAGCTGCTGTCCTTGAACTAAACTGTAGAGCACAGTTATGCGTCGTTCACTGTACATGCGGATTCTGTTGTCATAATACAATCCAAGGTTCTTGGTAACAGCATTCAATATGAAGGGACATGTCATAAAAGAGAATTTGTTTTCTGTTTCTACTTTGAAGAAAGTGTAGTCCTTGTCCATTTCTAGAACATCATTCAGTGGTTCATTAATAAATTCTTCAAAAGAGATAAGTGGTTTTCGGCAATCTATAGTTTTTACACCAAGTTCAGTTTCCAGTGGGTCCACTCGAGGCCCTTTTTTATTTCTTCTTTCCTCACCTAGAAGCTCTTGAAGGGTTAATTCACTGGATTCTGGGATGGGTTCTTCATCTTCTTCCTCATTGTGATCTGTATCCACATCCCCTCCCACTACATTTGCATAGTAAACCATTTTCAAGCACTTTGAAGCAGCAACAATGGCATCATCATCGTTCACTAGATTACGACTATTAAATTCATTGCTTATGACTTTATAGGTAATAAGCTGCTGAAATGTTTCCATCATTCTCCGAATCTGGTCCGCACTGTATTTAGACCACAATCTAACCAGTTTTGCTTGAGCTGCAAGGGGTAGCTTGCTCATTGCTTTGCAAAACAATGGCAGAGCCATTTCCAGGTATTCAGGGCTATGAAGATTACTGTTCTCCATAACAATAATAAACAAATTCAGATAGTTAGGATCCCGAGAGTACACATTATGGTAAGTCAAGTCACATTCTACATTAGGTGACAAGTACACGAGTGCATTTAAAAAGGCAGTTTCTATTTTTTCATTAGAAAGTAATCTATTGTAGACCCTTCGAACTGCTTCAATATCTACAGATACTTCATCAGGGCCGAGTTTTTGTAGGTTGTTATCTCCCTGTGTGTTGTCACCTAGTCTTGATGAAGATGAAGATGCACCTGAATCTTCTTCCATAGCAGCAGCCGAACAGGCAGCTTTTTCCTTTTCATCTTCATCCTTATCTTCATCTTTTCCTTGAAGAGACTTGAGCTCTTCCTTGGTATGCTGCTTGGCTTTTCGGAAACTTTGCACCAATGCCTCAGCACTAGAAAATACTCTCCCAATGACACGAATTAAAGGGGAAAAATCCTCTTTTTCTCTACATAGTTCAAGAATTTCATATACCTTTTCTTCTGTTAGATAAGTCACATCTATAAAAAAGTTAGAGAGATCAAATTTCAAAATGTGCTTGAATTAAGACATGCATATAATCTAACAAGTTACAGTGATGAAAAACAATTGTTAAAGCTTCCTCAAATCTAATCACTGTTACTCTGTGACAATGTACAATGAGTTTAAGATGTATGTTCATAAACAGGTAGAAACACAATCTCATCTGTTTATACTGTCACTTTCCAGTAAGTTTCATTTCTTACTTCTATGGTGCTCAATGGCCTTAGAAAGTCAACTAAATTAGCTTTTCAACAGTTACAGAGAAATGAACTACAAGAACAGTTACACAAGAATTGAACTACATTTGTGAGTATCCAAAGTGGGTACATCCTAGAAATAAAATCAGTACAATATTTAAAATAGTCATTATATAATAAAAGCCTTACAAAAAGGAGATCAACCTAGCAATATGCATAGTAAAACTGTCTCCTTTTAGCATTACAAGACAGAACACCAGTGTTTTTAGTTAGTTATTGCCCAAAAAGAGCAACATTTCTTCTAAAGCAGCTTGCATTAATGGGAAGCCTGCACGTTTAATTTTTAAAATAAACAGATTTACTATATAAGATAGTCACTTGTTTATTTTGTATTATAGGAAATGAAGAGACAAGCAATTAGTCCTTTACATTTTTAGTATTCTCTGTAGCAGTTTTCAAAATATCATGCATAGCTAACAGATATCTGGAGTCACTGTGGAAATGAGTATAGTTCTCAGAAGCTGATGCTGTCACAATTGCTGACCATAAATTAGACATGGTTGTTTCTGAATGCACTGAACCTACATTAGTTTAACAAGCTAAAGAAGACCATCTTACACATGCTGTTTTTTAACAAGGTAACTAAAGTATCTCAAACAATGCAGATATGAAAAATCCCATTTTGACACAGAATTTCCTTGTTTTATCATCTTTTTACTGTGTTTCAAAGACTTAGGGCCAAATACAAACTGACCTTGAAGGTGTCTAGACTTAAGTGAAATACGGGTGCCCAAGACACAAAGTAATCCTTACCAACCCTGTATCAGCAGCTGCAAAAAGGTCTAGATTACGTGCTGTCATTTGGCCTGAGGTAGTTCTCAAACAGGTGGATTTGGGCTTCTGCACTTGTTCGGAAGCAATCCAGATCAGTGGCCATGACATGAATCCCACCTAAACAGTGACAATCCAAACTAGAGGTCGGTGGTCCCTAATGCCTGCAGAAGTCCCCAGAGTTCCTTAGGCAATCACAGAGCACACAACTTATATTTGACACTGGAAGTATTCATACAATTCATTACAGAACATGGTCAGGTAGTGATGACAATAGTGAAGTTTTACCCAAAAAGTTCAGTGGTCAAAGCATTAGAAGATCTTGGTTTTAAGACTTACCACTATGCACTTTCAAAAGTGAATGGATTCTATATCTTATACTGACATCAATCCTGCTTTCAGTTAGGTAAATGACTGCTGTCCTCTTTTGGGTGCTCCAGATCCTAAGAGATGACAGAGATGGCTCCCTTCTACAAGTCTCAAGATACTGGGGGAAACCTCCTATACTCTCTGAGTCAGCTGCTTGAGGTTTGATGAGTAACACATCTCAGACATACACCTGTGTTGGGAGTTTCTACTTTCTGCAGGCACCTCTCTTTCTTGGATTGCTCTTTGGAGGTATTAATGTCTCCCCATTCACTGTACAGAAGCAAGGGGTTTTTTGTTTTTTTTGTTTTAATGGGGATATCTTTTTTGGAGGGGATCAATTGTGTAGTTGGGAGAGATGGTAAGGAAGCTTTTGAGCACTGTGCCATTCTTCAGGTCAGATCTTTATGCCCGCAACCTTGTTTGAAATACCATCCAACTATATAGCTGGTCCAATAAAATAAAAAGTATCACCAAAAAACCTTACTACTTTCATATTACTTGGCCCTATCAGTTTAGATCACCTGCCCAAAGGAAGATGAACACTTTGGGCACTACAAAACAAAGTGGAAGCATCCATTAGGTTACTCTAATCTGGTCATTATGCATTAAGTATTAATGTTATTTGCACTGGACAGGTCAACATGTGCATTGAGGCTCTTTGTCTAGTGTGCATTAAATTTTATACCTCAAATGTGAAGTACTAAAGAAGCGTGTACTAGGCTGCCTTAATGTGCAGTAATGAATGTGCAGTTTTTAAACTGAGGCTGCTGCACATGAAGCAGCTCTTATTGCACATTAGCCTAATCAAGTGTTTTCTTATATGATGCTTTAATGCACAGTAAAATAGGCTACTGTGCATTAAAGTGCACATATAGACGTGCCCAGTGTGTGTTAGGTTAGGTAAAGTCATTACACATTACCAGTATAAGTGACTGGAAACGAGCCTATACTCATAAACAGAACAAAAGTTCGGCACACTATCCATAACGAATCTGAAGTGCATGGACTGGTTTAAAAATGGTGGAACCCAGTCTAAGAACCCCCCAGCCCCCTGCAAGGGCGAATGTGTGCTCTGTTTGTTACGACTCTAAACTATACCACTTATAGAAAACTACGTAACTTAAGACTGATTCTGCCTCAGGCTTTTTGAATATCTGTACCCAGCCTTATAGATCAAAACCAAAAAATATGCTTTAGTTGAGTTAAGATTCTTCTGTAAAGATAACTTTATACAGGACTAACTAGATTTTATAAAAGTTCCAGCTTGGCTTTCAATGAAATGCATTGCTACACTACAGAATCTCATCCATTGTACACACACATTATTGGAGCTATTTTTATGAACAGTTGTTAAGTGCAGTAATTAATAATTGAGAATGCTTTTTAAACAAATTTCTACATTTTTTTTCATAATATAATTGCAGATCTTAATGTGTATGTGCCTAGCAAGAAACCAAAATAATCATGTACATTAAGACTAGAGGTGAACTAAACGCTGTGAAACCACACCACCCCCAAAACGCAGCAGGTTATGTAGCACCTTGCAAAAAAATCCCATTAGAGTACGTGTAACAGAGGAAATGATTCAGATCATGTCAAAACAATTAGAACTGAACACAGGAAAAAAGAAAAACCTGAAAAGGGAATTATTAAGGAAGATTTGGCTCATCCAGAGACCTGAGGCAACTGGTGACTAAGTTTGACTGAGCAGAAATGACAAACTTGGACATTTCTAATCATCTGCTAAATTCACACAGAAGCCATAAAATAAAGGAGCTTTCTGTTTTTGTTTTTCATGCTGAAAGGAAGTTGAACATGAAAGCAAGTAAACAATAAAAGTTTTACTCCCGAGGAATACAGCTGAACTGCTGAAGCTACAGAAAGCAGTTCAAACTACAATAACAATGTGCATGGTTTGGGTTTCTTGTAACGTACGTACAGGAGGCAACTTCAGTAACAAAAAGGAACTGACAGGCATCTTTCTAAAACACTTTCTGTTCTATGCTAGAAGCCCTTTAAAACGAACAGGTTTATAAAACACTACATTCCCAGGTTCCAGGGTATAGAGATTATTAGCTGTATAATAAACTGATTGTTTTATCCTAGTTACATTTGTGAAAATGTATTGCATTTCAATTTCTGTGCTCTCACCAAATTCTTCTGCAATTTTAGAGAAAAGTACTTCTGCTGGTCTGAAGTCAGGAAGGCAGCAGGACAGGGTAACAACTTAGAAGGGCATAAAGCTTTCATAGGCAATAGACTACTTAATCAGCTGTCATCTCTGAAAGCTTATAGCCCGTCGTACCAGTTAGGCTTTAAGACACTAAAGAAGTTGGTGTGCTCAACTCCCAGCTTCCACAAGACCCATGAGTCTTCCCACGGGTCCAGAAATTTGGCAGTGGGGGAGTGCTAGCAGCATTTATTACTGCTCCTCTGCTGCCAAAGTTCCAGATCCATAGAGGCTCTGTGGGCTGGATGACAAGGCCTTGCGCACTAGATTGAACCAGTGTGCAGTCAGATCTGAGTGCAAGGAGCTGAGCTGGTGTAGAGTTGGACAGCACCTGGGACTGGCTGTGCACCACTTATCCAGCCTGCAGACCTGAGAAGTTGAGCACCACTGCTCTAAGGTGCTACCCTGCCCAAGCTTCCGTCTACAATTTTAGTTAGAGTCAACATACAATAACATTTCTAATACACTACATTTCTGGTTAAACTAATTTGTATACCATCAATTTTCAGTGTAATACCAGTTTTATTGTTTATACCTTCAAAGCATACTCGGACTGTATTTTATATACTAATAACAAAGGCACTACTATATTAGAGCAATCCAATATTCTGTCTCCAACAGTGATCAGTACCGGATGCAAGTATTTTTCCACCAAACTTATATAGAATAAAGTGCTCACAGGGGAAGCTTCTTTCTAATCCACAAATTGCTGGTTGCCTCATTCCCAGAAGTATGAGATTGGACTGACCACAGTCACAATCTGTACAATGTGATCCATCAACATTTAATTGCTTTTTTGAAATCTGGTTTCTCGCTGGTGTCAACAACATCTCACAGCAATACTCTGCAGGAAGTACTGTGTTGTACCACTTTAAAATATGCTACCTTTCAACTTCATTGTATATTCTTGGATTCTGAAAAGGGTAAGCTGAATCATCAAATTTGACTTCTTAACATTCATCTTTGTCTCTCCAGCATATTGCCTTTTATTATCAATGACATTAAGCAAAACAATCTTTATTTTCTCCTTCTCAGAATATAAACTTCTTTATGCATCTTTCCATTTTTGCTACTTATTCTTAGGTTCCTATTTCTGCTAAATCTCCTTGGATGATCACAACTGGATATAATACTTTAGGTGGGAACATTTCATTGATGTTAATAATAATTTTTTTCTAAGCTACACTTTTTTAAAAACCATACATTTTATTTGCTACTGAACAGAGGTTATCACTGAGGCCTTTTCACAACATCATCCACTATTTTCCCTGAATGGCTTGAGTTTTTAGGAGTCACTAATATAAGAGTAGTTTGAATTAATCCTTCTAAATTTTCTTATTTTGACTTTCTTAACAAATTTCATCCTTCACCATCCTACCCCATTCACTTAGTTTTGTTACATCCCCTTTGTTGCATCCACTTCATTTCCTTTGCTCTCAGCAACTGTAAATTATCAGCTGTTCACTCTTTTTCCAGATCTAATCCTGTAATCCCAAGTATCTCTTGTTCACTGCTTGCCAGAAACTGAGTGTTTATTCTAACTATCTTTTTATAGCACCTGATGAAGTGAGCTTCCATTTACAAAAACATGTACTGTGGTGCTGTATACATATACATCTACTTTGGTTAGTTTATAATGTGCAAACCTACACTGTCTTCTGTACTAGGGCCATGGACAGCAGCAAGGAACAGTTAAGACAGTGGCAGGAATATTTCCTGGAATAGATGCCAGTAGCAGCCTCAACAGTAGTTGTCAAAGTTCTTCCTTGCTTGTCCTGTGAACACGCCTACCTCATTCAAACTCTGCACTTTTCCCTCAGTTTGACTGGCTGATACCTCTGCTTCTGCTCTTTTTTCTTGCATTGATTTGACAAAAGAAAACAATTTCTGTCTTTGAGATCAGGTACAAAGGTCCTCACAAAATCATACAAAATTAGCACTGGAAGAGACCTCAGGAGGTCAGCTAGTCCAACCCCCTGCTCAAAGCATGACCATCCCCAACTAGATCATTCCAACCAGGGCTTTGTCAATCCAGGCCTTAAAAATCTCCATGGATGGAGATTGCACCACCTCTCTAAATAGCTGTCCCAGTGCTTCACCACTCTCTTAGTGAGACAGTTTTTCCTAACAGCCAACTTGAACCTTCCTTGCTGCAACTTGAGACCACTGCTCCTTGTTCTGACATCACTGAGAAAAGTCTCACTCCATCCTCTTAGAAACCACCCTTCAGATAGTTAAAGACTGCTCAGTCCAACCCCATATTCTTATTGTTTGTGATCTGCAGTGCTGTTCCCTTTGGAGGCTGGCCTAAGTTACGGGGTGGATCACTATTAGGGTTGTAATCACTGGTGCAGGCAGCTAAGACAAATTCAATTATTTAAAAGTGGATTTGGATGCCTATGCTTTGGAGTGGCTGTTAAGCCTTGATCTATATAGTCACATAATAAGCTCTGAGTTGAGTCAAATGTAGAATCAAGTTGCTTACCCTTATTTTTGGCATTCTTAAGTTTGACTGCTGTTTCCCCAGAAATTGTGACTACAAAAGGACCACATAATTTGTGGTTCCAAAGAAAATTAAAAGCCCCCATAGGCTTTAGAAGGCACTTATGCGCTGCAGAGGATAGTCTGTCTGTCCTAGCAGCTATGGAGACATCAGTACTGGTGGGTGGAATTAGTACAAAGCAGCAGACTCACAGATTGGTTTGTCTCCAGAGATTCAAGGAGAAAGTTACCTAGTATCTATGTACCTACCTGTGGAAAAGGAAATAAACTACAAACATTCCATTAAATTTGGAAAGATTAAAGATATGAAGACAGAACCCATTCTCATTACAAAAAAAAACCCCAGTGCCAATAATTCTGAATAGATGGTGAGTCCTTTTCCTACTCATTTGCCCATCTTGCAGTGGGTCAGGTTCATTTCTTACTACGTACTCCTACAGTGTCACCACAAATTAGGGCCCAATCAGGAAGTGCCATTGTACTACAAATACTGCATTTATTTCAGTAAGATAACCCTCCAATAATTAGATTCTATATATAGAAAATTTATAAAATTGATATTATTTTCCAGGTATAAAATCTAATTATTGGAGGTTTGCCTTGAATTTGTCCCCTCCCCACTGCTACCATAAGGAAAAAAACCCTGGGGGGTCAGGTAGCTCCCTTGCCCTCTGCCTCAACTTCTTCCTTCTTACTGTCCGACCCTGCTCTCCCTAAGCACGTAGAAGTCAGAAACAAATTTGAAAACACTGACCTTGAAATAAACAGAATGGTAGCAATTTGTATATAGTACCCATAGATTAAGTTGATCTAGAATTGACACACTTTAGCTTTTTGAAACTGCTGTAAGTTTTAATACAGGTATTCTATAAACACACTTTTAAGCAGCACTTTGGCACCTACTTACATATAGTACAAACTCTGCATGATATTACTCCCAAGACAAAAGGCTCATGATTTACTACAGGCCCCAGCAAAGTCAAAAGCATTTCAAGCCATGATGACCCCACAGCTTAGCACTGCTCAGTACTCCAGATACCTCCTCCTACACAAGGGATCCATAAGCTAATTAGCCCAATTTATGACTGGAACAAGGTGTTCTTGTAATGAGTCCTGGGTTCCTCCAAAAACTTATATGCAGATGAAATGCAAGGTAACCTGGTCCAACTCCACTTCATGGACTGGCATACATTACCAAGCAGGGTCTCAAACTTCACAAAGGGCAAGGCCACACTAATCCTGTGTGACAGGCTGAAACAGGGGGATCCTGGGTGAACTGTTTGGGACCCCACTTGCTAATGTTTGCCACTCATTTAAGGCTGGTGGAGAAACGGAAATCCCTGGAAATGGGATAGAATGGCACAGCTCAGCTGTGGGAATGAAGAGAAAGTTAAAATGTAATGACTTCAAAGAGAGTCAGTGCTGAGAAGGACTGTACTCAGTGGGCACTAGCATGTATCTTATTCAGATGGACTGCACTAACTTAGCCTTGTGGTAGGTTCCCATCGGCATGCTTGCCCAATCGGGGCAATGCTTTTTGAAGTCACAGAATCATAGAAAATTAGGGTTGGAAGGACTTCAGGAGGTCATCTAGTCCAAACCCCTGCTCAGCACAAGACCAGCCCCATAGTGTCATAGTCATAGTGTCAAGAGTCGGAAGGGACCTGGGCAGATCATCTAGTCCGACCCCCTGCCTTGGCAGGAAAGAGCACCGGGGTCAGATGACCCCGGCAAGGT
>JAGPOW010003316.1:82773474-82832047 GCA_030014935.1 Caiman crocodilus | reverse complement strand
CCTGGTGGGGCTGTGCACCTCCTGGGTTAGATGGAGGTCCTGTACCTTGGCTAAGAACTGACGTGAGCGATCAGACTTGGCTGACTGCTCTCCCCAGCAAGACCACTCAGTGCTGACTGCTCAGCACAAGACCAGCCCCAACTATATATCATCCCACCCAAAGCTTTGTCTAGCCAGGTCTTAAAAAACTTCCAAAAAAAAAAACTTCCAAAAAAAAAAAACTTCTTCCTAATATCTAACTTAAACCTTCCTTTGCTTCAACTTGAAACCACTGTTCTCTGCCACCACTAAGAACACCACTAGCTCCATCCTCTTTTGAATTCTCCTTCAGATAGTTGAAGGTTGCTATTAAATCCTCCCCTGTCTTCTCTTCTCCAGACTAAGTAAGCCCAATTCCCTTAGCCTCTTCTCATAAATTGTGTGTCCCAGCCCCCTAACCATCACTGTTATGCCCTGCTGGACTCTCACCAATTAGTCGACATCCTTTCTGTAGTGGGGGGCCTAAACCTGGATCTACTACTCCAGATGTGGCCTCAGCAGTGCTGAAGACTCATGTTCAGTGCTGGCTGTGTTTAATAAGCTTCATAGTTGCTTTCCATTAATGAACACATGCTGCTTTTGGCAGCAGTTTAATGATAGCCAATGTATTTAAAGAGGTTTCTGTGTATATGAATGTAAGACACAGGACCTCCAATCCCATGCTGATTTGGTGGGGGGCGTAATTTACAAATGACTTTTTTTAAATGCATTTCAGCTTACAGAATCATAGAAAAATAGGGCAAAACAGAAAAATAGAGGACCTTAGGTGGTCATCCAGTTGACAGTCTTAATCAAGGCAGGATCTTCCCTATCTAAACTGACTCGTTCCAAGTGTTTGTCTAACCTGCTCTTAAAAGTCTGCAAGGAGGAAGATTTTAACAGTATCTCTGGGTAATCCGCTCCAGTGTTTAACTACCCGCTTAATTAGAAAGTTGTTTTCTAATATCCAACCTTAATTTGCTGTACTGTGAAGTATGACTGCTCTTTCTTTCTTTCCTCCCACAATGATTGAGAATCTTCTATTACCATCAGGTTTATAACAACTGTCCATATATCTGAAGATGTAGCAGGTTTGGGGATTTGCCTAGCTTAAAAGCCTCAAAACTCGACACAGTTCTTTATTTCCTGGGCACACCTGTCCCACAGGAAATCTCTTAAACATAAAATCAGTCCTCCTTAACACAATTGAGAATAGTCCACGGCAGGCACATTTACAGTCCTTGATCTTCTCGAGCCCAAGAAGTTGCCGCAGGCTCTCTGCTGCTCCCTCCATACACAATCTTCCTCCTCAGGCTGTCTCTGACTCGGTGGTGGTGTGGTGCTGCTTCTTCCAGTCTTACAGCCCTGGGCCTGTTCCCAGACCTGCGTCTCAGACTGACTTTCTCTCCTCTCTCTCATCTGCCTCTCCCTGGGAGTCTCTCTAGTTTCTCTAGTTTGGCTCCTCTCCCTAGGAGCCTTTTAGCTTCCCATGGCCAGCCAGTTATCTGGCTTCCTAGCAGCCTGTAATTACTCTTAACTGGTCTATTGCCCCTGCCAGCCTGCTACAGAAGACTTATTCCCACCATGACCTCCCATAAACTTCTAATACTTCCTTGCATGTGTCCACTATAACTTTCAGGTCTTTTTCTACAGCCCAGCCTATCATTCCCCAACTTATATTTGCACATGTGATTGTTCCACCTGAAATGCAGTACTCGTACAGGTGTACATCTAAAGAAAGTATCTTCATATGGAAATTTTCAGTTAAAAACCAAGCTATTAGCCTTCTCCATCTATATTACCAGTCAGCAATGTTCAGCCTTTCTGTAACAACCTTATCCATAAGGAATTTTTTTGGGAGGCTGACATTCTGATTGGTATTTGAGAGTCTGGTATACTGAGGAGGAGGGTTTATGGCTAAAAGTGGGTAATATTTCAAACCAAGACAAGAACAGATTTGAGCTGCAACTGATCCTTTTTCCTTTGAAAGAAATCCTGTTGTTTCCACTGTTCCTTACCTCCCTTACTTCTCTTGCTTTCTAACAAGAAATTGGGGCCAGCAAAGAAAGGTGCAACTTTGGGATTCCAATATACACTGAGGAATCATGAAACTGAGCACGAAAATAACAGCACTTAAGCATCCATAAAAGAATAGCATATACGAGAAACTCCTGGGCTTAGAAGAAGTCCTTCCTGACTATGGTTATCATTTTCACACAGTGATTTTTAGTGTGCATCACAGAAGAGATGCAGGAGAAAAATTAAAAAAAATAGCTAAATGTCAAACTTTGGGGTACATTTCTTTTTCGTGGAGCAATGCCTAGTGGAAGTTATCATTTGGAAGGACAACGCTATCATTCTTTCATGAATCTAATATCTCTGGCTGAACTACATAACCTGCAATAAATACCATGTGTTCTGCTTTCCAAAAAAGTGGCCAGCCAACTCCTGAGTTGCAAAATGTCTTTAAATGCATGATTTCTATTCCTTTTGCATTAAAACGATAGCCCTGGAAACCTAATCTAGACATAGAGCTTAGTAGGACAAGAAAAAAATATCTAATTTGTAATCTATTTCTGAACATGACATCTACCATTTTGTAGTATTTGTTCTATTCCAATTATAAAACGCAGCCCAATATTGAACTCTTCAAAAGGAATGAGGAGAATGAAATCTATGCTTCCAAAAACACCACGGTAAATTTTTTGTATGAAGAGTCTAGAATGTCTTACCTTTAAAATCATCTCTTGGGCCTTGCATTTCCTTCTTGTTCATTTTTCTGTCAGTGCAGGAATTGTTATGGGCACCTTTGGAATTGTTTTCTAGATAAGCCGAGCTTGTTCCTTTCTTGGAGGGATGAGGATCACAGAGTTTTGCATTAATCTTATAAAGCTCGAGGGCCTTAATGGCTGCTGCATTGTTATCCATACGAAGAAAAGTTGGACAGGAAGCACAAAATTCATTCGTGCAGGCTTCATTTCCACAGCCCTCAGTTAATTGGTGGTAGTAGCGTTCTATTAGATGCTTTGCAGCTGCTCGCTTCCTGTACCAAACATTCAAACAGTAAGCACAAGGATTAGTATGGCTTTTATTTACAAAGCTCATTCAAAAGTATCAGCAAGGCAGAGATTAGTCAGACACTGAAATAAAACCTTTTTGATAAAGAGGACACACATCAAGAGATTCTGAAAATGTAGGATTCTTATATTGATAGATGGAAGTATATTTATCACACAATTTAGTTTGTGGTCACATGTAAATGGAAGATGAAGCCTCTTTTCATATATAGAGTGTTTTTCAGTTACCAGAAGCTCCCAGTTTTGCATTCTATTTTTATATTTCTATATACTATGACACTTTTGCTGGGGAAAACCAGGTCATTCTATTAAACTTAGCCCAATTCAAGTAGCTCCCAATCAGAAATCAGAAATCCCAATCAGAAATCTAGAATTAACTGTCATGAAGTTAACTTGCTACCTATGGAGACTTTTTACCATCTTTAATTTTCCCTGTGCCTGAGGAAGGGTGCATTTGCCCAAAAGCTTGCAGAAAAAGATATTTTTTGTGATTCCTAATTGGTCTAATAAAAGGTATCATCTCTGAACCAAGAGTTCGAGTGTTTTGTATTTCTTTTTCTCTCAGACCAATAAGTCTACCAAATACATCCCTGAATCATTACAGGCAACATTCAAGTGGTTCACTTACTGACCCATTGAATATGCTTCCATGCTGCTATTACACACTATGAACATCTTACATGCTTACTGTTTTATTAAACTATTTGAGTGGCATAAGTCTGTCCAAAGTGAGAAACATCCATTGGATAAATTTAGGACCCAAGCACTAACATGGATAACTTCATTGTGAATTAAAATTATTCAGCATCTACCAGGTACTTGAATTGTGCACTTATAGACACCTGAATTTTTGAAGCACAAACCTGAACTAAGGGTAAGATAAGTGTCAGAAGGTAGTTGACATACTAACTATATCATTCTGTATTAACTATTAAAAAATAAATCTCTAGTATGCCAAGGATGCAAATCCTTTAAGAAGCTGGGCACTTCTGCAGCACTGCTGGAGCAAAAATGGCTCTAACAATTCTAAATTTATTCAGTTACTTACCAATCAAGGCATTCAGTCTCTGGATAATTTTACTACTGAAAATACTGTAATACAAGGGAAACTCAAGCTTGGTATCTTTCTGCTTACCCAATAAGGCATTTGAGTTTGAGTGTTTTTTCAATAAGTCTTCCTTTCTCTTCCTAATTATATTTAAAATATAAAACAGTTAAGTGTCATGCACTGCCATGATAAAGCTCATTTACACTTAGTATTAAAACCAGTAAAAAACAAATTGGGCAGTAAATGAATTAAACTATGCATCTTGAAAAAAGAACATGCAAATATTTAAAGCTGCTTGAATTTTTTTGCATAATCAGAAAAAAAAAGAAAGTGCAGCTCATCCAATGCAAAAGGCCTACTTATTTTCCTTAATTGTTTGGAATATTTTACATGTATTTTTTTCTTAAATTGTTCTTAAAGTAAGAGAAAAGGAAATTAGCCATTTTAACAAAAAAGGCAACTATAAGACAAGGGACAGACAACATTCTGGGCTTTTTAACATTTTAGTAAGAAGGTCTAAACCTAGACATCTTTATACTTCTACAACTAAATCTTTCCCTTTTCTCTTATTCAACCTAGACAGAACAAGCCATCTTTCAGTACACAATACAATATGTGCTACTTAGCTGGAGTTAGTTTAATAAGGGAAATTATTCTGTCTTTATCAGATCATATTTGAAATGACTGCTATAATGGCAGACATAATGAATATGGAGGAATGAGTTCTGTTAGAGTAAAATTCCTGTTATAGATAACAAGAATTACCTTTGCTCCTGTACTCATCATGATGGAAAAGCAAAGAATTTTCATGCATAATTCATTACATTAACCATTTCAAAATATGCTATAAAGTTTTTGAAGAATCATTTACATGATTTCTAGTATCCATGGTTTTCAGGGTCAGCTTGAAAGCAGATTTGATCAAAATGGGGCAGGCATATTTTTCCTTAGGAGAATAAACTACAACCATTTTTAAAAGGAATTTTATAATCACATAGAAATCACCTAATTCCTACGTGCTAAATGAAAGATGCGCTAGAGATTATTCTATAACCTGAAATGGGTCTCTAAATGTACAAACAAAAGTCACTCAAGAAGCCTGCTTTAGTTCTGATCACAGGGTCTCCCGGTCTAAATGCCGATTGCCATCTCTTTGGTTACCACAGGCTACTGCCATTTAAGAAGTTTGTTTCAGGTCAACTAAGCTAATTTTCCTTATTCAGAAACAATTTTCTTTCTGCGTATAACCAAAACTGTATGTACTTGTCCTAAACTGTGGCACAGTCTGGTACCAAAGTTTGAAGACTACACAATAGTTTCAGTTAAATTACAAGTGAGGCTTTTATTTAATTCAGTATGGAACTTGTTATTTCTAGGGCAGTGGTGCTAAGCTTTTTTTGTCCAGTGGGCTGGATGAGCTACAGCATTTCCAACATTAATTCATACTCCAATATTAACCTATTATTTCATCTGACATTTTATACTGCCTCTAATTTTACCAATTTTCAAGCACTGCAGTTTCTTTTTAATGAAATGCCTAACTGAACACTCAAAATTAAGCACTGAAGTTAATTTCTGTATTTAATATTTGGAAATTGTACTTCCTGGTTGGGGCCTTTGGTGTTTCCAGAATAGAGAGAAAGTTTCAATTTTTGAGGTGACAAAATTAGTTGAATATAAAATGATGAAGAAGAAAAACATTCTTGCAGTTAAGGCATTGGGCTAGGACTCAACAGACCATTTTCAATTCCTGCCTGGTGGGTTTCCAATGTGGCCAGGGCCAAGTCATTTGATCAAGGATTTAAAAAAAAAAAAAAAAAAGGGCTCCTAAAGTGAAGTTCTTAAGTTAGCAGTTAAGGTCCTAAGTAAGTGGACCTGATTTTCAAAAATTCAGAGCACTCAACAACAGTTATTGACTTAAAGCCATTAAACTGATGATAGCCCATCCACATGGAAAGTCAGTGTGCAGCAAACTAGAGTATGAATTCACAGTGCACTGGATACTCCACACTAAACTCCTGTAAGGGACTCCTAGTGCGTTTTAATTACAAGCAAAAATCTCCTTCACCAACCCTCCATACATGTGGAGTATGCAGTACATTTACGCTGTAGCATATTTCATGCTAATTTTCCCATGTACACAAGACCCTAAAGTAGGGAATTTGCCCTAGAGTAGGACTAATTGCAACTGTTTGATTACACTGATACAGTTACACCAATGCAAAATACTGGCCAGTCTTTCATTGCGATGACGCCTTTGCAGAGGAGGGTATGCACTGAATCAGTCATCCTCAATGCAAAGAGATATACAGAGCATAATCAGGGGCTTAAGACTAGATTCAGTACAGGACTTTGGAAGTTATGCATCATACCATGCAACTATAGGCACCTGGCTCCTGAGTGAAAACGAGAACCCAGAGAGCGATGCCTAGGCTCTCTGAACAGGACACTGAGAGAATTAAGCACCTGAGCTATTTGTAGGTGTAATGTACAAATTAAACTACAATACATTTTTTCAAAACTCAAATAATTTTGTTTCTAGGTGCTGCAGAAAAACAAGTGATTTTCCTAGAAGAACCACATTTAGTTGTACTGAGAATTACTTTTGTAGAATAATGGGAAAACAAACCAAAAACATCCCTTCATACCTACTCCAAAATTCAATGCAAATAACCAAAATGTCACAGAGGAGTTTCAGTTTTAATTGGGAGTTCCTGTGACTGATCCTCATTTTCAGTTTCCAAATGTTCATCTAGAGGTTATTTTGGATATAAAAATTAAATCAGGAGGCCTAATATTTGTACTGAAACTTGTATGGGACTGATTACGGTTATTTTGTTGTACTGAACCATTCCCTGAGTTTTTATTTAAAAGGAGCAAAAAGTTAAAACTATATAGTAACAAGTGGACCTGTTTCTAAAACAAAGAACAATTTACAGAGAGCAAACATATTACCTAAAAGAAACATTTACAACAAAATGGGAGCAATGTTTTAAGTATGACTTCAGAAGAAATTTAGAAGTATAACTTTTTCTATGGCTAACACAAGACAAGGAACTCACATAAAATATCAGAGCTATTGGTGTTAACCAAAGTTATAAGTATCTGCAAAAACACCTTTAAGTGAACACATTTTGGAATGAATACACCAAGATTTTTATTTTTATATATATATATATATATATATATATATAAAAAAAAATAAGAATTACTAGTAGTATGAAACACGCTGGATGCTTCTTTAAAAAAATTATAAAATAAAAATATATAATGTTTTTGTTTAAAAGAAACCAAAATGATATACATTACATGCATCTTTTATTGCATCAGTGCAATATTTTTATACACTGACATTATAAAGCCATATCCATTAATACTCAGTGAAGTTCAACATCCTCTTTTAACAAATTCATTAGGAATTCAGAAGTGCCAAGACAATTTTAGCAAGGTTTCTTTTTCAAACCAAAACCAAACCAAAAAAGGATAGATTTCCTAAACTTCTATCAATATGCCTCAAATAGAAACTGAAGGAAAATCAGTGTCCATTTTCCATGTAGATGGGGAGGGGGTGATGTGATTTTTTCAAAGCATCAAAAATTATTCCATTCATTTTTATACAACAAAGAACAAAAGGGATTTTCAGTACAGTAGATCTTGCAAGCTTTTAAATCACTGATACAAACTACAGTATTGCTATACTAAGCTTTTGGAAACAAAAAGGTAAATGGAACACAGAAATACAGAATGTGTAACAAGACTATTTGGGAATCTAGCTACTGCTCTTTTTGAGGGTTTTTTTTTTTTTTAAATCAAAAACATTTGTCTTTGGCCTACCTATTTTGCTTGCTTAGCATAACAATAACAGGGCCAGAACAAATATAAACTGAAATCTCATAGTTATGTATTACCTGACAAAGTACCTCAGTACATTCACTGATTAAAACAGTAATGCAGTTTAGGGAGATTAATGCATCAACTATGTTTTTAGCCCAAGCAGTTTCAAACAATGGCTAATCCTAAAAAGAAATGCACTTTACATCTTCAAAGCCATAAAAGTGAATAGTTCATGAACAACTTTGT
Organism: Caiman crocodilus; assembly: GCA_030014935.1. Lineage (NCBI taxonomy): Eukaryota > Metazoa > Chordata > Crocodylia > Alligatoridae > Caiman > Caiman crocodilus. The sequence continues at coordinate 82,823,824 of JAGPOW010003316.1, read as the reverse complement.
TTCTAAACAATGACAGCAATTATTAATCATCAGGAGAAAAGCACATATTATAAGACACACAGGGCACGTTCCCATGAGTGGGAATGTGCACTTCCTGTGTTTCTTCTGGTGCATAGTACATTGCCCTGGGTGAGGTAGGAGAGGCTGAGGCCAGAACCTGGGCTGGCCCTAGCAGCCTTATTTCGGGTCCTAGGGGCCTCCAGGAGCTGCAGCCATCCTGCAGCAGGGAGCCTGGCCACCAGCTAGAGTGTGGCTCCAGCCAGCTAGGGTCCAGCCTCAGGCAGCATGTGCTGCTGCCACGTGCACTGCCTCATTTTACTAGATGCAGGGTTTTTTTGACGCTGGGATCTCCTGAATATATGAAGTTTATACTTTATCCTTCCCTACTTCTCCCTAGCTTAAAAGGACTCTTAGCCCCAGAGTATGTGCAATTACTTTTTCAGTAGGTTTCAAAACTAAATCCATTAGAAGGGGGCTAGGATTCTCCTCATAGTAATAAAGAGTATAGAAAATAAGACTTTTTTTATTTTGGTCAAAGATGTATCCTATTAGATCATGGTGAGATCTGTGCTTATACGAGAAGTTGTATAGCTATAATCTAGGGGTGTCAAACTCATCTTGTGGGCTGGGCTCTAGCCTGGTGTAGCTGGTGGCAGAAACTTGCCACAGCAGCGGCAGCAGTCATCACTGTACTGGAAGAGCAAACGGTGGCAGATTGGGCGGCTGCTTGCCATGGAGGAGGTGCACAAGCAGAAGTGGGCCAGACAGCCACAGGGAAACCAAGAGCTGTGTTGCACAACCCTTGCTTGCCCCTTGCCCCTTGTCCCTAAGCTGCCAATGGCCATGTCCAATGGGAACATATGACCCCAGGTTCTGTGGGAGACCTTGCCCAACGCTATCCATGCTCCCAAAGTACTTGACCCACCACTAGCCTGGCAGGCCAGATGAAGCGGCTTTGTGGTTTGGATGTTTCACAGCCCTATTAAGTGCTCTTTTCATGTATTCACAGCAGATGCCCTGGTTACCTCCACTATCCTTATAATACAATACATTTACATCATGTTACAAATTCCATTGCGAACTATCAGTTGAACTTGCATTTAAACTTCTTTTCATAGAAAAGTTGGGCTGGAAAAGACCTCAAAATGTCATCTAATTCAACCCCCTGCTCAGGGTAGAATCATCCTTATCCAAGCCAGGCTGTACAAGTGCTTATTAAACTTATTCCTAAAACTACAAACAATCCTGAAGCACAACTATAAGACACTGACTTGAAACACCAAAAACACCTTAACTTGCCACAGGAAAGGCATGGGTACGAGGGCATTGTCACGTGTCCCACTGCTGCAAGGGTTATTAAAATTGCTGCTACAGAGGAATGAAAAAATCCCTACAGTCCACATCAATCTGAATGTAGGGTAAAATTGCTCTCTCACCCATACGTGGGGATTAGTTTGGCCCTGAGGAGCTGGGCAAAAACATCTAACCTGGATCTTCCAAATTTTAGTCCCAGCAGCACCACTGGCACACTCCAGTCAAAACCTCCACCCTTAGTTGCAGCCAACACCAATGTTTTTAAGACAAGAAAAACCCTGACACCACCAACAACAGGAAGGGAAAAACTGCTTCCACACTCCATGTGGCAAGCAGGAAAGCTGAGAAGCATGGGATAAACCAAACACCCACTTTGCTCTGCAACCTGGGGACAGCAAGCAACTGAACACATCACACCCCCAACCTGCAGAGCCAAAATTCCCCTTTCTATGATACTATCCTCTCTGTAAACTTATCCAAGATCCTTTAATTTTTTTAATTTTTTTTTTTTGTAACTAAGCTGGCTGCGGAGCTCTCCCCTTCATTCTCTTGCTGCTAAGTACACTCCTTTTTACTACCTACCTGCTTTGGGCTGCTGAGCTCTTCTTGTGATTTCCCAATGATCACATGGTGGGCTGCCAACTCTTGGCTGATTCCTGAGCAATGCTTATCCAAACCTCTTCCTGAAAACTTCTGATGAAGGAGGGTGCCCTTGGCAAACCTATTACACTGTATTCTAGAAAGCAGCCACGTCCAAGAATAGTGTCTGATGCAACAGTGATCATCACTGATCAAAGTCAAGATTATCTTGACTTTGCAGAAGTCAAGATAATCTTGGATTTTACTGTCTCACCTGCTCACCAACTGAAGTGTTCCAATGGAACAAATGATAACAAGAAAGTTTATGCAACCAAAGTTTTTTCCCATTCTGCCAGCAAGGGTTTGAGTCCATTCCTAATCACCCACTCTTATGTCAAGAAGGCAAGTCCATATCTGCTAACTGGAGTAAGACTTTTGTCTGCCACCAAGCAACCAACTGAAAACACATGTGAACACCTCCATGCCTTCTGCTGGCTGTCAGGGAACTACTATAAATATCTGGGCGTAAATTTAACTCTGGTCAGAGGTGGCTGCTGTCTGTCACCAGAACTTCAGGGCAGAGCAAGGAAAATAAAGACCAGAGCCAGAGGCTATTTCAGAGGCAGATGTCAATCTGATAAGAGAGGTGACCAATGCCACATACTAAAAAGGACTTCTGGAGGGACTGCCAAATCTGAACGCTGACCTACATCAGACTTACAAAAGGGGAGAGATCAGACATGACAAGAGTGAATGGTACAGCTTTGTTTGCAGAGACTTATAGTTCTAAAGTGCTTTTAAAAGTAAGGGCTGGAGATGTCTGAGACAGTGGTTTTGGAGTTTAAGATAGTGGGACTTCAGATTTCAATGTGCAAAACAGGACTTCTGGAAGGAGGGCTGAGTCCTAAAAACTCTGAGGCAGAAACTTCAGCTAGACTACCAGGTACACCTGGCTGTGAAGTACACGGAACCCAGTAGTTGGAAATGTAAAAGCAGAAATGATTAATAAAATGTGGATGTTATTTATAATACCACACTATACCTCAGAGCTGCATAGATATACTGAGAGAAGTTTTGGTGCTGGCTAACATTTCTGGAAGGACTGTTGCAGATCCATCCACTCCAAGATCTGCAATGAAGCATCTGGTACCAATACATCATCTTTGCAATTAACAGATGAGTTTGGTACATAGGTCCTGACCAGAGTGCTTTGAAGATTCACTGCATGTTGGATTTACTGGTAGCTGGATACTTTTTAAACATTTTTAAACATGCTGGTAATTTCTTTTTTTAAGGCATTCTCTCCAGGACTTGAAAGCACAGGAGTGATACCTCAAAAAAACCCAACAAACTGGTCAGTCCCTGATCAAGTAAATACCAGCTATGTATATTCATATGACATAGAATGTTTGTACTTTCTTGGAAGCTGCTGGAGCATTTCCTTCCTCCAGTCTATGATTTCTATGATATAAAGGAAAAAGACTGAAAACCCAGTACTGTACACACCCCCCCCCCCCAGTGAGTACTATAAAAGAAAGAGCAGTTAATGCAGCTCCATGCCGAGCTGATCATATACCAAGTATAACCAGAAAAAAAATGATGGAAATAGGAAGGCTTTAAAACTCTTAGGATACACAACAAAGTACAAAGTGAGAAGTGTACAGAAATCCAATGTCTCATTAGAATACCAGAACACCAGCTTTCTTCGGCTGAGAGAGACCTGAGGTAATACAGTCAAGATCAGATGCAGACCAACCAGAAAAGAAGCTTGGAAGTTTTGGAGGAAGTTAAATAAGAGCTGGTATCCTAATGATTAAAACCTCACAGATTGAACTGGAACAGTCTTCAGAAAGTTAAACTACTTAGAGCAGGAAGTTACTGCTGGTGGACAACAGAAGCAGGAAGAAGGAGGTACTCAATTACAAATAAGAAATCAGGAAATGGAAGGAGAGCCATAAGAAACATGTATAAATATCTTCAAATTCAAATAAATTATGAGCTAATAACAATTCATACATGGTAAGAATGGAGCTGAGAGTGGGAATCTGAAGAAATGTTAGCTAGCATAAGAGCCACACTGTACTATATGCTAGGAAGAGTAGGAAAAAAAGTGCCAAAATGGCATTCTTTTAAATGGCCCTTTTTGCAGATTAAAAAAAAGAAAGAACATGAATGTATTTAACCCTTTTCACTTATATTTGTCTACCTTTGCTGCAGGTGACAATCCATATGGTATTTAACACTGTGTGCCAGCAGAGTGCAGGAGTAGACTAGAACAATCACAGCACCCCATGAACATAAGCAATTAATATATTCACTGCAGAATTAGCAAAACTGTAACTGACTTTGGAAATCCTTATATTCTGATTGGCAGAATCTACTAGAGCATGGCTGGTGGTCAAAGTCATTCCATGAAGCAATTTTAGATCTGATCACAGAGCCCAGAAATCAGTGGCAGGCAGCTTCTGCAGCAATAAAGGGATCTGCATAAGGGAGTAACTGGATGGCAAGAAGATACGATAATGACTGTTTTTAGAGGTGTTCACCTGCCATTAAGCAAGCAACATTATAAAAGTTATTTCACTTCTAAAAGTTATGGATCCTTGTACTGCAGTACAGTATACAAATTTGAAATCTGTAGTTATTTTTTCACCTGTACAGTGGCTAAGATGGCATCCAGAATTAGCATATTGGGAACTGTGTAATATAGAGAAATAAAGCATACTTTTCCATTGTAAAGAGCAGTGTATATCTTGAAGGCTGCTAGATGCACAGACATACGATTGCTTAGTTATTCTGTTTCAAGATCTTTAGTCCTGCAAGTATTTTGCGTAGAATTACCATACGATTACTACTCAGATAACTTTAATCTGAGTAGCCAAAATGCAAAAATCTGCTAGGAGTTAATCTGATCATTACCTCACTAGCTCAATCCAACTAAAAATGTCCAGTCTGAGTAAAATAAAGATACCCGACTCAGATTTATTTCTATCCACTCCAAATTTTACAAGGAAAATAAAAGAGATCAGTAAGACCACTGAAAGGAAAAGTTTTAAGTCCTTTTACTTCCAGAATATCTCTGGTACTTACGTACTGGCTATTGTTATAATTGTCTATAGTAGCTTCTAAGGTGTGTGCGTGTGTGACCGCACACAACTAAAACTGTGGCTGTGCACCAGGGGAAGCTGGGGCGGGAGCCTGGCATGGGCTCCACTGCATCAGAGCCATGGAGTGGAGCACTTCCCCAGAGCCAGCGGAGCCTGCATCAGCTCCCTACCCCAGCCTCCATCACTGCCTTGCCTCATCTCGGGAAGGAGCTGCTGCCTTCTCTGAGTGAGGCTCCGCTGGCTCCAGGACATTGCGCTGCTCCCCCAAATTGCCTCGGGGAGCGGGGAGACACATGGTATCAGAGCCGGGGAGTAGAGCGGTGTCTCAGAGCTGGCAAAGCCTCACTGGGACAGGCAGCAGCTCCTCCCCAAGGTGAGGCAAGGCAGGGATGGAGGCTGGTACGGGCAGCTGGCACGGGCTCCGCTGGCTCTGGGGGAGTGCTCTACTTCCCAGCCCTGATGTGGGGGAGCAGAGCACTTCCCTGGAGCTGGGGAGCCCATGGCAGGCTCTGGCTCTAGCCCCTGGTCCCTGCCTCCCAGCCCCTGGCCCCCAGCTTCAGCCTCCAGCCCCCCAGCATCCAGCCCCAGCGCCCATCTCCAGCATCTGACCCCAGCCCTCTTCGGTAAGTGTTCCACACCAGATCGAGGCAGTGCACTCATGGACTGCTGTTTCTTAGAGGGAACATTGCCTGCAAGGCAGGGAGCAGCAAAGGCAGCTGCCTCTATGGCTTGGGGCTTCCCCTGGTGGTGCATGAGTGTTGGGAGCTACATGTGCTCTGCTGGGAGTCACACGTGATACAGGTGGGCTAGCCTGACTGAGCTCTTTGCCACCATGCAGCAATGGCTGGAGCTGTGCACCACTGGGTGGCAGTGCCTGCAAGAGGCTTGAATGCCCTGAGCATCTGTCACCTGCTGCTGCCACCACTGACGATGAGAAGTTAAGGACTTATCTGTTCCAGGGAAATGCCCACATCACATGATTAAAATCATGCTTCATCTTGCCTGTTTTCTTTTTAGCCTCATGAATCTAGTGCTCCTGGCCAGGTAGAAGATGCTCTCCACAGTCTGTTCTATACCCTGGTGCTTACAGCACTCCATTGGGAACAGGGAGATGTGGGTTTGAGCTCCTCTAGGTGGGACGCTTAGGTCTCCCACTCCCCGAACAAGTGCTCCAACTCAACTGGTCTCAAAGAAGGGCACTAAAATCCCACTGGGCATTTCTGGGAGGAGAATGCTGTTGACAACCAAACACTATTAGCATGCAGTAGGAACCTCCCTTTTGCAGAGCATGCTGGGTCACAGGATGATGAATGCATCCTTTAGTTGGGTGCCTAAGCCCTAAAGGAGTGAGTCTGTAACTCTTCCTGTCACTCCTCTTGTGCCTCCTAGTATTTTCTTTTGGCTTCCTCTTGGTACTTCCTAGCTCAGTACACAGCCAATGTAAATCATCCTTTGGAGGTGGATAACAGTCTCTGCTAACAATGGTATTCTAGATGCCTAATCCATATAATCTGGATCAGTGTTCCAGAAAAAGACTCAATTTTTGTTTTTTTAGGTAAAGTAACACTTAAGTGGAGAATCTGAATCTGGCTCCAAGTGAACGGACCATGGGCATACAAGAAGTCAATGGCAGAGAAAAGGAGATTTGGGTTCAATTCAAAGGCAATATTGATGGCCTTGCCACTGGGCTATCTTTCTTGTTAAATTCTTTTGGAGCATCTCCCTCTCTCTGCAGCAGCTGCCTTCTGCCGGGGGCTGCAGACCTGGGTCCCTGGCCCCATAGTTCTGGCAGCTGAGGACCCCTTGACCAGCAAGAGGCACCAGCAGGACAAACAGGCACAACTTATCCAGGGACAAATGCAAAACCTGTCCCTAGTTTTTTTGTCACTATACAAACAAGAAATATGCTACTTCAACTTGCTGCAATACTGCTATCTGTTGAAATTTCATTAACTTTCAATATGTAAAAAGATTGGCAGAAAGCATACCATTTAATTTGCCAAGCCAGATCAAAGAACTATTCTGTCTAGTCCTGCAGCCTGTCAGAAAAGATCAATTATCTAAATACTGACTGATCACCTTTGTTTTCATGCAAGAACAATGTAGATGTTAAAAGGATGTGAATTATATTTCTCGAGTTTTAAATCTAAACTCAGAGCTATAATTTCAGCTACTGTATTAGACTACCATCTACTGGTTGGCACTAAATTAAACTCCTGTAAATCAAAAACAAATTCTATTTCCAAGATAACTGTGTGTTCTAGCCTGAGGACCAAAATCACTTTCTAGAGAAAAATATGTATTATTTGAAATACATCTTCTGAACAAATAGCCAAAATGAACCACTTTTAAATGTACACTTAAAGGTGTTTTGCCCCCACAAACAGACGCAACAGCAACTCTTGCAAGTAACTCAAAACAGCTTTGAAATAAAATACTGAAACATCTGTTTAGCTGCTTTCAATACTTACATTCGGCTAGTTTCAATGTTTTCAGAGTGAGGTTCTCCTGGTGATCTAAGATGCAGATAAAAAAAAATATTATGCATCATTTTTTAGTCTAAATTAGTAAAATATGTTGGATTAGAGTGTATGATGTTATCTATACCTTACAATCTATATGGTTCTATTATTGTTAAAACCACAAACAAGCTATTGAAATTTGACTTTATTCACTTATTAGTTTGATTAACTATGGAGGAAAACAGGTTTCAGTCAACAAATATATAATGATTCAGAGCTGATTCTTTTAGTGAAGAAAGCAACTCTGCAGATTCAGAGGACAGGAAACCCCAAGAGATTTTAGCTGGTACTTCCTTCTACATGCAGCTTTTCCAGGTAGAGCTTTTTTACCTTTTTCAAGGTAAGCTGAAGTTCTTTTACCATCACATAACCACTGTTGTGCCTTATTGACTAATCCTAAGCATTGTAGGGCCTGTTTTGGGAAGGAAAAGTCAATAGGATTGAGTACCAAGTTCCTGACACTTGAAGTGACTCTTTACAGATTCCAGTTACCTGTACCTCACAATGTTGTATTCATAAATTACAGTTCCTTACTTGCAGTTATCCAAGAGGACTGCTAGTGGAAACAGATCCAAATAATTACTTTTACTCTTCTTTTTCTCCACCACAACAAAAGCAGCTGTTTTAGGAAGCAAATACCCTCCTCACCAACTCAGGAGATCATCCTTCTCTTTCTAACTACAATGTCAATTTAAAGCTGCCAGGTAGCCTATCATTCTGTTCACTTCCTCCCCAAGCATAATGATGGGGAGACACTGACACAAGTTAAAGTCATCTTCCAATACTGCAACTGTTTTGTATTAACCCAGAAGAAAAAAATATCAGCTCAAATATACTCAATCAAGCATCAAGGTAAGACTTTCCTTTCCTTTTTTGTGTCCTTGTGACAAGCTATTTAGCAGAATTTGCTATGGTTTTGAACTTGCAAATATTGGGCTGCCAACCATGTGCCTTAGTGCCCATGCCCCAGCCGTCCCCTGATGAGAATACAATTCTGTACATGCGTCCTATGGCTTTACAGGTTAGTCAATGACCGTTACGAACAATGTCACTGGGATTTCCCAGTGGGATTGCCTCTAAAGAAAGGCCTTAATCTGAGATACACAAGCCAGAGTTTAAAATAACAAAGAAAGTATGGTCTGCTTGGGCAGAGAGGCCTCACAGACTTTCTGCTTGCATGATGTGTACAACTTCAACTAAAACAACAAACATTTTAAAGCAAGGGTAACCAACGACTCTGACACGCTCCCTTAATGGTGTGAAGGCATCTGATCCCCAATTCTAAAATCCTACAGTATATATAAACTGATTGTTGGCCCTGGCCAGCATTGGGGTCTAGTTTGAGTCCCCAGTGTAGTCCCAGGGCCAGAGCTGACCAGGCCCAGACAGCCCTGGTTCTGGTTCACCTTGATTTGTCTGAGACGACAATCAGTTGACTGTCAAAATCTGTGCCTAGCAGGTCTGGGTGGGCTGCTGAGCAAAGGATTTTAAAAGTCCCCAGCACGGGACACCCTTCAGTTCTTATCCCTTGTGTTTGGCAGTCATTAGCCAAATGACTGCTCAACAGTTAAACATATGCAACTTTTCACTCTCCAAAGCCAAGAAACAAACAAGTTGCTTTTGTAACACCAGATACTATACTACACTATTACTATACTATACGGCCATGCAAAGCTTCAATAGCCAATTCAATTCAGAGGAGATCTGGCTCGATTCGGGGACTGAATCTCCGAATCTGAATCAAATTGGGAAACCAATTAAAAAGATCTGAATTGATTTGGAAAATATTTAGCCACTTATGAGATTCAGCCATGGACTAAACAGGCAGCTGATAGCTGCCTCCAACTGGTAAATCTGTTGGGGTTGGGGAGGGGAGAGGTGCTGGGGAGGAACAGGCTGGGGCTGGGGCAAGCTGCCCAGCCGGAGCAGGGGGAGGCAGGGCTCAGGATGCAAGTGTGGCAGAGTCCCTCTCCCAGGGTTGAGGTGGGCATGGTAGTGCCGGGAGCAGGGGCTATGCCGTGCTGCTCCCTGGAGCCAGCTGCACCTGCATGACCACTGCCTCCCTCTCCCGTGCTGGCTGGGCAAGCGGCAGCAAGGCAGAGATCTCGTGGCTCCCCCCCTGCCAGGACAGAGGCAGGCACAGCCAGAGGAGCTGCAGGAGAGGCCCTCATGGCTGTCCCACCTTGCCTGGCCCAGCCCCTCAGCACTTAAAAAAGCCCCACACTCACTGGCTCTGGCAGCAGTGATTGGGCCTCTGAGGGCTTGTGACAGAGCACCCCCGTGCAGTGTTGGGCCGTGGTGGGCAGCAGGAATCGCCCCCTGCCCCTACCTGGCACCCATGTAGCAGCTGCCCCATGGCGCAGGTGCATCACAGCTCGACAGGGTGCTGTGTGGTGCCTGGGAGCTGGGGCAGCTCCTGCAGTCACCCAGACCCAGTGGCCTCAGCTCCCAGGCAGCATGCGGCACCTTGCTGAGCCACACTGCACCTGTGTCATGGGGCAGCTGCCGCATGGGTGCCAGGTGAGGGGGAGGGGATCTCTGCTGACCCCCACTGCCCCATGGGGGGCACTCTGCAACAAGCTCTCAGAGGCTCCAATCACTGCTGCCAGACCAAGTGAGTGCAGGGCATTTTTTTTTTTTTTTAATAGAGTGTAGGGACTAGGCTGGGGCTGGACAGGGGATGGGGCTGGGCAGAGCAGCCATGGGGGCTTCTCCTGCAGCTCTCCCCGCCCAGGATGAGGCAGGCGCAGCTAGAGGAGCCACGGGAGAACCTGCAGTTGTGCCTACCTCTCCCTGGCCAATCCGAATCTTCTGAAGCAGATTCATCCAAATAGATTCAGGACAGCGATCTGAATCTCTGAATCAAATCACTGTTATCCAAACTGAATACTTCCCTATTTGCACATCCCTACTACAGTACACATCTACCACTTGTTCTATCACTTGTGTTGATAGAAGCCTCAAGATCTTATCTGAAAGCCTGCCCAGTGCAAAAAGGTTTGGGATCTTGGTAGTTTCTAACAAGTCATAAAAACAGAGAGTGTGCATGTGTATAGGTCCTTTCCAATCATATCCCTGATTTAAAAAAAAAGAATGTGAAAAAGCAGACTTGCAAGCCCTTTGGGGCAGGGGCAAACTTTTACTTCTGTCAGAACAACATGTAGTGTAGTAGGATCTTGAGCTCTCACTGGAGCACCCCTTGATGCTTTCTATAGTACAAATAACTATAAAAAATAGCTAGCAGTATTAGGGAAAGTGAAGATTATCACCAGTTTTCAACACTCACTGCAGCAGCATATTGAAAAACAAAAACAGAAAGAGATAAAAGTGTAGACACAGTAGGTAAATGAAAATAAAAAGAAAGCTGGTCATATGTTGAATACCAATTTGCTGCAGAAAATACATTGATATCTGGTATATCTAGGATCTAAATTCTAACCTGATGATTTAGACACATTTCATTTGGGCTTCCTGAGAACTTACATCACTAGATGGTACGCACCTAGTACCAAGCAGAGTTCTTGTGCCAGTTGATCAGGAAAACAGTACTAGAAAGGCATTTTTAAGGACCCTGAATTTTCAAGGAAATTAAGTAGCTAAAGAAATAACAGAAATGTTTCTGCAAATTATGGTGCAAAATTGCTGAAGTCACTTTTTTCTGGATTTCCAGTGGATCTGTTTACGTGTTTATAATATGAAACATTAAGCAGATTATAATGACAGGATAACACTTCTGAAAAAATTTAAAATACACCTAGTTTAAAATAAATTATGATAAGCTTTCAGCAGTATTTTAAGCAACTGTGGAACAATCTATTCTTCACTATAAGATTGAGTTTACAAACAAACAGCATTACTTCCCAAATAAGTAAAAAAACAAATAGGATACTTAAACTGCAGAGAATACATTATAATATGCTAAAATACTTCTTTAACAAATTTGACAAAAATCAATTATAAGATATATGTTTTTGTACATATAATTTTAACAAGACCCCAGAGCAAGTGTTCTTACAACTCTCAGCCTTGAATTAGTTTGGAGAAACTGATCACAAGACACCAACTAATCTGAAAACTGCAGCATGAGCTAGCAATTCAAATGGTGGCTCACTTCCAACAACACTGGGAGCAACTTCTCCATTCTGCAAGCCACTCCTTTTACCTCCACTGTAACTCCCTAGGAGAGAAAAGTAAAGGTATGCAAGTCTATGGAATTTAGCAATATTATCAAGCTTCCTGGATGAATGCTTTCAGTAAACTTTAACTAATTAAGTAGGTTTTTTTTCTTAATAAGGAGACTGCCATAGTATTTTTCATCATCACAAAATCTGTATACTGTTAAAGTTGGTGGAGGCTTGAAACTATGATTGGTTGTTAGCAAACCTTTTTCTTTACACACACATCTCACTGAGACACTGTAGTTCACAGCAGGCAACCCCCGGCACGGGGGCCAGAGTGTGGTAGGCCATGCCGTTTTGCTTGGCATGCACACCTTGGGGCATATGGCAGGGAAGGGGCCAGGGCTACACTGCCACAACAAGGATCAGGCCCCTTGTAGATCCCCCAACATCCACCCATGGCATGCCAACACCTTACAAGCCAGGTTTGCAGGGTTTTTTGGCACTCTGTCCAAAAACATTGCTGACCCTTGCTGTAGTTTATTGTTGAACATGAGTGTCAAGATGCTGACATTCAAGGCAGCAGAGGGCAGAACTACATGGATTTACAAATCAGTTCGAGAAAAAGAGAAAGTAATGTATGGTTTAACCCCAGTATACTTTCAACAGCTACTTTACAACTACCTTCAAGTCATACAGACGCATAGCATTCCTTGAAATGAAAATGTTATACTAATAATAAAATATCTACTTATTTTACACAACACAAAGTTTAATGTTTACCTTTTACAAGCTGTGGCCATTCGGTGACATCAGGGTGATCACAATTCTGAGTCACTGATTAAAAACAGGTTGTCACACCAGTCCTGTCGATAAACTGGGCTACACATAGGCTTAACAACTCTAAATAAATAAAAACAACTTTGTTAGAAGCCTTTTAAAGGTTGCTTTCAATTATGTTGAACATATATCAAGATATGTTTTCAGCCTGTCCATCAAATAAAGGTTATGGAAAGAGTAAAATTACTAATGCTAAATATTATTTTTACCTGCTAAGCTTAGAATATGTTGTTAAAATTAGTATATTGCCATCCAAAAATCAACTACACTTGTACTTTAATTCACTACAGCAGACAGTATTGGCTCATATAAAACAGCTTGAAAATTAATTCAAATTTATAAAATTCAGTAAAAGCTCACCAAGTGATGGAAAGCACTTAATTCAAGTGAACAAATAAAGATTCTATAAATTTACATAAACAGGAACTGTGGCTTAATACTTACTATAATATGCTATTTAATAAATTTTATTCTCTCAACTCAATTTAACTTGTAAAAGGAACATAGGATTCAGTATTGTGTGGGGCTTATTTTTTGCTAAAATATTATCTCCCAAAAATACAGAGAATGAACAAAGTCCATGCATGGACATTAAAAAGCAACAATGAACTTATCACCTTGTAGAATTTGGTCTAATACACACCCCTTGGAGTGTTTGCTTCATGTATAGGTACATTTTTCAGTCTTCTACTCACACTTTTGAAAATTATTTTTACCTGTCAACTGTTTCCTGTGATACGGCTTGACAGATTTAAATTGTAGGGTTGGTCTTCTATTCTGTCAGGCAGGTGGCAACCAGTGATCACTCAGCAATACTTGTGCCCACAGCGCCCTGGGACCACCCTGGATGATTACTTCCATGGCTGGAAAGGAACCAGTTAGTCTCTTACCTCTTTCTATCATCTACCCTAAACTACAGTTAACATAAAAAAAGAAATCGCAATCATATCCTCAACACTGAAATCAACCAATTCTCATCCTAAGGGAGTACATGCAACAGCTTCACGCATTAAAGGCTCCTCATCCCAACCCACTGACCACAAGTTTCCTTGCAGAAAGCACCTAATTGTAACAAATAGTAGAAATTCTTCCTATTTGCTGAAGTATATTAGGAGGCTTGGCACAGCTCAAAATGATGAGGGAACAAGGACACAAACTATATGGAGATTTACCAGATCAGACACTGACTAGTCACTGACTAGCACAAGTCATTACATCATAAACATATCACATTCTTCATCTGTGAAATGGAACATGATACTAACCAACTTTGGAAGGCTCCTTGTTTTTATCTACAGAACTCAAATATTACCAAATATCAAAATGACATTTCCTTCCCTCAAGGAATCAGGATTGATTAATGCAACAGACTTGAAAGGAGACTTGCCTAGGGGAAGAAGGAAATTTTTTTTTTCAGAATCAAATTAGACCTCAAAGTAGCAGCTGAAATTTATATGCAGAAAACAGGATGCACTTAAATGCAAATAACCATTTCCAGGAAGTTAATACTGGGAAATAAGAATCCACAGATGAAATGCCAATCCTTCCCACAATGATAGTGACACAAAACATAAGTGGTTTTCAAACTGCTATCTGTCACTCATGAGCGGTACACAGATGAAATACTTGGGAACCAAGTAAGATCTGTGATGCAATGCAAGATGAAAAGCTTAGAGTACTGCTTAATGCAGACTGAGGTTTGGATAGCACAAGTTACCTCACTTTTCAATTATTTGTTTTAAGGACAAGGACACTGATTTTCTTCTCTTTACTTCTTTGAAAACCAGCAAGAAACTAATTGTTTGTTGTTACTCCATTTTGTGTAAGTATAGAGAAGCAGGTTTGTAAAGATGTGTTTGTTATTAAAAATAAATGAAAGTGTTCATGTTTAAGTCTGCTCTGAGGTTCCCTATGATAAACAGGAATGGAGCCTAAACTGGTTACATGCAATACTTCCACAATGGACCTGAAATTCACAGATGTCACAACTTAGGAATTATGGTCAATTTTTATTAACCTATTGTATCAATGAATACTTTAATAGGTACTGAATTAGCTACATGCTATGGAAGTAAAGTGTCATGCACCTGCCAGCCTAGGAACCAGAAAGAATGATTAACATGGAAAATCTTTCCAGTCAATGGAAGCATCCTAGATGAGGCCTTGTACATTTCCTGTACTTAGAAATGGTAGATTTTTTTTTCTGACAAGTTAAAAAATCTTCAGAGATGAAGTGTTAGATCTGGATAAAAACCTCACGAAGTACAGAAGACAAAAAGAACATGTCTTCTAAGCAATGGAAATTTTTTGACTCCTGGACTTGAAAAAGCTGAGGGGGACTTGCTACAGAATCCAAAGAAAACTCCATGACCAGGAAGAGAGAAATACATAGGTGGAGTGGAGTCCAGAAGATAAGCTGGCATCTCTGGATGTACCACTCCATATTCTCTTAGCTTACTTTTTTTGGCCAAGTATTTTGATGCCTGGCAGATGGAAATGTGTGAGAGATGACTCCTTGAATAAGTTACAGCTTCTCTCTGGTAGTATATACAGGCTATCACAGGTGCAGGTTCCTTCTGAAACAAAAAGCAATTGTTCGCACATACTTAAGTCACCAATCAGAGATCTGAGCTCTATTGCTGGATCAAAACGCTTACGTGCAAATATTTCACCTTTCGTAGTGGAGTTCTTTATTCCTAGAGGGTTGTTACTGGTACATATTAATATTTCCAGACTTATACTGGCAGCTTATAAATGTCAGGCTGCCAGAGAATGTTTAATTTTGTGCACCGTCTGTTTAACTACAAAGATAATCTCTAGCAATGAACCTTGAACTTTGCTTTGAGATTTTTCATGCCATGATAACCACCAAAAGATGTGAACTGGTTTCAATCAGGGCTGAACTTAAATAATAAAAGGCCTGATAAATTACAGACTGTTAAAACTTCCGAGAGAGATTTTAAAGAAGTGGTTCTCATGAGTCAGAAGTATCAATTTGACTACTGCATTTGTTAAAAATCTTTTTAACATAACAGGAGCTCAGGGGAAAGAAATTCTGTACACTTACTACTAGACTTAAAGCACGGATAAGTTGGATAATGTTCTATACATGTAACTTGTTAGTCTTCTGGAGACCAATAATGAAAGCCACGCCACTGGAATTTCATAAAGCTGCTTTAAATAAGGTCTGAACTAATTTAGACGAAAATGAATTAGGTTAGCTCTAGAAAAACTAGTCCTGAATGTAAAAAAATCAATTTCTAGTGAGGCAGGTTTATGTTACAGTAAAAGACAGGCCTTTTGGAGACAGTGTGTTGGAAACCTCTATTCTACAGGCCACAGATTGAATTACAGAATTTTCACCTTGAATTTCTTTTACTTAAACTGGTCGAGCTAGTTAAGATTCAATACTTTTCTTACAACACCCATTTCTTGACTTTCATAACAATAAAGAAAGTATATATTTTGAAAAATTAAATTACCAGTCTTTTTCAGACAATTAGAAGAATAATTTCCTTTTGTAAAAAAGCCATAGAAAAAAGAATCTCTAAAAATTCCCCCAAATACCAAGAGACACAGCATCTTTACCCAAGACCAGGCCTCATGAACAGCACACTTCTTCTAGAACTGCTTTTTGATTGCTTATCTTTTAACTGATTCTACTTAGTTTTTTGCAAAAGGATCTACAAATAATTCCTTAAATATTTACACAATATTTATTTAAATACACTTTGTAGGTTCTTCACCCAAGATAAGATTGATCTGGAATCCTCCAGTAAATGATCTTCCTGACACAGTTTCTAAATGAAAGGAGTTAAATCAGTTTCATATTCAGAGATGCTATGCCACTATATGGCTAAGCCTGCTTAACTAAAATTTGTGAGCCTGCCTGCACTTTGAGTGAACTCTGTCCGCTGGGAGTTGCTGGAAAATTATAGGAGGGTCTAGTGAATGTTTCATACGTTTTCAATTCAAAATATTCACTAATAGATATATATTAGTAGAGTTTCATTTAAATCATGGGAAAAAAAATGTGGAGTTGGGGTTACTTTGTTTTAACCAAAAATTGTGGATTTTTTTAAATCAGAGAAAGCCAGGATCCCTGTTGATCACTTTCGCTTTCCCTGTAATAAACCTCCCCTGCCTTTTTTTGTAAGTGCCCATGGTAAACTGTGATTGCTGACCAATTTAATAATCTGGACATATGCATTGGTAGAGTGGGGGACCAATAAGCTCATATAAACCCAGGGTATATCACTGGGAGCACCCCAACCCCCCAGGGTTTTTCACAGTACTATCCTGGAAATCAGTGACTTTGAAAAAGATTGAGATCTAGAAAGGACATGCAACTAAACAAGTACTCTTGGCTTGTTATAACTAATACAATCCATGGATGAATGAATAGAGGAATAGCAGGAAAAAGAATTTTATCTTTGCACATGGCACTGGTGAGATAGATACTTGAATAATGCATATAGCTCTGGTACCAAAACTTTAAGGATGGTGAAAAATGGGAGAGGGTGCAGAAGGGAACCTCAAATATAACTTGAGGGGAGAAATATCACATAGTAAGAAACTTATAGCATTTAATCTACTGATCTTCTGTAACAGAGGTGGCCAACTGGTAGCTCCAGAGCCACATGCATCTTCAGAAGTTAACATGCATCTCCTTGAATCTTTGCACAAGCACACAGTGATCAGCTTTTATAGCCGTTACGTCACACCGCGTGCTTGTGCAAAGATTCAAGGAGATGAATATTAACTTCTGAAGAGCTGCATGTAGTTCCGGAGCCACGGGTTGACCTCCCTGTTCTATAAATTAAGATTTGATTACATATACAAATCCCTTCAAGGAAATGAAATAATGAATACCAGAAGGCTCTGATCTAGCAAAGAGAGGTAAAACAAGAACCTATGCCTCAAAGCTGAAGTGGGACAAAATGATTTTAGAAAGAAGCCCTTTATTAAAAATGAGGATGATTAATCTAACAAGGGGGGAAAAAACGAGGGGCGATTCTTCATCTCTTTAGGCTTTTCAGTGAATAATGGCTATGCTTCTGGAATACATGGTTTTAGATAAACACCCAAGTTACTGGGCTCAGCAAAGACATTTAATGGCTTGTGGATGGATGACATTTAATGGCCTGTGGCATGCTAGAGGAAGACTAGATAAACTAGCTTCCCTCCAGATTAAAAAAAAAAAAAAATCTATGAATCTACACCATTTTAATGCTTGCCTTGCCTATTACATCAACTCCAGATAGCACAGGTAGCAGAATGAGTTTTGTCTATCTAAGGTTCAAGGCTATATGCATCCTCAAACATTTCACAGATGCTGACGCCAATACTTCCCTCCTTGACATCCTGTCCACATCTCGTCCACCATTTAATTATGTAGAAATGTCCTCATAAATCTACCTGCAGTCTACTATTCTCCTTGTCATCTTCCTCTTTGCTCAAGTCTAAGCACGAGTCTCTATGACTGTTCTTCTTTTTTAAGTGGAGTTAAATTTCCTTGCTCTGCTCTGATTCCTTTCTAGAATCTCCTTTTTTGGTATCTGTTCTTGGCTGAAATCCAACATGGACAAATATTATTTTTCCTCACATCTTCTGCATTGCTACCAACACCAGTCTCTGGCAAACAGAAGCAAGACCTGGGGGGGTCATTTTTACCACTTCTCACTAGGTAACACTCCAAATTATACCCATCTTTCTTCCCGGTATATAAAAAGGATCGATTTTTCTATCGCAATGGCTAAACAAGTTGTCTGCAGCTCTGCAGGGAAAACAGTTACCCTTTCGTATTGAATGGATGAACAGGAAAAGATTCAAGAGAAAAGTACTGGTGTCAATTTATGAACTGGAAAAGATTAGATTATCCACACAATTTTTTCTTAGTACAACTGGAAAGTGAATTCCTGAAGAGCCAGAAGCATGTGGTGGTCCCAAAGGTGCTGTGAGTGGAAGGTGACTAAGCAGTCAGCAGCTGCTACCTGATTGACAAAGCAAAAAGGACCAATCTCTAAAGACTCCCAGAAACATCTGGATTATAGAATAATGTCTCTATCAAGGAGGTACAGATGTTGTTACAGTAGACTCAACAGTAATTGCATGTCAGCTTTCATCAACTATCCTCAAGAACTTTCTGTTAAAATGTTAAAAAAAGAAGCCCTTTCCCCTGAACTGATATTTTTAATATTTTATTTCAAAGGCAGTTTTTGTGAATTATTTTTTAATAAACATGTATATGTAACTTGTCACTCCCTAGCAGTTTTGAATGGATAAATTTCCATCACTTTTAAAACATTTCCAAATATTTTGGTGTAGAAAATTAACAGATATTTAACTTTAAAGCTTCAGAGTTGTAAATTAATCTATGAAAGGAATGTTACTTGTTGAACTAGAAAAAAAGGAACTAAAAATGTTCACTTTTGTGCATGCAGGAGCAACTATCGGTTGCTATGAAATTAAGTTTTAAAACTCCATAGTACTGTTGCTTTCAGACACATACGCAATAATACAATAAAAATCCTAGCAAGTTCTGATGTGGGCTAGTTTAAGGTTTTTCTCCTCTTTCATTCCTATATGCTTATCTGCAAGCCAGAGTTTAAATACTGAAAACTGGAGTAAGTTTGATTAAGAATTTGCTAAACTGCACTATTCAAGTATACTTTATTATTTAGGCTGCTGGAAATATAAACAAAATAGACAAGGTGCGCAATATGTTCACGTTATACCAGGGGTGTCAAATTTAAACTTATCAGGCTCTGTGGATGAATGATGAGTGGTCCAGGACCAGTACGGGGGTTGGATGAACAGTCCAGGGCTAGCCCAGTGGGCCAGATGGGGCCCGCAAAACACTACCTCCACTCCTGGCATGCTGGATCCAGTGCCCATAGTGCCTGCTCTGGCCAGTCTGGGACTATACCACATGTGGTGTTCACTTTGGGATCCATGCTGCATGTTGCGCCTGCCTCAGGCTGGCTGAAGTGGGTGCTATTTGTCGCTCACATTCTGGACTGGTTATAGAGGCCTGTGTGCAGTGCAGTCCCCAACTGGCTGGAGTGGGTACTGAAGGCACTGGATGCAGCATGTATGTGTGGGGTGGGGGGAGGTAGGGTGACCCCCAAACTGGCCTTCTGTGGGCTAGCACCAGGGGCCGGATTACGTGGTTTCACGGGCTGGACCTGGCACATAGGCCATACCTTTGATACCCCTGCACTATACCATTAATTTCAGTGTTTTCTAATGTTACATTTTCCAATGCTAAGGCTACATCAGTTACTTTTTGTATTGCCTGCTATAGTACAACTTATTACTCAAGCATCAAAATTTTAGACATTTCACAAACAACATTTAATCAGGTTCAGCATTACAATAATAAAAATAAGAGGTTGTCTTGATTCCTATTCAATTTATAAAGGAACAAATATATAATATTGGTACAACACTAAACTGGAGCAGAACCCTGTAAAGTTGTTTCACTTGAAGACTGCATTATTCAGCAGTTAATTTATTCTGTCCATGAATGGCAAGTACTGCCAATTTTCAAAAGAACCGTGCATCGTAAATATTGCAATTTAAACACCCTAAAGTAAAGGACTGGCCCATTATTTCCTCTAATGGAGTTTCTGCTTTGTTAAGGTAACAACGGCTACTTAAGATCTTGCAATTTAACAAGCGACATATACAATGGATATAAAAATTCAGTAAACATACCATATCTTTTCAGAATTGCAGCAGTTTATTCTTGTAATTTTTTTCTAAAAATGGGCTTCCACTGTTCCTGGACCTATAAACACAAAACACAACTTTTCAAGTTTTTCATCAATGAACAAGTTTGATACCAACTTGAAATAAAATGCACCTTACACACATCTGTACAAATAGAATCTTGTGTAGAGAATGATGATAGGTTTTGTATCTGCAGTATAATTCACAAAAGGATGTACTAAACAGACTAATAAAGGGAAATTCCAAAAAAACCAAACAATTTGTCCTTTGCTTCCCTTCTTAATAATGTAAAAAAAAAAAAAAAGTTCTGCTCCTTTCCCAGCCTTCTCCTTCCCATTATAAATATCCATTCTCTCTCTTTGATGGAAAATCCTGACAAGGTCTTCAAAAGAAATCAGTGCTTATATAGGAAAAAAACCTCACAAAGAAGCAGTCAAGAAAACCAGACATTTTGCTTTTGCTGCATAGTTGATCTTTAAAACACGGAAAAAATTCTTTAGTTATAGCGCTCTCTCTCAACCGCCTCCTTCTACCCCAAGCATGCTCATACCTAAGAGTGAAATATACTAAGGCACAAAATTATATTTCTGTAGATTAAAGCAGCTCATTTGGAAATTTGTATTTGGGGGCATAGGTGCCAAAGAAATGTACTCAGAAGTTAATGCGGAGTCCTTAACTAAACACTGATTTGCTGATTCAATAGGTCATTTATTTGGTATGTACCATCTATGGTACTCTGAATATAATGTAGTAGGTTTTCTTAATAGAGGAAGGCCAAAAAAAACATTATGAGTATTTAGACTCATCTCCAACACAGACCACAGAATTTCATAAATAATCTCTGCCTCACATTCACAACTTCAGGCAACACTGGTTAGGACACCAAATTCTGATATAAAGATGCTAGGTGATGGAGAAGCTATCACACCCGAAAGGCCAGGAGTTTGCCAGATAAAGCTGTAGAAATCTGCATCTGCCAGGGGTAATCCTAGCTACAGCAGTAGCAATCTGAGGCACAGACACTATTATACTAGTACAATTTCATTTTTTCTGGTAAACTTTTTTTGCTGGTGGAAGGGTGCTGCCCTATATGGAAACAAAGCAGTTCCCATGCTATACTTTCAGAGCAGTAAAAGCCTTCAGGTATAGGCATGGTAGGCGGGCTAAATCTAGAAGGGGTGTAATGGTGCAGCTGCAGCCCTCTTTCTAAACATGTCACAAGAACAGCAGCTAGGGACTTTTAAGGCCCCTAAGCAGCTAAGAATTCCCCTACACTTTTCCTTCATCTCTGAGGCATGCCTCCCCTCCCCTCTTCCACACACACTGCTGCTTCTTTAGGCTTCCACTGCAAAGTGAGTTTTTAATATTAGACTTTTTCCTTACAAGGAACAAAAGCCATATCCAGTATCTTCAAATAATTTATTAAGTGAATCTTTAGGAAAAAATAAGATGTTTTATCTTTGGAAACCATATCCTTTATATTCCCGAGTGTGTTACAACCATTTCCAATAACAGATATATTCACACGAGTTGAATCTATAATCTTTTAGATAAAGCAAGGGGAATGAAAACTGTTTAAATATAAATGTAACCTTTCCGCCTGCTATTTTACTGAACACTTCTGATATACAACCTGATTTGTAAAATGCAATTAGCACGAAGAAATAAACAAATTTTCTACTGGCACAAGCATGTCACATTATTAGTATATGGTGCTGGAAATAAAAGAAAATGAAGCAAGGGACTTCACACGGACCCCTTAGCCTAGAAAGAAACAAGATCAGTCCTAGAGTAAAAAACTGGATAAAGCAGAGGGCTCTACACCAACAAAAATGACTGGTTTACAGACAGCAAAGACTTGTACTATATAAAGAAGTAGTAAAAAGAGAACTACAAACTACTCACCTAAGACACTAAAATTTGTATAACTAACATGGCCAATGAAAGAACAATAGGAAAAGCAGCTGACAACTTAAAAAGAAACAGGAACTCTGAAAAGCTATGGCATCCACATCAAGTCCATGCATCCTAACTGTTTGTAAGATATAGAAAACTTTACTCACCATCTCTCAAGAAAATTTACAATGTTAGTAAGTGTACTGGGTAGTAAAGTCCTAAAAGTATTCCCAATTACTTATATGATTATAATAGGGTTAGTAGGGCAGTAGCATCTACAATGCCTAACCTTATAATGCCAGTCACTGCACAGTTCCTACCCTAAGAGTTTACAATCTAAACAAATTAGACAAGTCATTGAGACAGAAAGGTGACATGCCTAAGGACAAACAGACACTGGTGAAAGCTAGGAACAAACCTCAAGTTTTCCAGCTTCCTGAGTAGCACCCTTACAAGACCTTACAGCTCTCAGCTGTCAAGGTACCCACTTCAGCAGCCGTACAGGTTACTGTAGAACAACTTTGAGCACCGAGCATATGAAAACAAACCCAATGAACTTCAGAAATGACAATTACTGCCCACTAAATAAGCCTGTCAAAATGGTTCAGGACATCTACCTCCACTGATGTGTCAAATACCTTTATTATTAGCTTATTTGTCTATTTGCATTTTTATAAATATGAATCCAAAACAAGAGGAAGGGTAACCCTGGTTTCACTGGATCTTACATCTGTCAAATGACAGAGGTATAGACTGTCTCAGCCTTAGCCAGGTGAATGAAACCAACACAGATTTAAGTCTTTTACAGAACAGCTGTCATACTTCTTGTACAATCAGAAATCATTCTTAAGAGCCTATCATAATGAACAATGTAAATAAAACATTTTTCGGATTTTTCTGAAAAAGGAAACTTATCTCCAAACATCAAATCAAATCATGTAACTTAGACTCGTACTTTCCCGCACACTGAAGACAGACACATAGTCACATTCCCACCAGGAATATGAATTCAAACGTCTTTACTTTTGATACTGGGGGGTAGAGACACTTGATACCAAGAGTTTAGAAGAAAATCTTCCATAGTTACCTTAAAGTAAATTGTCGCAGTAGTTTATTTACAGCTTTCACTAAAATAATACAGTAAAAGTGACAATGGAATTGTATGCAATAAAAATTATATAATATATGGTAATTGATACCTATATATTTTACCAATTTAATCAAAATTAAAAACAAGCATAATATGATGACACAAAAATAGATAAAATGAAACCAAATGTCTCAGTAAAATAATAAAAACGGGGGAAATTTTTTTGAGTTTGGCCCTTATTCTTTGTGCAAGTAATGCAAACACTCCAAGAATACAGGACAGGCTATGAGTCATTAAAAAGGAGCCAATTTTTTTTCTTCATTAGCTCAGTGTTTAAAATGTTCAAGTAAATGAAAGATCTATTTTCTTATTTCATCAAAAAATGAGCAAGATCATAAATACTAGTTTAAATAATCTATTTCATTTATCCCACAAGAAAAGACTGTGTCCACTTGCCCATACTGACTGCACGTCTCATTTGAGTGAATGGCAGTCTAGTAATGGCCTTTTATTGTTTGTGGTTTTGTATTTCAGATAGTTAGGTTTTTAGGCCAAAAAGCGTGTTTTAATAATCTTAAAAAAGAAGTCTGAGAAGATATCACTGCCTGCATATCTATCTGCATGATGGCATGGTATCTTTAATTCACATTGTTTTAAATAGATGGAACATACTGGAGTACATTTCTCAATCTGTTTGTCTGAAGAAGAATATCAATGTTATTTAACCCTCCAAATAAGGGTCTACTTGGAAGTGGAGAGGCTGCTAAAATGTATTTCTTAGGGTATCTGACAAAGGTATAGGTTCTAATTTTTTTCCAAAATTTTAGAGTTCTTAATTGAGCTGAAGTGCTCACATTAAACAGCCCAGTTTCAGACTACACAAGCCCCTGTTGTAGAATTTGGTAGAAATAAAAGCCACATTAGAACATAAGCAGAATTTATTTCTAATTCTGAATGCACCATAGGGTCAGCACCCCACAACTTGGCTCCAGACAATAATATAGACATTACATTAGATCTATTAGTGCTGAGACTATTGCCCTTCTACTGGTCTTACTGTAAACTGTAGGTATTTTGCTCAGAAT
Source organism: Caiman crocodilus (assembly GCA_030014935.1). Classification (NCBI taxonomy): domain Eukaryota; kingdom Metazoa; phylum Chordata; order Crocodylia; family Alligatoridae; genus Caiman; species Caiman crocodilus. The sequence goes on along the minus strand of JAGPOW010003316.1, from coordinate 82,799,539 downwards.
TAATGAGTAGTTAAAAATGCAAATGCTATGCTGTTTAAAAATAAAGAAGTTAAATAAACATCCTTAAACTGCTAATGCTAGCCATATGGTGGGCCAGATGAATAAATCTGGGGCCAGTCCACAGGCTAGAATCAGTCAACAGGCCCACAAATACTGTACCCTATGCCCCCACCATGTCAGATCCAGCAGCCATAGCATCTGCTCCAAGATCTGTGTTGAATGTGGCACAAATCGCAGAGCAGCCAGGGCACGTGGCATGACTTATGGACCCTGTCCGTGGGACCAGTCTAGGTCAAGTCCAACCCAGGAACAGCACTAGAGGCCAGATAACAGGGCTCTGCAGGCCAGAAGCGTGACATCCCTGCAATAGATCAAGGGTATCAAACTCATTCATCCTTAAGAGCCCAGGGGGAGGGGGAGCAGGGAGTGCAGGGCTGGCCCAGATCAGGTCCATACAAAATCCCTGCATGCTACAGAGAGCACAGGCCCTAGACTGGTCCCACGTACTGCATGCAGCACACAGGCCAGCACTGGTTCTATGCACCGTAATGTTATGCATGCCAGCACTGGCCCCAAGCACTGTATGTGGTATGAGAAGCCAGCCTGGGGCACCTACTGTATGTGCTGTTTGAGCTTGACCAGCCCTGAAGCCAGTATGCATGGCTGGACTGTGGGTTTGCCCTGGACTGGCCCCATTCCTGCCCCAGACCAGTCTCACATATAACATGCACACAGGTACCAGCAGACACTACATGCACAGGGCTGGTCCAAAACCCACAGGCAGCATCCACAGTTCAGATCTGACCCATGCACCAGATTTTTGACACCCCTGCCACAGAATAATAAGTACTTTTTATGTAAAAGCTTCTGTTTAAAATGACAACTCCCTCTGTTTAGCACTACTGGTCTACACACTAAATCTTACTATGAAATAGCTGGGAAAGAAAAACACTCTGGGTTTTGCATGCAAATAACAAAACTTAAATTTGTTTCAGAACTCCTATTTCCAGTAAGAGTAATCTCACAAAGACCAAAAAGCAGTTTACTACTCATTTCACACATGTACATGGTTCTTACTAAAAGACAAAGCAAAGTACCACCTAGTAAACCCAAAACATTAACATTAGTATTAAAACATGCAACACAATAAACCATCTACCATTACCTCAAACACATTATTAAACAGAAATCAGGTTTCTTTTGCAAGCTCATAGAGAGACAGCATCTGAACTGGCATCAAACAAAGCAGTAATGGAAGAAATAAAATAAGTATAAAGGACTAGTTTGAGCCCTAAAATTCTGTTATCATCCTCTACTATCAAAGTCCAAATTAAGGACTCTTGACTGGTATAGTTCTATCAAACACAGATGAAGGTTGGTTTAAGTTGAGGTAGCCAACCTGTGGCATATATGGTACAAGTGACATGGGCAACCTCTTTGCATGGCCCATGGCAGATAAGGGAGCAGAAAGCAGAGCAGCAGAATAGACAGGGGAACAAGACCAGAGTGGCACTCAGGAGGGCTGATTTGTTGCATGCCTGCGAAAAAAGAAAACCATCAATTTTAAATCATAGCTTAAGCTAGTAAATAGGAAAAAAAATCTATTTAAAATCCAATCATCATCATCTACTATTTATTTTTCTAAAACAATGGTTCATTCACATTTGCTAGTTAAACCCATAAAGATTTTTCTTGCCACAAAACTGGGCTTTTACATTGAACTTCATATCCCCTGTTGATACATTAAGATGATATACTAATATTTATAAATGTTACATCAAGCTGTATAATTACTTAATTTACTGAGATTCTCCAAACCAACATTTTTGTTAGAAGACTGACTGCACATTTCTTATTTATGTTTAGTATCTTTAATGTATTTTTATTATTTTTTTTCTGGTCACAATTGGCCAGGTTTGCAGGTATTTAATCAGCTGAAGCTAGGCACAGATGTTCACATACACTTGGAAAAAAACCAACCCCATGTTCTTTAAAGTGGAAAAGGAACACAAGAGTCCCTGCTTTTTCAAAATTCGATTAAATCAGGAGTGGGCAATTATTTCAGCTGGAGGGCCACTTAATGAGTTTTGGTGGGATTTTGAGGGCTGCATGGGTAGCCCCGCCCCCTGATAAGATGGCAAGCAGGAAGTGCTTATATTGAGACCAGAAGTCCTATCTCTGACCCCTAATCTTTGCCCCAGAAGTATTCCTTTTGGAAGGGGAGGGGTTGTCATCTTGAAACTGAAGCCCCCCACAAACAAATCATATACTAAACAAATCAAACAGCTAATACAACTTGTTTTAATTTTAGTTTAAAATATATTTTATCCTGACTTATGTGCATTTGTATAGTGTATTTAGAGATGATTGCAAAATAGCTCAAAATACAGACTTACTTTTGTATATTGTGTGCAGGGAGTTTAAGGGGGTGTACGTGGGGGCTGATCAGTGTGGGGATGGTGGCTGGGATGTGTGTGGACAGGTCTGGGTATGGGGTAGGATGTGGGTGTCGGTATGGCATGATGGAAGTGTGTGTGGCAGCTGTGGGGAGAGATGTGGGTATATGGTAGGGGGCGGGAAGCCAGCTCTGCCTGTCTTGTCTCAGCTGCAAGGTTGGAACCATATGGCATGGCATGGAACCAGCCCGACATGCACAGCACAGTTCTGGCTGCAAGGCGGGCCAAGCTGGCCTCATGCCACACCATGTGGTTCCCAAACTCGCAGCTGCAACCGTGTTGTCCTGGGCTGGGCTGGGCCCGGCGGGGCTGTTCTGTTTTCATTGGCTCCAGCTGCAGCTGCTGCTCCTACTGCCCATGCTCACCCCGTGCCACTCTGGGTGATCAGGAGGGAACTTTCAGCAGAAGGTTTCTGCCCAGCATATGGAGCTCCAGCTCCAGCTGCCTTTGATCCACTCGATAAGCAGTTGTTGTGGGCAGGCGAAGTGGGTGGAAGGCAGCTGGGAGCCGTAGCTGGAGCCTCCTGCTGAAGCTTCCCCCTGAACCCTGGCCCAGAGCCACGCAGCACAGTGGAGTGGAGCAGGAACAGGAGCCACAGCAGGAGGTAAGGGGAGCAAAACAGCCATGCCTGCCCTGGCCAGCATGTGCAGCTTCCAGTGAGGCTGTTCCCAGTGCGGCTGCAGCCAGCCGGGTGCTGCTGTGCTCCCCCTGCCTCCAGCAGCCACTCCTCCTCCTACTCCTGCCCCCTGCTGTGCTGCTCCAGGCAGTTGGGGGACAGGGGTGGAAGCTTCATCCCAGCTGCTCCCGGAGCTGAGGGAGCAGAGGAACACAGTCACACTGGGAACAGTCCCACCAGAAGCTGCATGCTGGCTAAGGCCCAGGCTGGGGGAAGTGCAGGCATGGGTTGCTTGGGTGGGAACAGGTAAGGCTCAGCCCCATGTGGAGCATTGCAGGGGCACCCAAGGGCCAGATCCAGCCACTCGGTGGGCTAGATCCAGCCTGTGAGCTGTATTTTGCCTGCCCCTGAATTAGATTCTAAACTTTGAATGAACCAGGCCAAATTAAGGAAGCATTGTTTCTGTCTGCTAGCTAAACTGTAACCAAAAAGAAAAAAAACTAAAAGCTTTTCTGCACAACAGAAACAAATTAAAAAGATACAAGTATAATCTATAACTCATTCTCTTCTCAAATTCAGCTTTCACCATCTGGGAACAGACTTCCTGCTAGTTTAACCCCCTCTAAAAGCCACCAAACTCAGCATTTGCCATTGCTCCAGTAGCCATTCGACATTCTATTATGCTGCCTGTGTAATTCTTCCACATTAATTCTTCAAGCAGTGTGCAGTCACCAATTGTTTACTGCGTGACTGTTATACATGTCAGTAACCCATATTTTAAGAATGGCACAGTTCTGTTGCTGCATGCTGAACATGTCACCATTAGGGTCTACACCAAGCGTGGATAATTATTTGAGCCAGAGGCCACTTAGGGAGTTTTGGCGAGCTGTCATGAGCTGAGTTGAAACCCCCCCGCAATTGCATCAGGTCAGCACCCTGCTGTCTAACAGCTCATCAAAACGTCCTAAGTTGTTCTGCTCTGTGCTGGGCCAGGTGGCTGGGACAGGGCTGCAGGTGGGCAGGAAACAGCATCTGGGAGCAGGATGGGCAAGTGTGCCTGGGGCTTGGATTGCAGGGCTGAGGCAGAGCAGCAAACTGTTCCCTGCACATCTCTGAGATGGGCACTGGTTCTGCAGTCAGGAGCATTCAGGGAATGGATCTCAGCTCTGCCACACGACCTAGCCCCTTGCTATCACCACCCTCTAATCCCAACCCTGCCTGCCCATCCTGCTCCTAGATGCCACTCTTTACCTGCTCACATTCCCCTGCCACACACCCTGCCTACACAGGTCCTACTCCAGTAGTGGGTGTGGGGTGAATGGGCTGGGGTGCTTGGGCATTGGGCTTAGGGCTGACGGTAGCAGCAGCCAGGAGCTGCCACCGCTGGGGCTGCCAGGAAGTGAGTCTGGCTGCTGGACCACACCAAACCCACTGTGAGCACCAGGGCAGTAGGACAAGCTGCATACACCATGGTCCAAGCTAAGCCCCCATGCTTGGGATGAGTGGGATGGAGGGACCTACTACAAGCTGGACAAAGTCTCTTGGTGGGCTGGATCTGGTGCACAGGCCGTATTTTGCCCCCTGGTATACACTTATGTGAAAAATCCACACAGAACCTCACTGGTTTCCTTTTCTACTTGTAAAACACATGCACTAGATATAGTCATACTATACTTTTTTCATAAAATATATAAAAAAAAGTTTTGCTTGAACACTAAACAAAAAGAAATCTGCATTTAGCAAAAAAAATTTCTATGAAACTATGGCAAGAAGATAATTCATTTAGGGTTAAATTCAGTCATACAGTTAGTTAGCCACTGCAGTATAGACAACACTTTAGCCCAGAAGCAAGTATGGACTAACAGCTAGTGCTTCTAAAAAGGTATGTTGATGCAATATCGTGACCTTGAAGATGTGTTGTAAATGCAGTTTGCAAACAGAAAGTCTCAGAATACTCCAATTATAAACCCAGTCTTACACAAAAAAGCAAAGTATTTCAGTACAGAGTTTAACATTTAGAACTTCAAAGCTAGATGTGGAAAGGGGTGTCAGATGACTACCAAAAAAGTACAGGAATTAATCCAGTCTCAATCAACAATGACTGAGGCAGGCAACAACAATGGATCAGACAGTATTGTTTGTGTAAGGTCTACAAAATAGAGTTTTTTTTCTAGACATTACCTGGCAAATTACTGACACCAGACAAGAGTAAAGAGTCAAAAAGCAAAAGGAGTGGATGTGTGTTAATGTGCTGATGACAGATAGGCTTGTCAATGGAAAAGCACAGAAACAGTGACCTTCTAGCAGCTTAACCCACAACTGTACTGCAATTGCTACACAAAAACCATGGTTGATGAAAGAGATCCTGCAAGAATTCCCACAATTCTTGGGACCTGAAAACGAAACATCAGAGTTGCCACATTTTGTTGCTGACAGACATTCATTGGATTTTCAAGAACTAAATAGCTGCTGTGTTCTCCGAGTATTTTTACTGCTGACGAATGCCAGATCTTAGCAACTAATGGACACAAGAACGATCAGTGCTTACAAAACTCACTGCTGGCACCAACTCACGATTTCATCTCGATACTCTTGATGCCAGCTGCACCCAGAGTCAAAATAAGGTATGTGATGCATTGGAGAAAACGTCTCCAGTTACCCGAAAAAATTATTGATATCACGCTAAAATTGAGGGGCAGACAATAACACAGACAAGTTCATATAGACACCCACAGCAGATATGCTATCTTCATGTAGCAACACAGCACTTTCCACACTTGATACTTCTTGGAAACATCTGAATGGTCAAAGTTTCTGGCAGATATTAGGTAGTTAACTGGCAACTAACATGCAAGTCAAGGACTGAGAAGTGGATCATTAGTCTAGCATTGCTTGAACCAATCACACTCAACAACAGCAGTATTCAAGACCACAAACACCAAACCTCACCTGCACACTTTGGTATCTTAATGGGACAACTTAGCTGTTTCACCAATTTGAAGGTCACACGTCAACCCCACCCCAGTCTGTCAAGTGCTGGTCATGTGGATATGCTGTACTTCATAGCCTCAATGATCATATCCTGGATACACTGCATTACTCAATGTCCTGTACCAAGTAATGCCTTGATCTGAAATCTGATCCTTGTGAAACCTCAGGTCTTCTTTGAAACCAAGCCCAACAAAGACTATAAGACTGCACAGAAACAGAGCTCTGCTTTGAAAGGATGAGCTTATAGAAATGGACCATATTCCCTCCAGGGCATGTTAGAATCTGGAACTCTGAACCAATGAGGACCAGAAATTTATTTTCATGGAGCTAGTTTGTAAACTGATTTTTATTGACTTTATTACTCTACTTGCACTGCTTGCAGACTACAAAATGTTTTCTATTGGTATAGTATAATGTATGACGAAAGCACATACGCACACCCTTTGAGCAGATGCCTGTTATGCTCTTCAATTCGGCCCCATAGGACAAATTTATCTACTAGGCCCCATCATCATGAAACCAATTTCTATTTACTTTTGGTGAAGTTAACATACATAAAAATAATTAATTTAAGAACATACACTGCACTATGCTTTTGGCTAGGGTTCGTTTCGTCTTGTGCTTTTGTTATCTTGCCAATGTCACTTCTAATATGACCGCTGGCAAGATAACAAGCATAGACTATACTACCACTAGCTCCCTTGAAAAGACTGAAAATAATATACTTAGACTGAAAACAAACATTGGATTTATCTAAAGATAAACTATTTTATCCCAGGAAAAGTGTACAGACATTCATGTCCACTGTATTAAAATAAGTCCTAGAAAAGTTTCCTGGATAAAAGATGGTAACAGTTTATCCTGGGATACTGCAAAGTACACTTGTACAGTTATCCCAGGATTGTATTGCTGAATCAGTGTCAGAAAAGTGGCACTGCAATAGACACTCATTAAACCCTGATAAGTAATGCGATGTGTGTATACACATCAAGCCTGAGATATTTTTATTCCACAATAAACAAAGGTGCAACTTATCCAGGGACAAATGCAACATCTGTTCCTAGCCTAAATGCAGTTCTTGACCTTTATGGAGCCTGAGATGGCCTCATAAGTTAAGGATATCTTTCCTAATTATGTTTACATTTAGGAAAATGTTACACTAACTCATTAACACCTGATGAGAAGTCATTAGTGTAACAAGTATATTTAAATGATTTTCATGCATGAATATTTGAAATGAAAAGGCAACCTCTATTTCTTATGAACAGGTTTGTTGTTAAACCCAATTCAGTTTTTAAATTTAAATAATTATCTATTTTTTATTCAAGCAATCTGCTTTTAAATTCACCTTATCCCACAAAATGATGCACATAGAATTTTGTCTGCATCACAGAAAGTCTCTCTCTCCACACCTACAAACATGGGCTATTACATTCAGCTAGGGTTGGGTATTTGACTGGTCAAATAAAGTTTGGTCAACTGACCAGTCAAATATCATTAAAACACATTTAAAAATGCCAAGTATGATCAAATACTTTTTTTGTTTATTTACATTAACAAGCAATAATTTCTTACATAATGTTGAAATAAATTTATTTCACAATTAAATCTTTCTGCAAAAACTAAACACAGAAGCACAAGTTTTCCATTAAGAAACGTGTCAAAAAACTTTAAAAAAATCATTTGTCAACATTCCCCATAACACCGACAACATATTTTTTATCAAAACAAAATAGTATAAAAACAATTTATGTTTCACTACTATAAATTTGAACATGTATGTTCACCTTTAGTCTTTTTTCTTAATTAATGCCATCTTCTCAACTACCATTCTTTTCACTGTCACTTTCTTCTGAGTCAGAATCAGAAAACTTGCTTGAAAAATATGCATTCTGTCCAAAATACCTTTCATTAAATACACAGCTGCCATCTTCCCAACAATTTCTGTTTGCATCATGCTTTGGTTCTTGCTATGAATGTTGCCCCAAACTATCCGGTTATGCTCTGCACAAGGAGTAGAGCTTGGAAGTGTTAACAGGATATCAGAAAGTCACTAATGAACAAGAAGGATGAAAGCATTTCCAACAACTTGATGATGTAATTTTACCTTTTTCTATGGATATGACTGCATTCCATATCACTTTATGGTTGAATAAACCACTTCTAGCTTTAAAATTATTTCAGCCAAAATAGATTGATCATCAGGAAATTTCTTAAATTTGGCCAAGTTCATTATTAGTTCACAAGCTGCACTGAAGTCTCCACTTGTTAGCTTCTCTCCTCAATACTGTGGCTCCAACAGCTAAGCTGCATTGTGCATCAGTAATCAATTGACACTGTCTTTTCTCCATCATTTCTTTTGTTTTTTCTCAGACATTGAAAGTGATTCTTTTCAAGTGTCAGTGATATGATGCTAAATGCTTGCATACTCATATCTGACATCTTCAAGTGTACATTTGTTGCCTTCCAGCCAGGGGCAACTGGTTCCTCCCGAGTCTGGGGGGAGAACCTGCACATGCTGCTGGCAGCGGGGCTGGAGCCAGCGAGCTCCCGCAGGTGTTGATAGCAGTAGTGGCCCTGTCAGTGGGGGCATGTGCTCCACCGTACCCTCCTCCCATGAGTCACCTATGCTTCCAGCTTTTGTATAGCTTGGGCAACAAAGTTTTAGCATTGAGAAAAATTTGGAATTGCATACCCAAAAGACATCTGCATAAAAAATGTCAATACAAATCTCACGAATAAATATTAGAAACATTTTCATTTTCAACGGCTGACTACAAAGCTGTCTTGGAAACTTGAAGCTGCCCCAAACATTTGATTGCTGAAGTCGATCACGTAAGACAATTTGTACTCAATATCAGAAGTACACAGTTTTTGGCAACACAAAAAACAGCTGGCATGTGCTGATTTTTTAAAAGCTTGACAATTGTTTTTACTTTTGTGGGATGAGAATGGAATGTTTGTAAACCTTCAAAATCATTAACAAAAAGTTGCCATATGTGCGCGCACAACTGTAGAACTATGTGGATATTTCTCTTTCACAGAACTCCAAGAAGACTTCATACTTGCAGCATTGTCAGTTAAACCTAAAAATACTCTCTCTCAGGGCTGAGTTTTGAAATAATGCTTTCAAACTGTAATGCTATATACTAGGATGCATGGCAATGTTCTGCAGTGGTTAAGAATTTATAGAATAATGGCTGGAGAGTTGTCACCATGAAATAATGCTTTCATTCCAAATACTGCCCCCACCATCTGATACAATGGACACAGATGCCACTTACTCTTAATAAGACCACTTACTCTTCTTTGCATTTTGCCAAAAGCTTGATCAAGAAGATTACCAAGCAGAACACAGCTGGCTGGACATGTGTAGGTTGGATGTAGCGTGGCTAAAAAATTCCTTCACAGAGGGATTTTCTACCATGTGAAAATGCAAATTGCTTGCATATACAGCCTTAGCAAACATCTGGTCAAGATCACATTTTTCTTGGATACTAATCCTGTCCAAAAATCCTAAAGATATTTGATTGTAGTTTCAAGCAGTTGATACCCAAGAACTGGCCAAAGAAGATCTGGAACCACAAGATTGCTGAGATGAAGCTTAAAATCAAAATTGTTTACATAAGTTTAGTTTGAAGGTGAAAGCAGCACAAGATCTCTAGCCTGAGTTTCAGTATTGTTTTCCATTCCTGTCACCATACCATCTTCATCACAAGAATCTTCAACGCTCAAAGCATGATCAGAGGAAGCATCTGATGTATAATTAGAAGAAAGCAGCTTCTTCTTGGAATTATTATTATTAAGGAGTCTTTCTTTTACTACAGCTGGGCACATTTCACAAGACTTTAAGAGGTGTTTTATCATTCTAAGTGAATTATATATTCAGTTCCAGAATTTATATCTGCTTTTCCCTCTTGTGCTCTTTTACAAAATTTCCATACAAATACTCTAGGTTCCTTTGCTACTCATTTCTTTTTTTAATTAAAGTTAATCCCTCTTAGTTTAAAAAAAAAAAAAAAAAAAATTGCATTTCAATTTTAAATTTTCAAACCATTTGTAATAAAAAATTCATAAAAACAAAAATACACTGAAATTGTTACTAAGTGTAAGGCAAAAAATGTAGTGAATAACTAAATCCAATGGAAACACTATCATATATAGGGATTACATTTGGTAGTTTCTTCTGGATTATCTGAAAAAGAGAAACAGTCAAATGCCTGCGTTATCTGGATGACTATGTTATCCAGATGTTATCAGATAACTGTTCAAGTCTGAGGATTTAAAAAAAAGAGTTGGCACAACTTGCATTCACCCCTCTTCATCTCCAGTAGCTCCACCCACTTGTCCTTCTTGCTATTAGGGATGTGAAAGGTTAAACAGTTAAATGATAATTAACTGTAATACATTAATGGTATAAATTTAACTTTTGAACTAGCCCACCTTCGCATGTCTCCTGCCTCTTCTACTAGCAGTTTGTGTCATGTGAATCAAAGTGCTTTGGGTTGTCTGGGGGGAGAAGGTGGTTGAGCCAAGCTGAGCCAGCCTTTTCCCTGGAGAAGAGGTAGGGAAAAGGAAAACAAGGCAGGGTGCGATGGTTGGCAACAGGAGCACTGCTTGCCACCTGCTTATATCTCATCCTGTGGCAAGCAGAGTGAGTGCTGGTTACCTCCCTCCCTGTTCTCAATCATCTCATTGCTTTTGGCAGTGGTGGCGTTCATGGTGGGACGGGAGGGTGGGTGGGAGGTGCTCCAGGAGAGGCTGCAGGGCTTACATTTTTCCCCAACAAGGCTGTGGGGCAATGCAGCTGGCTCAGTGGCAGCATATTCCTCTCACCAGGTGCTGGGGCTCTGTGTCTCTGGTTGCCTTGGAGGAGGAGGAGAAGGAGAGGTGCCCTGCTTCTCTCCCCTGCTCATACATGGTAGAAATGACAGCTAGGGATGTGCCTCCTCTGTGCTGCCCACAGAGAGCCTGGTTGTAGGCTGTCTAGGGCTGTGAGACACCAGGTCCTGGGTATTAGCCGCCAGTCACACAAACGTGGGGAGTTGTCTTAGAACAGAGCACCCCAGGCTTCTGCAGTGAACTCCCCACACAGCTCCTGCGCCCCCAGTTCTCCACAGTAGGTATGTGTTACTGGTTAAACGGTTAGCCAATATAATTAAAAGAGTTTAAATGGCTATTTTTTAAAAACAATATTTACATCTCTAGTTACTATAATTACAGAAAGCCTTCTTATAATATTTGATCAATATCTAACCACTCAAAAAACATGCAGTCAACTGACAGTATTTGACATGTCAATTGATCAGCTTGCCAACCTTACACTCACCTACAAATCTACTAATTCTAATATTTGGATGCATCTTTAAGTATTGCTCACTCTTTGACCCTTATTAAGTGCTCTGTATCCTGATCACCATAAACATCAACTCCGGCTCATCTCTGAAATTATTTCCTTCAATCCTGCCTGTCCTCTTCACATTCAGTATTGTTATCCATGAAGAAAATGAACTTAGTTTTACCTTCATTCAGTCCTTCACCTACACCCATGCACACCTGTCTAATACCTTTGATTCTCTCATGTATTCCTGAATCCATGTTTCCTCTCTCCAGTACCATATATTGAAAAAGAGAGAAAATGCTCAAAGAATTCTCTCAGGATTAGATATCAAGCCCAGCCTTGTGCCCCTCTTCCTCCTTGCTGTGGTGAGTCAGAAGATAGACCTGTTTGCAGTTTCTGGGAAACACTGCATCTGTGGCAGGTAAAGAGGAGAATTAAGTCCATGATTCTCACCTACGGTGTGCCTCAGCACCCTGGGGTGCCATGAGAGCCTTTCAAGGGTGCTGCAAGATGCAATACAATATTAGTACTGGTAGATGTGCAAACATGATTCCCAAGATAAACCAAGAAATTTCAAACAGGAATCCATAATGTCACAAACATTCTGAACCACTGAGTGAGTTTTTTGCAACAGAAGAATTACTTTATTTTTCTGTAGACAAAAATCACGTAAAAACTCAGCCAACATTTTCTGAGGGGCACCTAGAATCTATTGAGGGGCGCCTTGAGTCTAAAAAGGTTGAGAAGCACTGCACTGAGCACTAAAGCATCCACACATAATTGGGCAGATCTGCTTATTCCAGACTACCTCAGGTTATATGATTATCTTGTTCACTGCAACATACCTACATGGATATATAGACCATTACACAGACAGCTGTGAAAATATCTCGGGAAATAAACCAATAAAGCTTGGCACACTCAGGGGAGGACTACACTGCCGACTACAGTGTAGAGACAGCTGAGCTAGCTTAGGGAAGAGAAAGTTTAGTCACAGCAGCATGGAGTAAAACAAGCTAACTTACCCTACCAAAAAGCTGGTATAGCTTAGCTCATGATAAGCTGTTATAGCTAGAGACTAATACCAACACCGGAACTAGCCATCTGCAATATAAACTTATTCTCAGTCTCCTACAGGGATCCTTCACTACCTCTGTTCCCTAGATTTCTAAAGTACTGATGAGAAAGTAACCATCTTTTCCTCCTCCTCTCCTATTCAACAGAGCTATGCCCTCAGCATGCTGCAACATGAGCTGAGGTGTATCCCTTGGCAGGGCAACATCCACCTTAGCAGTTAGTTCAGTCATAGTATAGCAAATACAGCTTTTAGATTCCCTCCCTCTGTTCACACAGCTGAAATTAGTGTGGCACTGCTGGCTGATTAGGCAAATTTTTAGAATAGCTGAGTGTGAGGCACTCCAATCAAAGTCAATGGAAAGTGAAGGTGCCCAATGCCTCTGAAGATGAGGCCTCTAATTCTTAGGCTGCAAGTTTATTTGATATTATATATTAGAAACAGGAAGATGAGTCCACAGATTCTCTCATAGCAAAGGGCAATATTACCGACCTTTTCTCTAGACTTTAAGGATTCTCTTTTTCAGAAATGGCTGCTTGTCACTACTTAGACCAGTGGTAGTTGGTCTTTGTAGACTCAAGGCATGCCTCTATAACTTCCTGGAATTTAGTGGTACCTCATTTAGAGGCTGGTTTATTGTATTCTTCGGCATCCTTAAAAGATTTTCATAGGGTGGCAGGACACCCCAAAGAACTGCATGACCCTTCCATCCTCAGAGCTGGTAGGGGCTACTAGGCAGAGCAGATTGGGGAGTCATTAAAAGGCAGCTGTCTCTGCAGCAAGCAAAAGGGGGTGACAATGGGCACTGGTGCAGAGGCTGGTGCCAGGTAAAGGTGATGGGAACAGATCCCTGCTGTGCCCCACTGTTTCTGCCCCCTCAACATCCCCAGCTCTACCTGAGGGGATGAGCATGGCCCCTTGCCACTGCTCCTTTAGGGACTAAATGCTAGAACTATCATTCGACATGGCCCTCTCACTAACCCTGGGAGCATGGCAGAAGCAGGAGAATAAACCAACCTACAGACTGCATATGTGGAATGCATTGGCTACCAGAAGACATAGGCTGCAGTTTCAAACCTGGCTTAATCCCCTGCTCCTCTCACACTAACTCGTGGGAGGGGCCTCAGGGAGTGTTGCCAGGATGCAGAAGCAGGTGTGAGGTGCCCAGCACTTGCCTCCTCTCACAGGGGCCACATACCACAGTACCCTTCTAAGCAGCTTGCATCACCCTAAGTTACCAATGAAAATCAATGATGTATAAGTTTCTGCTAGTAGGTGATTCATCGAAGTGGACGGATTTCTGTGCTCAGCAGCTGGCAAAAAAGACTTACTCTTTGACAAGAATTAATATATTTAGATCATTTTAAGCATTATGTATTAAAGACCTGTACCCTAGTAAGTTGAACATCATTAGTTACCACCACTAAAGTCTTTGGGACATGAGAGGCAAGGGGAAAAGTGTTGCCTATAGTCTGTGCTTATGAATCACAGAAACACTATACAATTATATACCGTCTAACAGTAAGCTCTCAAAATAACTTACATAAATTCATTAATTAAATCCTAATACCCTTGCAAGGTACAGGCATTATATACCTATTTTACAGACAGTTAAGTCAAGGAAATGTATTTGCAAGACAGAAGAGATATTATTAAGGATCAATCACATTCTACATTCAATTGGCAAATCATTTTAATTTTAGAAGTTTAACACAGAACTGAGTAGTCAAGCATTAAAAATATAACACACCCAAAATTCCACCCTCAACAATTGAGGCAGCTGAAAATAGGAACACAGAATTACAATATTCTGCCAGAGTGCTAGGAGGCATTGTACATACAAACCTTAAAGCAGAACAGAAAAATAAGTACTTGTAAGTCTGCGCAATTATGTTCCAGATATCTCAAGTGACATTAATATTGGGGAAAAGAAAGGTGGCACCCACTTTAAAAATATAAACTAAGCTATTAAATACTTTATAGATGTCATAACAATCTATCATGTTGGAACTTAACATGAAATCTTTGCCATTGCTGCAAGGCCCTCTACACAGGCCTACCCTTGATTATGGCCTGGAAGCTGCAGCAGGTGCAGAATGTGATCATCCACCTTCTGTCACCAAGAGCACAATACTCCAGTACTCCAGTTTGCACTGGCTCTGGGAACAATTCAAGGTGCTGTTTTTGACCAATAAGGGCTTAAAGCACCCGGGCCTTACATATGTAAGGGACTTCCTTCTCCCTCCTGTTCCACCTTGATTTTTAAGGTTCAGCCAAGATCAACCACCTGTAAGCACTATCTGCACACTAAGTTTGCTTGGTGCAAACACACAGGTAATTATTCTTAGCAGCAGATCCTCTGCACTGGAAGTCCATTCCTGTTGTCAGTCATAAGAGCTTGAGCTAGGCTATCTTCCAGAACTAAGGTTAAGTTAGTGCACTGTTTTGGGAGTTTCTGTTGTACACCATAGCCATTTTATTTTAATATTTTATCTGTTTTTATAAGCTAATGTGTCTTTTCCTATAAAGTTGCCCTGAGCTTTTTTTGGGAAATAAACAAACAAACAAACTGAAATGACCCATTTTTCCCATTTTGTAGCGACTGAAGTAATATACTGTAGCCAAGACAGTCCAGGAAACATATAAAAAACAAAGGTTTTTTGGGGGTGGTGATATATTTTATTGGACCATCTGCAAAGTTGAGAGAGATGTTAGATAAGATTTCAGATGCAACTTGTCCTTCTTCAGGTTTCAACGAAGCAATGCATGCCCAAAAGGATGCCTGATCTCACTTGCAACTATCTAGTTGGTCCAATAAAATAAATCACCCAAAAAACCACCTTACCAAAAACACTACATTGCCCTCATTTATTTATGATGGGGAACAAACAGGCAGCCTAAGATACTTCCATATGCAAGACTTATCAGAGATCCACATGTTGAAAATACACTGGAGATTCTGGAGTATTATAGGCCTTGAAGCAGACTTTCCAAGATAAGGCTGAAGCACTATGGCATGACAGTGTGAGGTAGCCTATTCAACATAATCAATAGTAATATTTGCTTATGCATAAAAAGAAGACTTTAGACCTTAAGATCATTACATATAACCAGCATTACTTTTAGATAAAGAACAACAACAAAACAAAATGAACAGCTGCCTATGAAATGGAATATTTTAAGTGCGCAAAATATCACATTTTAGTTTACAACCTATATTGCCAAAAATATTGGTTTCGATATTATTTTGAACTTAGCATGAGCTATTCTGAAAAGACACCAATATTATGGACACTATCTACTGTGCATATTCAGTAACTAATTTTCAAACAATGACAGACATGGCAGTAAAAGACTAATCCCCTTCCTGATTGCTTCTATAAAACTGTCCCACAATTAATAATTGGTTAATAAAAGCAATACAGATAACACACTTAAAACCTGGCTTGTACTGGGTATCAGGTAATCTAAGATTGCTCAAAAAAGAGAGTTTAGTTGATTGGGGTTAAAATCCCCAAACCTTATCTACATGAGCACCATCACCTGGAAGCTGGGCTGGTGGTAGTTAAGGAGGCAAAAAAAGTGGAAAATAGCTTAGCATAAATAAATATACTAAGGGTTTTGCAAGAGCAGCAGGATTACACTTTTTAACTTTTATGTAGTAACTATTTTTTTTTTTGAGAGTTGCACTGAAAAGCTTCTGAAAAATCAACCCAGCTACTATCACTTTGGAAAGTTTGCATGCTAAAAATTTCACACATTTAAAATTAGGGAACCTCTTCCCAGGGCAGTAATTTTTGTAAGAAGTTCCAGTCCAGCATGACATGAAAAGGCCCATTAATAATCTGAAAACAGAAATGATAATAGGTACAGGACTACTACAGAAAGACTATGTTTCTACCCATCCTACTTATTAATTTGCTAAAACCCATAAGAACTGCCAACTGTTTACAAGTATCACCAACAAGTCATTTAGCAACTAAGAGTGAATTTTAAACCTACAGTTGTGTATGTAATATAAAGGACAGCAAGATACCAGAGACACAATGTTGCAATGCATAAGGACCTGAATCTAGACTATGGCATTTAGTCCCCAAAAGGTAAAGACAGTTAGAGATCACTTCTTTTTCCCATATATTACACAGCTCATTTCTTTGACTTAGCTTTTCTTCAATAACTTTCTCCAAGGTATAAAAAAAATGCACTTCCTCCTCACAGAAGACCAAAAATAAAATACAGTAAGCAAATCAAATTATTATTATTTTTTGCATACTAGGAAGAAAGAAAGTCTGATTTTTTTAATTATATGAGAGGCATTGAAATAATACAGTAATGGGGAATGAGAGACTCTTTCTAGATACAGACTTAACTCCAATATGAAAACAGTGCATTAACTACTGTGATTATCACTGCTTCAAGACTGATTTGTATTGGAACTGCTCACCACATTCAATGTTAATGAGTTGTTTTATTTCCATAACAACTAATCGTAATGTGTAGATTTAGACAATGTGATATTAGGAGGGAGACAGGGTCATGTTCACATTAGAATACAAAATGTATATGTTTAGTTTAGTAGATGAATACAGTGACTGTTCATAACCAGTGCAAAGCTCTAGATTTCACAGTGTTATGCAGAGCCAGAAACTTTGCATCCTTAAAGTTTTTTCCCAGGGCTAATTGCATTTGCAGTATACAACATTCTCTTAAATGACTTGCTTACTGTTTTTTTGTTTTTTGTTGTTTTTTTTTCGGGGGGTTGGGGGTTGAGTAGTGTATAACACTCAACTACAACACCACAAGGTTTTCAACCACAGAACTGACTTTTTGGTAGTAACAGGAGGCTCAATGCCCTGTACCAAACATGGCCTTGATCTGATAACCGGATTCTTGTGACACCTTATGCCTTCTTTGAAACCCAGCCTAAGAAAGCCAATAAGACTGCACAGAAACAGGTCTGCTTTGCAAGGATAAGCTCGCAGGAATGAACCACATTCCTTACCTCGGAGCAGCCCAGAGCCCCAAAGCAACAAGCACCAGAAAACAGCACAGTGTGGCCAACCTTAAGCGACAAGTTTGATCAGTGGCATTTGTAGTTATACATCCCAAGAGTCAGGAGCATTTAATAGTGTAAGGGTTTGCACTGTTCCACCACTGGCTTCACATCCCCTGGTGCCACTGGAGAATAGCCACAAGCCTCCAGCCTGCAAAAAGTCAGGCCCTAAGTTTGGACAGTGAGGAGCACCACCCAAAGAAGGCAGCCTCCAAAATATATAGTGAAGTAAACCATGACAGCTTATGCTCTCTCTCTCTATATATATCTTATTTAATTAGTTTATAAAGGTGCCTACTTTGACTTCAGACCAAGCATGAAAGCTTATGCTTGCTCCTGTGGATTCATCTGTGCTCTCTTCATGTGCATCTCTACATATGTATTGTATTTAATTAGCCTTTAGAAGTGTGGGTCTACCTTGCCTTATGGCTGACTTCAGACCAAGCCATGAAAGCTTATGCTCACTTGTGTTTGCCTGCACTCACACTCATGCGCTTACTCTCATCTTTCTCACTTTATTTTATATAAAGGTGCAGGTCTACCCCGTCTTCTGGCTGACTTCAGAGTAAGCTCTGAAAGCTTATACTTGCTTGTTCACCCATGATGTTTCTCTCTCTCTCTATATATATGTTTCTTATTTAATTAGTCTATAAAGAGGAGGGTCTACCCTGACTTTGGGCTGACTCTGACCAAGCTACGAAAGCTTATCCTTGCTTGTGCTCACCAGCATGCGCTCTGTCTTCCTTTCTATGCATCTTATTTGATTAGTCTATAAAGACGCAGGTCTACCCTGACTTCAGACCAACCTACAGAAGCTTAGGCTTCTGCCTGCTCTATTTCTGCCTCTTTCTCTCTCATATGCATCTTATTTGATTAGTCTATAAAGAGGCGAGTCTACCCTGCCTGTGCCTCCCTGCTGGGGGGGTGGGGGAACTCCCTCTGTCCAGAACCAACCCAGAAACCTGCAGCTGAAGCCAGCATCTGCCCGAAGGGGCCAGGCGCACCACATACAGCCCTCCCCACTGCAATGACCACGCGGAGGCACAAATACACACACGTATATGTGCGCGCACACACAACCCAGCAGCCGGGCCCGGGCAGTGTACGCCGGGCCGAGCGCCTGGCCCCTTGGTCCAGGGCCCCGCTTCGCTCTCTGGCCCTGTCAGGGGGAAACTGAGTCACGGCCGCGCTCGGTTCACCCAAGGTCACGCGGAAGCCCATGCCCCCACTCCACCTCTGTCCCCCGCCCAGCCCCGCGCAACAGAGGCCTCCCTTTGCCCAGTGTCCCCCAGCCCCTCAGCCTCGGCCCCGGCGCGGACCTGAGCGCTGCGGCCTGCTCCTCGGCGCCACCTCCAGCCGGGCCGGCCGGGCCAGGCGTGGGCGCGCTGCGGTGCGGGGGCTGGGCCCTGCGGGCGCCGCTGTGTCAGCCCGAGCCCGCGCCCGGCGCCACCATCTTGGGAGCAAACGCGGAGATCGGCGCGGCGCAGCCCCGGAGGACTCGCGGGGCTGAGCGAGCTGTCCCGGCGTGCCTCGCGAACGCGGCCCTCTACCTTACTGTCCTTCCTGGCTGCCTTCCCTCCCTCGCCTGGCTGCCTTTCCCCTTCCCCTCTCCTCTCCTCCCGCTCCGAACCATAGAGTCCTCTCACGCCGCGGCCTCTCCCTCTCGCGAGAGGCTCTAGCGGGAGAGCGGCGATGCGAGCGCGGCCATGTTGGGAGAGGGCAGCGGCCTGGCGCCCCGCCCCGTGGAACCACAGTCGCCCCAGCCCCAGTAGGCAGGGGATTGGCGGGGCGCGCGCGGCTGCGCTGGCGGGAGCGCGCGGGGTGGTGGCCTGTGGGCCTACAGACGCGCGCGCGCGCGTGCGTGTGAGATTGGTTTGTAGGTTTGTATAGACACGTGCGCATGCATAGGCGTGCAGGTATGCAGAAATGTGGGTGTATGTATATATATGTGCACATGTGCATGTGTATATGTCTGTATGGACACAAGTGGATATACACGTGCATACATGTGCGCGTACATATGCACACATGTATACATGTGTATATGTAGGTATGCGTACGAGCGTACATCCCCGTGTCTCTACATATGCATGCATTTATACATCCATGCGTGCATACATATGCATGTGGGTGTATATGCATGTATGTATATGCCTGTGTGTATGGTATAAATGTGTGCACATATGTATACACATGTTTACACAATATTTTATGCATTTATATTATATGTTATTCATACATACATATATATATATAGTGTGTGTATCTATATACATATGTGTATATACAGCGTTCATATATGGGGGAGCTCAGGAGCGGGGGTTAACCCCCGCCCCAAGAGGTGAGACCCTGCCTCCCCCCAACTGTAGGATTTGAAAATCATAACCTGCGGTGGGGACTCTGATTTTATTAGGACATTGTGATGGCCAGCCCAATTTTTTTTTTGCAGACCCCCCACAAGACTCAAAGTAGAATTCAAACCCTGTGTGTATACACATATGTATATGTATAGAGCACAAACTTTTGTGGGCTGAAGCTCACTTGTCCCTTCTAGGGATAGGGTGTCAAACCCCGGTGTATGGCAGGCTGGGACCCACGAGTGAGCCCCGCATGCTGGATCCACCATGTGTTTTGGAGCAGATGCAGTGCGTCCCATATGCAGCTCGGTTCTGCTCCGGCTGCTCTGGGACTGCTGCATGTGGTGGATGCTCTGGGGCTAAGCAGCACAGGCCAGGGGCTACGCTGCATGTGGCACACCCTGCATGCTGCCTGTGGCTCAACTTTGAGACCCACAGGCAGCACCAGTGGCCAGATGATAGGGCTCCAATGGCCTGTATTTTTGATACTCATGTCCTAACATAATGTGTAGTAAGTAATTCCAGTGCTGAGTGAAGGGGAAGCTTTGCACTCACACCGTCATCTTCTCCACAATTGTAATCTTGTTTAAACCACAGTCATAATGGAGTCCAGGCTTTTTCACACAGGAATATAACACAGATCCTATCTGCACAGGGCACAGATATTTATTGAATTTCTGCTTTTGGTATTTCTACTAAATATCCCCCATTTAAGACCAGCTGGGGGGTGTGCTCTTTCTTATCGCCATAGAAGCAGCAGTGGTATTACCCTCAGAAAGCTATAAGGTTGTTTCTGTATGTAGATACTTTAAATACCCTGTGTAACTCTAATATTTTTTCATAGGACATAAATTCTTAGGGTTGAAAGGTACCTCAAGTGTTGTCTAGCCCAAATGCCTGCATGAATGCAGGAATGCATGTTACGAAGGAATTTATTTCTAAGCACAAGGTGATTGGGAAAAGCCCATGTGGATTTGTCCAGAGCAAGTCATGTTTGATCAACCTGAACTCTCCTCCTAAGATAAGGAGACAGATGTTGTGGATGCAGAGGGATGTCAGTGGATGTGATATACTTCAGGTTTAGTAAGGCTTTCAATACCATCTCTGGTGATGTTCTCATTAATAAGCTAAGGAAATACAGTTTAGATCAGTGGTGTCCAACTTACCCTGTGCCCCAGGCTGGATCTGGATTACAGCGTTTCTTATGGGTTGGATCTGGACCTGGCAGTGAGACAAGCAGCAGAGGTTACTGTGGTGTGTGGCAAGTGGCGGTGGTTAAGGAGCCATATGGCTGTGGGGTGAACAGGACTTTGTCACCCCTTTGGTCACGCCCTTCTGCTGCCAGCCACGTCCAACAGATCTGTAGCCCCAGGTTCTTCAGCAGTACTCCCTGCTAGCTGCATCCCAAAATTTCCTGACTTGCCAGGAGCCGCCAGACCAGATAGATCAGCTTTGTAGGTTGGGCCATACATTTGTCAGCCTAATTTTAAATGTAACTGTTGTAAGGCAGACACATCACAGGTTGGATCAAAGCGCTCAAAACGTATTTATCAATGTCTGGGTGTCTAATTGCAAGTAGGTATCAAGTAGGGTTCCTTAGAGGTCTGCCCTGGGTTTAGGTACTGTTTCATTAATATCCTCATTAATAGTTTAGAGCAGGGGTGTCAAACATACAGCCCATGGGGCCATGTAATCAAAACAGTAAGGCTTCTAGTGTGGCTGGGAATTTGGGGAAAGGACCTGCTGCTGAAATCTGAAGTATGGAGCCCCATTGGATAAATGTGTTGGTGGTAGGGAAAATGGCTTCTGCATTTAGCTGTGTAGTTCTCTTGTGCTACCTACCCCTGAGGAACCCCATGGTCTGGATCTGGCCTTGGGAGCTAGGTATATTTGACCCCCTGATTTAGAGCATGGGATTGAGTGCAATTATTACATTTGCAGATGATGTCACATTGAGTGGAGTTGCAGACACTTTAGAGGAGAGGAACAGGATTCAGAATGACCATGGTAAACTGGAAAAATATTGAAGAAAATATGATGATAATTCCAAAATTCATAGACTAAAACTCAATAAGGACAAGCATGAAATACTGCATTTAAAATGGAACCATCAAACACAAAAACATAAATTACTGTAGATAAAGACCGGGGGGGGGGCGGGAAGTCATGGTGGACTCTCTTCACCAGAGGCAAGGACTTACCTGGAATGCTGTGTTCCATTGTGGGCACCACACTTCAAGAAAGACAGAGAAATTGAAAATAGTCCAGTGAAGAGCTGTAAAAATTGTTAGTAGTCTAAGAAACATGATTTACAGGAGAAAGCTGAATGAACTAAATGTGTTCATTCTGAAGAAGAGAAAAGTGAGGGGAAACATTGTAGCAGTTCTCAAATACCACACCGATGGTGCTGGCCCAGTGGAACTCAACATTTTAGGGTGGCGGGCTAGGTGCTTGTGACTGCTGCATCATGGGCCACCACAGGAAGGAGAGTTGGCACAGGAGAGTGGCTGCCAGAATCAGAGGGAAGGAAGGAGAGAGGAAGAGAGCACCTGTCATAGTGAAGGGGAGAGGGAGAGAGCAGGGAAGACTATGGAGGGGTGAGTAGCAGGATTTAGTCATGGAAGGAGACATGCTGAATTGAGCTGCTTGCTGTTAATTTCCCATGCCATAGGCTGGATCTAGTCACTTTGGCTGTGTGTAGACAAAACAAGGGGCATGTGTTCATGACACTTTAAAGCAAGCTAAATGCTTTTGCACTGCTTTAATGGTGTCGGTGTTTGCACACCTCATTGGTGTATTGCACATTAATTCCAGATGCTGTAGGAAATTTGGTGATGTAACATGACTTAAATGACTTGGAGTGCAGCAAACAAACTCCTTCAAGGACTTTTAGTTTGCTGCCCCTACAGCTGCAGAGCAAAGCACCAGGCTCCGTGCAGCTCCACAGCTCTGTAGGAAGCCCTGCAGGTAGCCTGGCAGCAGCCTGGGAAAGCAGGCTGTGCCCAAGAAAAAGCAGTGAGCATGATCTTTTTTTTCCCCCCTGGAGCCTGCCTGCCTGAGCTGTGTGGGGGCCCGGTGCTTCCCTTTGCAGCCGTGGTACCCCCTGGGATCGCCCAAGCCAGATGTTTGTGGGCAGAGGCAGCCTAGGGCCGGGGCTGCTGTTGTCATGGAGGGAAGTACCAGCCCCCTCCCCTGCTCAGCCCAGGGACTGCTCCACCTGCTGGCAGCTCATCTTCCCTTCCCCGCCGGACATGCAGGTAAGTCAGCGGGGTGTGTGCACAATACAGGGGTTTAATCAGCCCTAAATTGAAGTGGTGTTTTTTAAAACCCACCACTTCTATTTAGGGCCCCCCTTTCATCTACACATGCCCTTTGGGGGCAGGATCTGATCTACAGGTCATAGCCTGAAAACCACTGTGCTAAGTTATTCTCTGTGGTCACAGAGAACAGGACAAAGAATAATGGTCTTAAATTGGAGGAAGGGAATTTAGGGATATTAGGAAACCCTTTCTCATTATGAAGCTGGTTATGCACTGCAACAGATTACCATATTTACTCAAATAAATGATGGGGTTTTTCTTCCCTCCACAATTGGTACAGGGAAAAAAAGGCTCCTTGTTATAACTGTATACAAGGAACTCTCACTAAATACATTCTCTATCATTAAACTGCTACCAAAAGCAGCATGTGTTCAGCAATGGAAACCAAATGAAATTGACTGAATACAGCTACTGAGCTTAGTGATAAAACACATGGCCCATACTGGAAACCTACTTTTTAATTTTTTTAATAAAATATATTTCTCTATATATGTAAAGATATATATTAATCCTCTACCTTAGGCTTTCCATCACACCTCTTAAACCACATTAAGGAACCCACGCACCTGTTACAATAGACTCACCTTTTTCCCTGCACTACTGTGCTCCCACCCTCTATCCTTCCCTAATCCAAATGCAGTCCCTTAGTCCAGGCCCCAATTTGGGGTTTACATTCACAGTTCTTTCACAGTCCTTGTCGCTGTCACTTCTGCTGCTGATCTTGTTGCTGACCTTGCTGTCTCCAGGTCTGGTTATGTCACTGTCCTCTTCTTTCTCCCTGTCCACTTCCCTTCCTGGGGAGGCTTTGAACAGCCTGTGTCAAGTGTCTCTTTTCCAGGGGAGTTGGCTGCATCCTCTCCATCCTCTCCCACCGCTTTCTGGTAGTAGGACTGGAGTTTGCTCAGAAACATTAACGCAGTCCATTTGCTCAAGCTTAGTGTGACTGTATACCAGTAGATTCCTGCATTGCCACAGGGCAGTTCTGACATAGGACACAAACTGGTCACAGTGGGCTGTCTGTGACCCTTGATGTTTAGCCAGGTGTCTGTACAGTGCCATCTCCCTTGTCATCAGCCTATCTCCTGTCACTTCCTCAAGGAGCTGGTTGACCTTTTTCCACACTCCTTTGGCATGGGGCAGAGCCGAAGGAGGTGGTCGATGGTCTCATTCTCACTTTGGCAGCTTCCACTGGGGCAGCTGGGTCTAGTCTCTCACCTCACTCTGTTCTTCCATGCCTTTACTGGGAGTATGCAGTAAGCTATGAGCCAGTTCAAGCCTATGTGGTCTTTTCCTAGGTCTTTGTGGAAAATCCAATCTCAGACAGCCTGGCAGTCATTGTCAGGGAGCAACTCCATGGTCAATAGCCTCTCTGTTTCTGACTGCCTTTTGTATCCTGCTGTGGCTGGACATGATGTCTGGGCTTTCCTTCTGTAGCCTGTACTCACTCAGGAACTCATTCAGCACGCTGTAGAACCAGGGGTAGTCCATGGTGCATGGTCTCTTTGGCTGGTGTCTACACCCCACACTGTCTCAGGAGGTGACCTGTAAAATACTTGACAAAACAGGATGTTTTGGTTGCTGGCCAAGTCACCAGCTTGCAGATCTGGCTTGTGTATGATGCCTGAAGGACCAGGTGGATGTCTGGCAACCCCCTGCCCCTGCCCCATTTCTTTTTGTATAGGGTCTTCCTTTCTACCTTCTCCATTCGGGATCCCCAGAAGATGTACATGGCTTTCTGGATTCTATGGGTGACACAGTCGGTAGAGGTTGGGAGAAGACCAGTGTGGTGTACAGAAGCACTGGTAGCAACACTGCCTTCATGAGCACCACTCCTCCTCGCTCCCCCGCCATGAAGAGGTAGTGCTCATGCAACACACACAATCTCTGCTTCACTTTGGCCTCCATCTTCTCCCAGGCTGTCCTTCCTCTCAACTTGGCATTGAACTCCACTCTGAGGATCTTGACTCCTTCGTGGGAGACTGAGGCCCCTAGGGACTCCAGGACCCCAAGCTCACCCACAGCCATGCAGGTGCTTTTGCTCAGGTTGACCTTGGTCTCTGCTGCCGCCTCACAGACCTGTGTGTGCCAGCGCAGTATTCCAGCGCACATATTCCAGCACAGGATGTTCAGGTCATCCATGAAAGCTAGGACCTTGGTCTCTTCCTTTCTTCCTCCAGGGGTCTGGACTCCGTGAATCCCGGGGTTCTGCCTGATACTCTGGGCCAGGGGTTCAATGGCACAGATAAAAGGGACCAGGGAGAACAGGCAGCCCTAGTGGACCTCTGACTCGATCACAATCTGTGTGCTCAAGAACCCGTTGACCAACACCTCGCTGCTTATATCCATGTACAGCATCCTTATCCAGCCAGTGAAGGTCAGGGAGACACCCATTCACTCCAGCGTCTCAAAGAGAAACTGGTGTGACACTCTGTTGTAGGCCTTTTCCAGGTTCAGCACTGCCCACGTCTGCCATCTGTCCTGTTCCAGCTGGAACACATCCCTCAGTTGAAGCAGGGCCCTGTGGATCTGGCATCCTGGTACTATGCACAACTGGCCCTCATGGATGATGGAACCTAGAAACAATTTAAATCACTTGGCCAAGACTTTGGCCAGCAGCTTATAGTCAAAGT
The DNA here is from genome assembly GCA_030014935.1 of Caiman crocodilus. Taxonomy (NCBI): domain Eukaryota; kingdom Metazoa; phylum Chordata; order Crocodylia; family Alligatoridae; genus Caiman; species Caiman crocodilus. The sequence goes on along the minus strand of JAGPOW010003316.1, from coordinate 82,773,700 downwards.
TCAGGAGGGTGATGGGCCTCCAGTTCTTCAACTCTTTCTTTGAACTGTCATATGAAATGATAAGTGCAGAGTGTTGCACATGGGGAGGAAGAACCGGCGCCACGCTTACAGGTTGGGGAACTTCCCTCTTCCCTCTTGCCTGCACAGAGGCGGAAAAAGACCTCGGAGTCATCGTTGACTCCACGATGAACATGAGCCGGCAGTGTGGGGAGGCAGTCAAGAAGGC
>JAGPOW010003316.1:82747127-82773374 GCA_030014935.1 Caiman crocodilus | reverse complement strand
TGCTCTTTCCTGCCAAGGCAGGGGGTCGGACTAGATGATCTGCCCAGGTCCCTTCCGACTCTAGACACTATGATACTATGATACTATGATACTATGAACTCTTCTCATGCAAGAGGGTTACGAGGCCCTGGTCCATCCAAGCCCCCAATCGGCCCTTCTGCAGTCACTCCAGCAGGTCAGGGCCTACCAGGTCCCAAAAGGTCACATAAAACTTCTTGGGTAGGCCATCTGACCCAGGAGTCCTACTGGTGTTGAACCTCTGGAGGATCTTCTCGACTTTCTCCTCCAGCTGCTGCTGTTTGGCTTCTCCGAGGGCCTGGATGAGCCCCTGCAGGCACTGCTGCATGGACCCTGGGTCCTCCTACCATGTGGTGTAGAGTTCTTGGTAGAAAATGGTTATCATTTCCAGCATGCCTTCCTTCGACCAGTGCTCCACTCCTGTTCCATCTCTCAGGCACATCATGGGCTTCTCTTTGCTCTTCTCCGGCCTGGAGAAGTAAACAGATCATTCTTCCCCCTCCACCACCCATGGTGCCCTGGCCTGCAAGATCTTTTTCCTGGCCTCCTCCTGATACCAGGCACCAATCTGGGCCTGTACCTACTGCGTATCCTCCCTCATATCCCAGCCCACTGCTGCCTGCCTGTGCAGGTCCTGTAACTTACAGGTCAGGTGCTCGTGCTGCCTTCTGTGGGAGAAAGCTCGCTGCTTGCTAGCTTGCTTGAAGAAAACCTCAGTCCTGTTTTTGATGCTGGCCCATCACTGTCTGATTCAGGTACAGGCTCTTGAGGGTCCCCAAGCCTACGTAGTGTTCTCTGTAACTTTCCTAGGTCTTTTTGTCTTCCAACAGACTGGTTTTTAGCTTCCACACCCCTTTGCCCCTCTCCAGCTGACCTTCCATTTCTACCTGGACTGTGAGGAGGCAGTGATCCGAGAAACAGATGAGTGTGGAGCAGGCTTCCCTTACCTTCCACCTCTTGGGGAGGAGGACAAAGTCTATCCGGGTTTTGGTTTGCACTACTGGGTCCACTCGGATGAAATTCCCACCGGGGCCTTAGGCTTCTTTCCCGGCATCTACCAGACTGTGGTCCTCGATCAGCTGTTTCAGTAGCTCAGAGGTCTATACCTGTCCTCTGGGTGCTGTGCCTCACTAATGGCACAGTTGAAATCCCCTGCGATAATTACTGGCCAGCCGCTTGGCATTGTTAGGGCCACGTTTTCCAGGAAATTGTACCTTGCTTTTGCTTTGGCTGGCATGTACACATGCAGTACTTCAAAATGTGTGACCTCTAAAATTAGGCATTATGCCTTGGGTACCATTCTCTTCTTGCTTCTCATTTGTTCTGTTGGCCTATCATCCGTTGGCCTATCATTAGCAGATTATGATACACACTGGGAGTGTCTACATGAGATGTTACAGCATGTAGCATTGGCAGGCACTAACTGTGATGCTGTTGCTACTGCACAGTAGGGTCAAAACAACCCATGCGCTGCTGGGACTGTGCAGTACCAACTGCTCAGTCAGGGACACATGTAGACGCATCCACTACTGTTACTAAATTAAAAAGTTATTAGACAAACACCTGTTTGAAATGAGTTAGAGAGGGATGATCCTGCCTTAAGCAGGGGTTTATACTAGATGATCTCCTGAGGTCTTTTCCAACCATATTTACAATTCTACCCCAAACTATTAAACTAAAAATTATTAAACTAAAAAGTGGAGGAAAATTGACAGGTGTGGAAGAGCACATGGTTAGAATTGATGTAACCCTGATAGGGGACATCAGACTAATTCTATACTCTCTTGATACAGATAGTAGGGAGTAGGAAATGTAACTAATGGTGAGGATAACTCAAGGACACTTAGGGTGCATCCAGATGAGTATGGATGTGTGGTATGCAGTGCTACAGACCCATTTGTGGCACCACATATTGCACATGTAGGCATTCCCCATCCTAATAGTTCACAGCTGTGTGTGTTTGTGTGTGGTGGGGGGGGGGCGACTCCAGGAAATCTTGGGGTCCAATAAATCCATGCCTTAATAAACTGGGGAGGCACACATGGCGACAATGTGCTCTGGTCAAAATCAGAGTCTGGCCAGCTGGAGCCAAGCTCTGACTGCTGGCTCAGCTCCCTGCTGCAGAAGGGTCACAGATGCATCTCCCACAGGCCCCTAGTACCCCAGGTAAGGCTGCTGGGGCCAGCACAGCTCCCCAAGCCCCACCCCAGGCAACATGCTGCATGCCAGAGCACGTTTGGCATGGGCATTCCCTGGACACTAGTAGCAGCAGCACAAAGTTTCCCTGAAACCCCTGCACCTATCTCCTTGAAACTAGGCAATATTTCATGCCCTCAGAAGGGCCTACCATTCCTGCAAGATTAATCCAAATCAGGCCAGAAATGACAAAGTTATAGGCTGTTTCAAGCTTCCCCATTATAGGCTATGGGTGAACCACTGTTCTGTTTCGTCAAAATGTGTATGCTGCTGAGCAGCTGTCCTCAGCTCTTCTAAGCTCCGCTCTTTTCTCTTCTTCATCCCCAAAGCATCTCTCTCATACTGGGCATGCAGCTTCTTTTATATTCTCTAGGGCTCTGCCCTTGAAGTCTTCCAGACCTGGCAGTGTTGCAGTCTACAATCAGGTCTGCAAGAGCTCCTCTCCTTCTCCCCTCAGGAAAGGGGTGTGACTTTACTTCTCTTGTTGCCTCCTGATTGGTGGATGGACTTGACCAATCAAAACAGCGGAATCTCAAGCTTGGGATTCAATTCAAGCTCTGAAAGACAAGTTTGCTACAATTAATTAAGGACATTTCAAATCATCCTCTAAAATAAAATGTGGTGGAAAAATAGATAGGATGTGAAGATTTCTTACAACTGAAAATGTCCAGGTCCCAAGTTTCATCATATTAGCTATGATATTCAAATTTAGATGAGGTCTAAACACTTACTTGTTATGGGGAGTATCTACAATAGGGGATGTCAGGCTTTTCTATACCAGAGATTTTTTCAGAAAGTTCGCCTAACTACATTTTTTCATGATAATTTAGGAGTTTGTTTTTTAGCCTCCAAGAAAGCCTCCAAGAAAGAAAGAAAGAAAAAACCCGAACAATTTTAATAGTTTTGAAATGTCATTATTCTATGGGTTCAACTTCTTTTAAAATATCTCTGATTTTCTTGTGAAAGCTGATAATAAATCTAGAGATGGAGGCAGAAGCTTAAAGTAGCTCTTCAGTTTATAGGTGTTCCTATGTCAAGCTACAGAGCATTCTCTGAACTGAAAATTGTAAATGGAATGGGTAAGGTGGAGGATGTTCCAGTGATTAGGCTACTGGGATTTATGAGAAGGAGGTTTAGTTCCCTTGTGTGTAGATTTTGGGCAGTGATGGTTTTGGGCAAGCAACTCAGTCTCTCTCTGTCTGAATTGCCTAATTATAAAAATAATGATATTAGTAGTTTTTTATCTCACCTGAATGTATTAAATCTTAGGGGGTACTTAGTTATTACAGCAATGTAGATAATGAAATATCTTAGCTATGTAGATTCTGTGGTGCATTCTGTGGCTCTTTTGTCTGCCCTCACCAGCTGTTAGAAAACATCTGTAACTGCCAACATGGGACAAATCAGGTAGCAATTCTGGGGTACAGAGCTATCATTCCCAGGTAGAATGACAGCTGGCTCCAGTATAATTTCACATTAGAAATGGAGGCAACCTGGGTGAAAAATCAGGGATCACAACTAATAACATAGTAGCTGCATCAACCTCTTTCTTACTTGTGCTAAGTAGAAACTTAGTACACCAGAGACTCTGGCTTTTAACATCAACATGTTTGAAAATAGGTAATGCTTTTAAAACTGCTAAAACAAAAACAGACATTTTGAAAATCAGTAACAGTCTCTTTGAAATCTACTCATATTTTTTTTTGGCGGGGGGGCGGTAAGGGGAGAGGGAAGATAAAAATTGTCAGAAACTCTACACTTAATACACTTGTTACATACAACACTAGAATAATGCTGCAGTAAATCAGGTCTGTTGTGTATAATTTCAGTAGATGAAGATACTCCACTTCAAAGCTTTGTAGCAACCAGCAAAACCCAAAAGCATGGGAAACACCCACAGTAGCACATACGCACAGCTAGGCCTAGATCATCCCTGACCAGCGGCTGTTCAACCCCTTCCTGAATACCTCCAGTGATGGAGAGTCCATAATTTCCCTAGGCAGTCTATTCCACTATGTCACTGTTCTAAGAGTGAAGAAGTTTTTCCTTCCTGATTTTGTCCCTCTGGGTTCTAGTTATTTCCTGGTACATATTCTTGGTGACCTGCCCATTCTTCCATTGCCTGTATGCTTTCCTTTTCTTTTCTGAATCTATTAGGTTCAGAAGGGAAAATAAAATTGCTGCATCTTTTGGAGGCAGCAGATTGGGAAGGCAGGGAAAGAGTTTCTTTTCCACCTATTGAAGGAAGTGAAGTGTTTCCTAAGGGCAACTTCATAAACACATTGGGCACAGACAGAAGTTACAGTTGTTGCATGACTGGCCTCTTGAAAGTGCTCTCCATCTGTGCCCTTACAGAAGTGCATGGCTTCAAAGTACTTTAAAAGTCCCCGATTGTGCAACAAATTAACTCTTATTATAAGAGAGTTCAGGTGAAGGCACTCCAAAGTGCTTTCATTAACTTCTGTGTGAATGAGTGTCTGGTCTGATTTAGCCTAAACCCATCCCCAGTGCTATCTGCATGCTGGGAAGGGGAGGGAGCTCAGGCTGGGGCTTGCCCAGTTTACACTGGAGTAGAGGCAGATAGATTAGATTTCCCCACCTCAGAGGTGCTCCATTCCACCTGCCCTGACAGGAGTGCAGGCTGGGCAAGCCCTAGCCTGAGATAATTCCCTCCCTTCTCCACCACCCTCCCATCATTCTGACAGCACCAGAGCTGGGGGGGAGGGGAGGGCAAACTTAGGGGAGCTAAGCCACAGACATGCAGCTCCTCAGCTGAATTGGCTCCAAAGCAGAGCTTGATCTTCCATCCTCCTGCCCCAACAGTGAATGTTTGTTGGCTCAGGAGGGTTGGTTTATCTCATGGCAATTTTTGTGAAGTGCCATGAGTTAGGCTGGGGATCTGCACATCTGTCAGCCCCTTGTGTCCAAGAAGGTTGGGGTTTTTTTTGGATTGCTCAGTGGCTCTAAGAAAGGAACACTGCATTAAGGCTAGCAAGACCATTCTGAATCACCACTTGAGTGACCAGAATTATTATAAATTGTTTTAAGACATGAGAACAGAGAAGTACTCTCTGAATGATACTAAATTCATTCAAGGTTTCTGGGACTTCAGGTCTGTGATCTGGACTCATGGGTTTCAGGTCCTGTATCCTACTTTGAGCACAGGCAGTGTAAATGCTTCTCACAATTTAATTTTTATAACATACATTTTGTTTCCCCAGACAAGTTGGAAAGTAGTGATGCACATATTAGTATGTGTAGGTGTGCTGATGTACATTTTGAGCATGTTAAAGTATATTTTTTATAGTAATGGGAGTTGGGTTCCTGTCTACACCAGACACTCTGTAACAGGGTAACATTAGTCTGATACCACATCCATCCAGAGTTACCTTAGAGCAGGATCTGCCATTTTTGCAGTGCTCTATGTAACCTAGTTGTTTGTTCAGGTATGACTGTAGAGTGTATTCTGTACACTTACCAAGCAATAAGTGTAACTGTACCTGACTTATATGGTTTTCTTGTAGTCAGTATGAGACTGTAGGCTAGGTAGTATCTGGGTTCAGGTCTTAGTTCTTATGTAGACTCTTGAGCAAGTCACTTCAGTTCTGTGTGTTTCAATTCCCCATTTGTGACATGTTGGATAGGCATGCCATTTCTTTTGTCTGGCAGGCCTATGTGAGACCTTCAGGGTAGAGACTCTTCAGGGTACACAGTCGAGTGCAATGGGGCATCAGGATTAACGTTAGCCTTTAGCTACAACTCTGCATGTGTGCGTATGTGTGCGAGTGTGTGTGTGTGTGAACTGGGGAGAGAAAGGAACTCTCACCCACCTTTGTCTTTGAGCCTGAGGTACCAGATGTCATCTGGTCAACATCTGTCTCACCTCATCTGGTTCTTCTTTAGGTAGTGGAGCAGGGATACAGACATCTTCATAATCACTTCCTTGTTGGCAGTATTTTAAACTTTTAGTAAGGCTCCCAGTTGTGAATGCTCCACTAACATTGTGTCTTCACTCCCTGTGTGTGCAGTAAGGATGCATGTTATTATACCATACAAAAACTGTGAGCAGTTCCAGCTCCTAATTTTGTTGCTTTTGTATTGGCTGGGTGCTGTGGCACTCTTAGGTACTGTTTTAGTTACAAAAGGTGCGTAAGAAGTTTCCTGAGAGATCTCATGAGGACATCTAGACAAATTCTAGCCAGGGTTCTCTTACACAGCATAGACATATAGGTTTTGGGATTAGGAAGGTGGTGGCTTTGTTTGGAAAGAGAAATTTGACTGACGCCAGTGGTTGTCTGACAACAATCCCACCTAGTAGTCCTTGGTTGTGTGCAAAACTGTTGTGAGCGAAGTGAAATGATCTTGTTCAATTAATGTAGTTTGTGGTACATGCTTAATTGTTTGTGCTTGAGAGAGTATAAGTACCTGTATTAAAATAAAGAAAAAAACCATGAAAATCCCCAGTGGCATAAATAGGGTAGGGATGAATGAAGCAATGCCTTCTGCATGCCCTTTTACAAAATCTGATGAACTGAACTTGGGTTCACAAAAGCTTGTGTATACTTTTTTTCTTTTGTAGTTAGCTTACAAAGGTGCACATCTACCCTGCTTTCTAACAGATTTATCAACAGCCATGATTTGGGTGCTGTGGCAAGGGACGAATACCCCATTCCCAGCTTGTTGAAGAGTCCCATGGGCTTAAAAATGCAAGCATTTTGCACCTTCCCCAAAGAGGCATCATGCATGTCCATGAAGTGGATACCCTCATCCCTCAGAGAAGTACCTCTTTCATCAATGTACTTGGGGACCAGGTAAAAGGGTGCCTGATTATGTATACAAATCTCATCTAAACATCCACCAGTATTTTCTGCATGGGAATGTGCTGAAGAACTCAGCACATCTTGATGACAAGTCTCACATGGGGGCTTCCAGAGACCAAAATGATTTGTGAGAGCATGGGGTCACCAGCCTTCACCAAAAATCACCACCCACGTCTCAACAGACAAAGTTGCTCTCAGAAGTTGTCCTGACAGATAGGAATCCTACTGAAAATGGAGGGAGTTTTGCCTGAATGGAGAATGGCAAGATTTGAGTCTTGAAATGAAAATAAATTTTGAGATTTCACTAGTATAATTGCTTTTCTGATGTTCCAGAATTACCTTACTTCCTTTTCGCTTTCAAACATGATGACTTTACATCTTCATGGGAACAGGGCTCCTTTGAATTAAAAATAAACAATGTTTTTAAAAACGGATTGAGCTCTTTTTTGCCTCCCAAATATCCAACACCTGTTCAAATATGAAATATTGTATCATCTTTCATGCCTACTTTTATAAAACAATGTGCCATCTATATTGATAGCTCATGTCTAAAGACAAGAGTTCATCTGACTCTACAGGATAGCTTCTTTACTAACATACATGTTCATTTGATATACATGTTTAAAAAAAAGTCTTAGTCCCATTAACATTACAGCAACTTTATACCAGACTCACAGCATAAAGTGGGTTTGAAGTAAATGTCAAGTTGGTGCCAGAGCAGTGTAATGTGATCTTTGAACAAATGAGAATAATACCCCCCAAAAATCATACAATTTAGTTGTGATTTCCAGTCAATTTTTACCCAGTTAATATACATATTCCTGACAGCCTAGCACTTGCAGAAAGAAATGTAAAATTATTCAGACCAGAAATTGTTAGAGGTCCTGGCATGAAAAGTTGATTTGAGATTGTTTCCGTTTAGGGGAGGGAGCAGATTCTAGCCTGTTGCTAGCAAGTGGCAGGGGATTTAACAAATAATAAAAAATGATGTATGAATTATTAACATTGGTACAGTGCTACATTTAAGCCAGAAATCAGACATTTATTTTCAGGTTTTGAATAGAAGTTCAGTAACAGGTTTAATTTTTCATTTTCATTATTTTGCGTGAGGACAATTGAATGACTGCAAAAATGAGGCAGCTTATCTGATGCACTTGGTCTAAACTACTGCCTACAGGGGCAGATCTAGAGTGCATGCAATATCGTGGTTGTACTGCCCTTTCAGACCACAGTTCAGGAGCAGCAACCGGGGATTTTAAGTCTCCAAAGCAGGTAATAATCCACACCCCACAACTCTTGATACCCTTTCCTTTGTCTTTTGTGCTCAGCATCATGTATCCTCCCCTCATTTCCCTTTCCTCTGCCTGCTGCAACTGCTGTCCCCAGCTGGCCTGAGTGTTGGGGGAACTCCAGAGCTTCTCTTGTCCTGCTTCAGCCAGGCTGCACAGGGCATCAGGCTCAGCTGGGGCTTGTGGCAGCAGTAGGCAGGTTCCCCCTAGCTGTCTAGTCCCCCCTGGGTGTTCCCTGTCATCTTGAGAGTAGGTTTAAGGCTGGGGTACCCTCCTGCTGCTGCTGCTATCCTCAGCTGAGCCTGGCTCCCTGAGCAGCTGCTTGTCTGAGCTGCATCTGAAGCAGGGCAAGAGGGGCCAGGACAGCAGCAGCGGCAGCAGGTAGATTTCCCTGACCCCTTACTGAGCCAGGAAGAGTAAGTAGAAGAGTTGCCACTGGGCACAAACAGGTGTTAGGAGCTGTGGGTGAGGTGGGAGAAGAAGAGTCTTACCTGATTCAAGGACTTAAAAAAGTCCCCAGATGATGATCCCATGGCATGGGCTGCTGACCCCTGGAGGTGGGGAAGACTGGCAGTGGGGGGTGCATCCACCCCTATAGCACCAGTTGATGTTCCTGTACCCACCTTTTTCAAAATCCTGGATCTGCCCATGACTGCCTATGATGAAAAAAAGATACAACAAATATTAACTGAGCTTTTTACCTGGTCAAGGTCAAGAAGAATGTATATTATAAATCAATCCACTTGACAACAAGTAGATCTATTTTAGAATGATGTTTCCTACCCCAGAGTTTAAACAAATCTTTTGAAATTAAAAACAAAATAAGTAGAAGATACTGAAAATTCTCCATGGAAACAGGTTGAATATGAGATAAAATACATTGCTTCAGGTCATGGTTAACATTTGTACATTTAATTCATTATAATAGCTATGTTAGTGTTCCTGAATTCAACAGTTATTCTGCTAAATGGAATGTTGACATTTTTTCAATTTAAAATTTTGATTGATTTGGTTTATTATTGGCAATGTTATCTATACCAATGTATAATTAGAAACGAACAAACAAAACCCCAACCATAGCAAATACACCTTTCTTCCTGAACAAAGGCAGATTTTTCTGTATAGGAAGTGAAGGTAAGGCATATATACAGCATATCTTTACTCTGGGAGTAAATATTTTTATTTTTCTGCTAAGACTTCCAATTTCCCAAAAGCATAATTATAAGTACATAGTGTCTTCAGTTAGAATATGTTTAACATAACAAGTACTTGTAATCACTTGTGTAAACTGGAAACAGGTGTTAGGATAATGTGTAATACTATTTACTTTTTAATGCTGGCAACAATGCTTTTATACACATATATAAAAGCAAGCCATATGTTTAATTACTTGTTAGGAAATAAGTATCCAGACTATAGTATCTATCATGGCTAAATTATTCTTCAGAAAAAGCATTTAATGAGAAAGATTATGGTGAACTTGACAAATCTTTTCCTCTATGTCCTGAGCAGTCAAGGTGATCTAAAATAATATTGAAATTGGATTTAAAGACATGCCTAAAAGGCCTGTGGCCTGCAGATTTACACCAGCTGAGCCTCTGACTCTTACTCCTTGCTACTGGCAAAAGTTCTAGTGTCAGAACTTTTTGATGTCCCCACACAGTCACCAGAGCCCATCCACATCCATGCACTTCTATCATCTTCATGTGGCTCCACTGCAGCAGCAGTGCTTTCCTGGGGTATATTGTATGCTCTGGAAGCACCAGGGGCTGAAGGGACTTGGACAACTGACAGAAGGCAGGGGAGTGACTATAGGTGCTTTGTTTCTATTGGCTTCCAAATGGCTTGCCTATACCACAGTAGCAGTGTGTCCTAGAGAATATAGGATTGAATAAGTCCAACCCACTTTACGAGCTAGACCAAGCTAGAAGATCACCAGTCAGGCTGCCCTGAGCTTGTTTTCAGGGGCAGCTCTTGAGCCCTTGGTCTCTGGTATGCTCAAGAGTGGGTACTGTAGACAGCCCAGAGCATCTTTCTTGGTGAATTTCCAGATCTGGATTGCATCTGTAGATTCAGTTGGGAAGGGTGGGGGTTAGGCAGTGTGCACATCCCTACATTTCCTGGACATGCCAATGCCATGGTATAGACAAGCCCCTAGTACACTCAGGTAAAGCAGTATAACTCTGCCAATAGAAGGAGGGTTATTCTTCTGTAGAGGACTTTTGAGTGCAGATCCACTCAAAAGTTCTGTTAGCAGCACCTGTTTCCTGAAAGCAACATTTTGTAATGTAGACTAGGCCTCTGTTACAGTTTGGTAATTTGAAAGTGCTTATATGAATAATGAGCAATGGGCAGAGGAACAAGCATTCATCTAGAATTTCCATCAACAAAATAAAAGATCATTGACAGTTTTTTAAAAAAAATAAAGAAAAACAAACAAATCCACAAAGCAATGACCTTTGTCTTCTTTTCAGCTAAGTCATGTGTTATTTATACTGAGGGAAAAGCGAACAGATTGTTTCAGTGAGTGATACCCTGTGAAAATTCACATCGATTTTACATTACCACTTACTTTGCAGTTCCATGAAAAAGCCTAGTTAGCATAGCAATCATAGACAATCTGTATGTCATATGAATATTGGTACCTTTTGAAGAGAAAAGTCTGTTATGCTAAGCAACATGCTGAGGCAAATATTCCTTGTCTTTGCCAGGCAAATCAGTCTGTTGGGTATAGAGAATAGGATTGTCCTTACATTTGTCTCATTTTGAAATTCTACTGGCAGCACTGGGCGAGTAATAAGGAATATTACATTTATAGCTTGGTTTTGTATTTTAGGAGTTTGTATGAACTGATACAAACTGTAAGCACTGGATGATTTACAATGTGTGAAAGGATAGGTTAGACCTGGAGTGGGCAAAATATGGCCTGCAGGCCAGATTGGGCCCTTCAAATGATTTAGTACAGCTTGTGGTGAGTCCCTTGGCCATTGCCTATGCAGCTGGTCCCTCTGCCCCGCTGCCCAGGGTTGGGGCAGCACGGTGACTGGATTCACTTCCTGGCAGCTCAGGCAATGGCACAGCCAATCTCTGCCAGTGCTGCTGGACCCAGCCCTGCTGTCTGGGCACCCTGCCCATTTGCCCTGCACCCACTGTTGGGGTGCTGGACAGAGTGAATAGGTGGGGTCTGCTATGTAAACCGGGACCTGCATGGGCAGGGTGCATGTCTGGGCAGATGTGATGGGGTTGTGGTGGGGGCAGGAAGCAGTGTCCAGAGTGGGGATGGGTGAGGCCAGGGCTGGGATTGAGATCAGCATTGTGGGATGGTGAACTGTGCCCTGGTCCCAGCCCTGCATTGTCACAAGCCCAAGATCCCTATTCAAGCCCCAGCCCCACCTGCCTGCCCATTCTGTGCCCAGACACTGCTCCTCACCCATCCACGGTCCCACTCATTCCACTGGCTGCACCCCCCTGCCCATGTGGGACTTGGTTGGTCTTCATGGAGACCCTGGGATCACTGTGTTGGCTACAAATGTCTAACTCAGGATCCTTAAAATTCTAGTTTATTAGGCGGATTGAAACACTGTAATCATAAACCTTGGGGCTGGTGCCCCCCACACATACATGCACACACACATACACACACACAGTAGCAGGCTACAGAGTCAGGTATACCTATCCTACAAGCGCTGGAGTCTATCGTTGAGGCTTCTTTCAGTGTGGTGTTATCTTCCAGAAGGGGGTCACAGGCTGGTTGTTCTGGCTGGACAGGTCTGGTTGAATTGGAGATCAAGAGGGTGCCCCTGAGGGGCACTTTTCATTGCCTTTTATTTGTCCCTGGCAGACTTTGGTGACTCCCCAGTTTTCAGGTTTGCCCAATCCAGGGGTCTTTGACCCCCGTGGGATTTCCCCCCCTTGGTGGCTACTGGATGGCATCTGTCAGCCCCAGGGGTCGTCCGCATGTATGTGCAGGTTGGGGAGTCCATTGATGAATTTAGAATAGGGCTCTTGATCAGTGACGTTTAGAGATTTCCTGGTTGTTACATTGTCTTCTATTGAGTTCTTCCATTGGCTGATCTGCAGCTTCCAGGTGATAATTGCTGCCTGCTTCCATGTTACACATTCAGTCATGTTACACATTCAATCACTGATTCACTGGCTCATTCAGGGGCCAGCCTGATACAAGAAAGGGCAGTTTGATTCCTACCCTTGTTAACATTGTTACAATGTATAACTTACTAAAACACTAAGTTGAAAGTTCAACTAAGTTGAAAGTTGAAAGGTGAGGAGTATAAAATATAACCTACAAATGCCATGGCACACAAATAGATAAAAATACGAAACTACAAGGGGAGATACAAAATGCACACATACAATTTTTAAAACACAATTCCTTATCTTAAAGTGAAAGAAAGAGGAAGGAAGAAAAGGTAGAAAAAGAGAAACATATCCAAAGAAGGGAGAGCAAATGCAGGCAAGAGGACAAGAGGGCTTTCTGCTACAACTGGGCAGTGACAGCATGGGGCCAGGGGTTAAGGCAGAACAACAATCTGCTCCCCACACGTCCCTGTCCATGGAACTGGTGCCAATCACAGAAGTGTGCAGAAAGCAAACTGCAGTCTGGGACCACGTCTGGGGTTGGGACTGGGCTCTCGCCCTACACTGTCACTGCCCTATGATCCTAATCCCAACCCCAGACGTGGTCCTGCTGCCCCTGCACGTCCTGCTCCATCTGTACCCCACCTACCTGCAGCCTCATCCCATCTGCCTGGCTGAGCAGAGGGCAGAGCCACTTAGGCAGTTTCGGTGAGCTGTTGGGGTGGGGAGAAGAGGGTGCTGACTCAGCATGGTTAGGGAGGGAAGTGCAACAGCTCACCAAATCTCTCTAAGTGGCGCTCCAGCCCAAATAATTGTTCACTCCTGGGTTAGACAATATCAGCCTCAAGACACTAAAACAGCATGAATACAGGAGAAAAGCTGTTTTTACCCTAATAAAACAGTACGTAATAAAACAATGATGGGCAATATTTAATCATAAACACTGTGATCAGCAAAGTCTGTACAGCTTCCCTGATGAACTCAGAACTGCTCTACCCACTCCTGTTCTGGTGCACCAGAGATCAGCAATCAGGCAACATACAAACCACAGGAGTAGCTTGCAGTGGCTCCACGAGTGTGCAGTCCGGGATGCTCCAAGTTGCTTGAGGCCAATTCTGAACTGTTGGTGCTGCCTAATTGCTGTTCTTGGGATGCACGAGAATATGAGTGAGTAGCTGGTGCTAATATTTTTAATATAGCTGAAGTTAAAGGAAAAGCACATGCTGCCACTGCTTCATTGCTGGTTTTCTATCCACTGAGAATCCAACCTGTAAGGTGTTGGGTATCTACTGCTTAGAAGAGTGGTGATATTAATGACAGTACAGGGCATTGATGTAAAAAGAAGACACAATAAATGGTCTCTCTTTAACCAATACAAATATTCTCAACATTTTTTCCAGTTTTCATTTGAGGAAGGGAAGCCTTTCATTATACCCAACTGCTGTTTGATGAACTCAAGTTAAACAAAAGGGTATTATATAACTACGATTCTCAGTTAGGGTACCAGGACACTATGGGGTGCTGCCAGATCCTTTGAAGGGTGCTGCAAGGTGTGAGGAGATAAAGCAGATAAGTTAGATAAGATAAAGCCAGGCTCACCCTTGTCCCTGCCTGAATGATCCCCAACTTCAATGCTCAGTCCCACTGCAAGGCAGTAAATTAGTTCTTGAAATTGGGTGGCACTCAGTTCACAAACATTGTGAAGGGGTGCCTCAAGTCTGATGAGGAGTGTCTGGAATCCAAAAGGTTGACAACCATTCTTCTATAGGGTACTTTTGGTGGTTTGAATGTTGTTCCTTGTAGTTGTAGGTCAGAGCTTAAAGTAGTGATTTTGGGGATACCTTCAAGTAATGAGTACCTACATATAACAGGACTAGAAGCAATGGCTTCAAGCTGCAGCAGGAGAAATTCAAGTTGGAGATGAAGAGGAACTTTTTGACTCTGAGGGTGGTCTGACATTGGAACAAGCAACCTAAAGAAATTGTGGAATCTCTATCTTTGGAGTTTTCTAGAGCAGGTTAGACAGACAGTTGGCTGGGATGGTTTAGTCGGGGATGATCCTGCCTTGAGCAAGGGGCTGGATTAGATGAACTTGTGAGGTCTCCACGTCTACTTTCCTATGATCCTATGAACTGCATGAAGTGTTAATGTAAGAAATTGGACTCAACAGCCCTGAAAGTCCCTTCCAGTCCTATGTTGCTAAGAGCTACTTTTGCTATCTGGCACTGGTATAGTATAATAAAACAAAGTTTGTCTCCAGGGCAGTGTCAAGTCATAATGGTCTGATAATATTACATTTTCCCCTTACATAATGAAACTATTTCAAGTTCAGCTGGAGTTTCAGCTTCCATGTGGCATTATGTCAAGAAGGATAAATTCAGTATTAAGTTTATTTAGTTATTTGCTCTTTTATGTGATGAACTATCAGTCTCCAACTACATTTACAATTAATAACCACATGTCAACAGTGACTAGCAGCACTCATTATCACTATACCAAGCTATCTGCAAACACTAACTAACCCATCCCTCACACCAAAAGAAAATCCAGGCTTTCCACACAGCCTCATAGAAGAGGCCTGGGTAAACAGATGAGCCTCTTAGCATCTCCTGAAGTTCAGCCAGTTTGGCTTTTATCAGCCCAAGCAAATGATTTTGAGAGTCTGCCATTATATATGCCATATTCATAATATGTATGAACTAAGAAACCATTTAGTAGAGCTGGCATGTCAAATTCACCTCACCCCTTATGCCAGATCTGAACCCTGGTGCTCTTTGTGGACTAGATCCAGACCTGGAGGCAGTGGGATGAGCTTGAGTAGTGGCAGAGCCAGTGGTGGTGGGGCAAAAGGCAGCAGCAGTGCAAGAGGTAGCCAGGCAAGCTGCATTGGGTTGGTACAGTTGGCTCTTGGCCTATTGCTGCCAAAGGCTGCCCCCAACATGGGGGCCCCACAGTCCTGAATTCTGTGGCAGGTCCCAATTCCTCTCACCCTACCCCCAAATTTCTGGGCTCAACATTAAATTCTGTGAGATATAGCCCATTGGCTGTTTGTCTGACAACCCCAAGCTAGAGTGCCTCAGATGATAACCCTGCTAGGTTAAAACACGAAGAGAGATTTTTTCTTAAGACTGTACATGGTTTTACAGATCAAATACACTCTTTGATCTGTGCTTGGAACATTACTTAGCGAACATAAGGATAATACAGGCCTGTGAGAGATGCTCAAATGTGTGCAACCATATTTTGCATTAGCTTCATTTCCTGTTGATCTCTTCCCCGGTTTTAGCACACTGTAGTGGACCATACTTAATTAGCTCAAAGTCCATATCTCAGATAAAGCTTCAGAATCCCTTAATCAATGGTATGGGATAAAAATGCTCTTGGTTATCACTGATGCCTTGACATCAAGAGACAAATGAAGATTTAATAAAACATGCTGAGAGGAGCTTATTCACTGTTAAGTCAAATCCTCCCTAAGATGTAAGACGGGTGCACTCTTCCTTCTGCAAATGAATGAGATCAAGTCAGGTACACAGATTGTCTGTATTTTTTCACTTGATACTTGTTTCCTCTTTGTTAAGCAGAGTTACCTTTCTTTGAGAACCTGATGGAAATATCACAAAATGATGAAGACTAAGCATGTCTGGTTGTTCCCTACTTAGTCAAACTAAAGTTACCAAACAAGAAGAAACAAAAACCTGAATGGATACTCAGGGTCTGAGGGGAGGGACGGATGAATACAATAGTCTGAAGTGAGGAGAGGCAGTGGAATACACTACTACAGGAGGTAGCTGACTCACCAACTCAGCAGGTAGTTAAGGGAGACTGGGGTTGGGCTTTTCAAAAGCATTCAATATGGGCCTAACAACATTTTGATTGGTAACAAATAGATAATTAAAGCGATGCTGAGCACTTTTGAAAAATTCTATTTTAATCATCTCTAGCCAGGCTGTAACTAGGACATCTACTTTTCAGTTTGCATTATGCTAGAGAGCATCAGTTGAGAAGTCTGATCAGAAAATATTTGTATGAGAGAGATGTTTTTTCCCCCAATAATTTTCTTACTTCATTTTCAGTGATTTTAAATAGATTCAGACTGGATGAATCAAGTGGCTTTTACCAGTTCTGTTATTTTAGATTCTATGATACTTGAGAAAAGTGGCCTTTAACATTCATTTTTAAATCTTTAAATATAATGATTAAGCACAACAGGGATTATGCTCCCTGTCTAACAGGTGTGCGGTTGGTTAGGTAGATGTTACAAAGCCAAGTGCTCCTGAGCAAGACATCAAACTTCTATCTAAAATGTAACAAACCCTGTCACGTATTATTATGGTTATGAAGTGTTTTATGCTTTGATTACAAATGACAGAAAACAAAATGCTTTCAAAAAAGGGAGTCTTACAAGTTGAAAGAATAAACTGTAGTAGAAAGACCATGCAAAGATGCTCAGTTTTCAACACACATATTTTTCTACCTTTTTTACATTTTGGAGATACTTACATGGAATATATTTTATCAGAAAAAGTCTCACTAAGATACAGATAAATTGCTCCAATAGCACCCTGGAAAGATGAAAGGAAAATTAAATTAAGATATAGACACATGTTAGAAAGAAAAAAATTACAATAAAAAATAAATTTTGAGCACCAAGCAGTCAACATTAGGAAATGCCAGAATTAATTTGCCCTATTATTCTTACACATTACTGTAAGTCTTTAATGACATAACCATATACTATTTTTTCCATCGGACCCATCATTTATTCAGTGCATAGAATGGGTAATATTTTTTTTCCTTCACCATACCTTATTTACTTTGCATTGGTTAAACCCCACTCAGAAGATGGCATGTATTAAATTTTTGTTAATTTCTTCATAAGCTTTCTCATCACTACAGCATCTCAGAACACTGAAATGTTAATTCATTTTCATAACATTGCTGTAAAATGAATGGGTGTCTTGAACCCTATCTTACAGTTACAAAGTGTAATGTCAAAACTACATTAAATGAAGAATTTTCCATCCAAATGATTCTCCAAAATACACTTTCACACAAATTAAAGGTTGCCATTGAAGACTTTTGATATTACCTTTTTTTTTTTACACCAAGGAAAATAGAATGAAATATTTTATAATGAATCAGTTCAAACCAAAATGAAAGGATTAATTCCTTGACCTGTTCTCATATGTTCCATTTCAAAACAATAAAAGGAGAAAAAATAATAAGTAATTAAGGGGGACAAAAACGTACTGCATTCATCTGTGATGCATTATAGGAGTTCATAGAATCGTAGAAAATTAGGGTTGGAAGGGACTTCTGGAGGTCATCTAGTCCAACCCCTCACTCCCCTTGCTCAAGGCAGGACCATGCCCAACTAGATCATTCCAATTAGGGCTTTGTCAAGCTGAGCCTTAAAAACCTCCAAGGATGGAGATTCTACCACCTCTCTGGGTAATTTGTTCCAGTGCTTCAACACCTTCCTAGTGATAAAGCTTTTCTTAATATGCAACCTAAATCTCCCTTGCTGCAACTTGAGACCATTGCTTCTTGATTTGTCATCTGTTACCACTAAGAACAGTCTGGCTCCATCCTCTTTGGAACCACCCTTCAGCGACTTAAAGGCTGTTATCAAATCCCCACCCCCCGTCTTCTCTTCTGCAGACTAAATAAACCCAGTTTCCTCAGCCTCTCCTCATAAGTCATGTGCCCCAGCCCCCAAACCATTTTTGTTGCTCCCTGCGGGACTCTCTTCAACTTGTCCACATCCTTTCTACAGTGGGGAGCCTAAAACTGGACACAGTGCTCCAGCTGTGGCCTCACCAGTGCTGGATAGAGGGGAGTAATCACTTTCCTTGATCTGCTGGCAATGCCCCTACTAATGCAACCCAGTATGTTGTTAGCCTTCTTGGCAACAAGGGCACACTGCTGACTCATATCCAGAGTTATATTTTCCCATGTAGGGGTTATGTTCTCTCCTATTCGCTACCTCTCACATAATATATTTCCTTTCTATGGGAGCTGGATGACTCAGGATGCATGATGGGAAATACAGTCCTGCCCAGGAACATATCATATTTTTCCATGTATAACCCATAACTTTTCCCCAAACCAGTTGGGGAAAAGTGAGTTGCACATTATATGTGACAAGAAGGCTCCCCATGGGTCCAGGTATTTGGTGGTGTCAGGGAGGAGAGGCAAAGTAGCAGTTGCATTAATTGCAATGTCTTTCAGAGCTATCAGGCTGGCACAAGGGGCTGGCCTGCTGCCAGACCCTGTGTACCCCAGGTCCCACCAAATAGCCCCCGACCTTGGTGTGTGGTCCCCAGCCCCCAATTCTGCTCCCAAGCCCTGCACAGGGCTTCTGGCTTTCAAGCCCCAAGCCCCTGAGCCCCAACTGCATGGTCCCTGGCTTCCAGGATCCCAGCCCTGATCTCTACCCTGGCACGTGGGTCTTGGCTCCCAAGCCTTCAGCCCCCGCAGTGCAGTCCTCAGGCATGACACATGGCCCCAGGCCCCAGAGACCCTCAGACCTCAAGTACTTACCCATACTACACGGTAAGATCTTTTTTCCTGTTTGGGGCCTTCCAGAAAAATGGTACATGTTATATTCAGGGGCATGTTATGTGTGAAGAATGCAGCAGGAGAAAATGAAAGCTGGAATGACAACTCTCACAAGGCAATAGAAAAATGCAGTATGTAGCACTGAGATGCTTATACAAATCAATGCAGAAATATATCTGTTTAGGGAATATCCAACCTTTCATTTAAACATGTCTGAATAATCTCTTTTTAACAATTCTGTTTCATGGCAATTTTTGACATTTCAACTCCATCTCCTGTTGTGGATGAAAACAAGGGTTAAAATGTCTGAACTTTACACAAATGTCTGAACTTTACATAGTAAAGAACATCCACTAATTTTGGTTCTTCTTTTTGAGATTCCAGGACCTCAGTTTTTAGAGTATTTAGCATCCTACCACTATATTGGTTCAAAATGCAGATGCTGTTAACTTCAGGATGGGTACCTAAAAATGAGAAGTACATAGTTAGTGACCACCTCTGAGAGCTTGGCTCCCTGAGGCAGAGGCAAGAATAGAATCCCAGCATAGTTTTTCAGGGCAGCATTCAGCAGCCATAACTATGAAACTGTCTTTTCTCTCTCTATAGTCCTGTGTCTAGTCACTGTGCATCTTTAAAAATTTGTAACACACGAACCAGGGATCTTAATGACAACATTGTCTATCCTATCACTATATAATCCTGATTCTTCCCTAGAACAGTTGTATGCTGTGGACTTAACTGAAGCAAGGACCCATAGAAAATAACAATATGTAATGATGTAGTTAGATTGCATAATAATACACATAGACAAGGGACTTGAATTAAGGTTGTACAGATCATTTTGGTTCTGACATTTCCTGACTTTATAACCTCAATAATGGTCTTGGAATATAGTTTCTGTGTATGCAATGTCTCAGATTTTTTTTAATTAACAGCCCCCAAACCTCTACCTGTTCATATTCACCCCAACACTCGATGATGTCCTAACATATTAGCACTCCAATGGGTTATCATCAAGATTATAACTTGTAGATCGGCAGCACAAACTTCTGCCAGTTCAGTTGATGGAATACCTGTAATTCAGAAAAGGATCATGGCAACCTACTATTGCTATACAGACCAGCCTTCATATTGAATTGGTCACTTTTGCCAGGAAGTTTCACAGATATCTGCTGACAGCAAAAGAAGGGTGAGGCTTAGGAATCCTGCTTCTTTCTCAGGCTTTTTGGACACAGACTCTTATGCTTGTTCCTTCCAAGTATTGACCCTTCTGTTTCCTTTCAACCCTTTTCCCTTACTCTCAGTCCAGCCTGTTTTACTCACTCTTCTTTCCCAGCCAGTCCCATTCCCCCTCACTCTTCCACCTCTTCTCTGAATTCTCCTTTTATCTGCCTCTCTTCCTCCTACAACAATCTTTTCCCCACTTTGTTGGTTCCCATTTCTAGGGTGCTCCTGTTCTCCCAGTTCTAGTCTCCTTGCCCAGCCAGACCCAGTCTCCTCTTTGTTGCTCATACCAGTTCATTTTCTACCACTTGCCAGCATCCAATCCCAGTACAGTAGAACTTGGATTCTTCCCAGGGTTGGGTTCCTAACTTTCCTGTGGAGATGAAAGTATATATATCATCATATATACTATTTGCTGAGCCTGTGTGAAGCTATATATAGCCCCAGCAAATAGTTACGTAAGATCATGGAGGTGCACTGACTGATTGGAAAAGTAGCAGCCTTTGACATAAAAGATGCAGCAAGCAGCTTAGTGGCTCATTCTTAATGTGACAACCCACTGTCAAACACCCCCATATGAAAAATACAGGTTCAAGTGCATTGTGTTGCTCTCATCTGCTCATGTGCCCAATCTGGCATTCTTTCTGCTCTCCCTCTAGTTTCCTGCTCCAGGGTACTCAACCCACTACCTCCTTCTCAAGTTTGGGTTTTTCTGATCCCTGGGTCTTTCAGTCAGGAGCTGTCCCTCAGTGGTACCTGTGCATCATTAAGGAAGGTAGTCTTGCTGCTTCTAGTTCTGGAGCTAACTACAGCATAGCCCGTGACAGCCCATTGCTACAACTGGTCTACTTTATTTGAAATAATAATAGAATCAATAATAGTAGAATCAAGGTCCAACTGAATGCCTTAATTTAGACATTTTCAGTATATGAAAATGTCTAGTTAATTAATATCTTCTGTGGCCTGAGAAATTGTTTTTAATTGTATGGCCCAAGGCCAAAAGTAGGCACAGTACATTTCTTGTGTGGGTCAAGTGAGGTGAGTCGAATTCCTGGGAAGAGAATTAGTATAGTTTCGGAAGGCTGCCAAAGGCCTGTTTTTCAGTTGTTAGACCCGTATTCATGTAGCTAATTGGTCCAATACTTAGTCATGAACTACATGATTAAACTATCTCTCTTCAAGGGAAAACTTGCAGTGTGTGCGTTTCACATACTGAGGTTGCTAAAGTGGGAGAAGTTGTACAGGAATCCTATGCACTGAACTGCACGGAGTTCTCAAGACATCACCCTCCCAATGGGAAGGGCCTAACTGTATAGATGTCTTAGGTTTGGTAGGGAAATCTCATTGGTTCTGGGGCATCCTCCCAGACATTCAAGTTTTCTAGATGCCCACTTTGTCACCAGCACCCAGTCTAGATTTATTCTTCCTCCTCTCCCCACAAAAGTAGGAGTTAACACAGAAAGTGGCAATATTAAGAAACATCTGGAATTGTCATTTTAAGGTCCTTGAAGTGCTTGGAGGGTTACCACATTTTCTCACATAAAACACAACTTGTTTTTAAAAGACAGAATGAAGAAAAAAATTATTTTTCTAGAGTTACAGCTACATAGAGCAGGGAGAGAGCCTAATCTTCAGCTAATATACCCTCTCTTTCTTGCTTAACTATAGCTGAAAATTCAGCTGTTGCTTAAGCCTGATCTCTGTGGGTAGATTTATGATCTGGAAGTATGCTAAAGGCTCTTTAAGGCTGTGAAATAGAAAGAGTGTGACCAGAAACAGTTCTATCCTGGCAAGAAAATAATCTTCCTTGCTTAATTCACAAAGCCCAATTTTGCAAGGCTGAGTTTTGGGGTGCAAGTTGCATGTGAGAAAATATGTAATGTTGTACAGAAGGCTGACAGCTGACTGTCTTTCAGTTGACCTCTTCCACTGATCTTGTAGTCAATGTGCCAAATCATGTAGCATTTTCATGGAAGGGCATGTACTGGAGGTAAAATAGGGGGGATTGAGGCCATTTTGACTCTACTTCCCTCCTTCCATTCATACTGACCTCATTTGGTTAGCATTTGGCAGAATAATTTAGCCTATTATTAATAAAACTTGCTATCTGGGCTAATTTATGATCTGGCTAGATTCAAATCACTCTATAATAGTGTGTAAGTATTCAGTTATTATAGAAGAGGACAGCACTGATGTGCTGCCATATTTCAGCAAAGAGGCTCTCAATGTATTCTTTTACCTTAGCTAAAATTTGAACTTTTATTTCAAGACTGGGCATACCTTCAAGGAGGAAGAAGGAATGGGAACCCAGATTATCTATTTTCCTTTTTAAAGAAAATCTGTTTCATAAGCAGAAGAAGAAAGAAAATATCCTTATGGCAAAGAAACATTAAGCTGAACTTGTAAGAAACAATATCTATACCTCATTTTGGAATGCTGTATATGGCATGTTGATGGTCCAGTTATGTTCAATTTGCATAACTGGTAACTTTGTAGCTGGTATTGGTATTTGACTGCTTGACTTTGCAAGCTAAATAACTTTCTCTTATTATGTACATTGCCATCATAACCAGGGAGCTCTCACCCTAGGCTAAGACCCCATTATGCTAGGCACTGGATAAACATAGGATAAAAAAAAAAATGCCATCCCAAAATAGAAAATGTAATGTTCTCATTTCTTTTTTTAAATATCAGGCTAAGGAAAGAACTCTTAGGTGCCATTGTAACTATTCTCCCACAGCACTCTTATCAGCATGAACTACAGGGCTAATACCTTCTCTATATGCAAAAGTTGTAACTAATTTAACTCCACTGGTTTAATTAAAACAGTACATCTCTAGTAGTGTTGGCTCAGTTACATAGCCAGGAACATGTAGGTTCTTCCTGCACAGGAAGGGGAATAAGCTGAAGTCAAATGTTTACCTGAGCTGAATAGCCTGCCAGGCTAGCATGGCTAAAGCACAGCAGTTTCTATAGCTACCAATGTATAAGACAATGTTGTGCCTAGCACCATACCTGGCTATTGTTGATTCCTCAGCCTAAATGTTTGCAGACCCATTTACTGCTGGGAAGCCTACAAGAAGTCCAAAGCAGAGCTTGTACTCATGACCTTGGAACCAGAGCAAGATGCTATAATCATTCTGCCACCACATGCCTTTATTTGCATAAGACTTCCTTATACCTACAGAACTGCATCCTTGTTAAGAGTTCTAATAATATAACTAGATTGGTTTCAAAATAAAATCCCCTTGATATAGTCATACTGCATAAAAATTGTGTGTAAATTTGACTTCACTACATGAGCTGGCAGCAAGAGGAGACTGTTGTCCTGGGAAGGAGAAGACGAGTTGCTGGCACCATGTGTTGGTTTTGGAAGTGACTGGGAGAAACCTGACAATCTTCTCCCTACTCAGGAGACAGAGGTTTCTGTCCCCAGGATTCACCCAGAAGTGGTTTGCTGGTGTGTTTGAAGATTGAGCGACTTTTGGATGAAGCCCAGCATGGCTCTCACTTTCTTGCCTGTCTCAGGAGTTGGAGTAGTCCTTACCCTTCAAGATACCCCAGGGCAAGGAAAAGAGAAATGGAGGTCTTGTGAATGAAAGACTGATATTGGCGAGGTCTACCAGTGCTTACGGAGTTGATGCTGATAGGCAGGCCTTGGGATCCTAGATAATGACCCATGCTTTCGAGTGGGGGACTTGCTGGGGCAGGATGGGCTTTAACTCTCTCCTAAAGGCAAGCGTGTCTTCTCTTCCAGGTTGGCTGATCTCGTATGGCGAGCTTTAAACTAGCCTCGCTGGGGGAGGGTGCCACAGAAAGACATGGAGATACCACCTGAGCAAGACAGGTGACACATGCAAGGAGTGCCCAGGTAAGAAACAGGGGCCCAGATAGTCTACCTAATTGGAGGGTGGCACGCGCAGCTATGCAAGGCCTTAAATGCCTGTATACAAATGCTCATAGTATGGGGAACAAACAGGAGGAACTCAGCCTCAGAATAGCCATTTCAAACCCAGACATAGTAGGGTGTAGAAAAACATGGTGGGATTCATCCCATGACTGGGCAGTTAGCATTAGGGGCTATAGGCTCTACAGGCAGGATAGAGAAGAAAGAAAGAGAGGGGGTGTGATACTCTATGTCAAAGAGCAATACACATGCTCTGCCAGCAAAATGGGGTCAGAGGAGGGGCAAGGTGAAGTGCTCTGGGTCAAGATACAAGGGGGTCTTGGGGAGAAGGATTTAACGGTGGAGGTCTACTTCAGACCCCGCAACAAAAGGAAGGAGCTGGACTGGGAATTTTCGGGCCGGCTTGCAGAGGCACTTAAGGCAAGGGATGTAGTTGTCATGCGTGATCTAAATTACCCGGATATCTGCTGGGAGGAGCAGTCAGCCAGGTCAGACCATTCCAGGAGGTTCCTGGCCGAGATACAGCACCTTCACTTAACCTAGGAGGTGCACAGTGACACCAGAGAAAATGCCCTGTTGTACCTGGTCCTGGCCACAGGCAATGATCTGGTAAGGGGGATCCAGGTCCTTTACCACTTGGGTGATAGCGATCATTGCTTGCTGGAATTCATCATCCAGCGCAGGGTGACAAGGGCCTGCAGCAAGGCAGTAGCCCTAGAACTCAAGAGGGCCAACTTCAACAAATTGAGATTGGTGGGAGAGGTACTGGTGTTCTCCAGGGCAGGGGAGCTCAGTACCCAAGATGAGTGGTCGTTCCTTAAGGAGATGATACTCAGGGCCCAAAGGGTGACGATCCCAACAAGAAGCAAGGGGGGCAAACGTGCCCAAAAGCCTCCCTGGCTCACCAAGGACATCTGGGAATGCCTGGTTGCCAAAAAGGCAGTGTACACCCCGTGGAAGTGGGGGGCTATCTCCAAAGAGGAGTATACCTCTACTGCTCAGGCCTGTAGGGGGGCTGTTAGGAAAGCTAAGGCGGATCAAAGATAATTAAAAGTCCTTTTTCAAATATATAGGGAGGCTAAAGAAAGCACCGGGAAATGTGGGGCTCCTGCAAGATGCGCTGGGCAATCTGGTGGTTGCGCCAGAGGAGAAGGCAGACCTCTTTAACAAATTTTTTACTTCTGTTTTCTTGTGCAGGAACCAGGACTCCCCCACCGTGATTCAAGATGGACTCGAGGGGAACACCTCCAGACCTAAGATCAAGGAGGACCAGGTTAGAGTGCTTCTGGAGGGACTGGACATGTTCAAATCAGCAGGTCCAGATGCTTTCCACCCCAGTGTGTTGAGGGAGCTGGCAGCGGTTATTGCAGAGCCCTTGGCATGGCTTTACGAGCGCTCATGGTGCTCGGGCCAGGTGCCAGATGATTGGAAGACAGTCAGTGTGGTCTCCATCTTTAAAAAAAGGAGGAGGGAGGACCCGGGCAACTATAGGCCCGTCAGTCTTACCTCAATCCTGGGGAAACTCTTTTAGAAGATCATCAAGGAACACATCTGTGATGGGCTGGCATCAGGGATGATGCTCAAGGGCAACCAGCACAGTTTCATTAGGGGCTGGTCATGTCAGACCAACCTGATTGGCTTTTACGATCAGGTCACAAAAGCATTGGATGCAGGTGTCACCGTGGATGTAGTCATTCTGGACTTCAGCAAGGCCTTTGGCACTGTCGACCACGCCATCCTCATTAAAAAACTAGGTGACTGTGGCAGCAATGCCTACACGGTCAAATGGATTATGAATTGGCTGAAGGGTAGTACTCAGAGGGTGGTGGTAGATGGGTCATAGTCGACCTGGCGGAACGTGGGCAGCGGAGTCCCCCAGGGCTCAGTCCTGGGGCCCGCACTGTTCAATTTCTTTATCAATGATTTGAGTGATGGGGTGAAAAGAAACCTGCTCAGATTTGCTGATGATACCAAAATTTGGGGTGCGGTAGGCACGCTAGCAGGGAGGGAAAGACTGCAGAAAGACCTGGATAGGTTGCAGGGGTGGGCTAACAAAAACAGGATGTGTTTCAATATGGACAAGTGCAGGGTGCTGCACTTGGGCAGTAGTAACCAGCAGCACACTTATAAGATG
>JAGPOW010003316.1:82736723-82747027 GCA_030014935.1 Caiman crocodilus | reverse complement strand
GGGGTGGGCTAACAAAAACAGGATGTGTTTCAATATGGACAAGTGCAGGGTGCTGCACTTGGGCAGTAGTAACCAGCAGCACACTTATAAGATGGGAAACTACCTTCTTGAGAGCACAGAGGCACAAAGGGATCTTGGAGTCATCATTGACTCCAAGATGAACATGGGCCAACAATGTGAGGTCACGGTCGGCAGGGCTAACCGGACCTTATTGTGCATCCACAGGCGCATCTCAAGTAGGGCCAAGGAGGTGATCCTCCCCCTCTACGCAACACTGGTCAGGCCACAGCTGGAGTACCGTGTCCAGTTCTGGGCAACCCACTTCAAGAGGGATGTGGACAACATTGAGAGGAGGGCCACCTGCATGATCTGGGGGCTGCAGGGCAGACCCCACAATGAGAGGCTATGGGACCTGAATGTGTTTAGCCTTCACAAGAGAAGGCTGAGGGGGGACCTGGTGACTGTCTATAAACTCACTAGGGGGGACCAGAAGGGTTTGGGGGAGACCTTGTTTTCCCTAGCGCCCCCCGGGATAACAAGGAATAATGGCCACAAGTTGTTGGAGAGTAGGTTTAGATTAGACCTCTGTAAGAACTACTTCACAGTTAGGGTGGCTAGGATCTGGAACCAACTTCCAAGGGAAGTGGGGGTCTTTAAGAAGCAGCTTGATGTCTACCTGTCTGGGTTCATTTGAGCCCAGTTTTCCCCCAGCCCAGGCAGGGGTTGGACTTGAGGATCTACAAGGTCCCTTCCAAACCTACTTCTATGATTCTATGATATCCTCTTCCCCAGTTTTACTGTTGTAGATCTGTCAACCCTTAGGTGCTTGTAATACAGTGTTTGCTGATTTCCTAGCAGCATTCATTTGCTCTCAGCCTCAAACCTGTTTTAGGTTTTAGTGGCCTACCAAAATTCCTTCAGAAAAGGAACTGAGAGAGGTGAAGTTGTGATTTTCTAGTATTTTACAACTTGACTAAATGTGAATGGATTTTTATGGGGGATTTCCTTGCTTTTCTGGGCTTTGGATTTTCCCCTGTGTATACAAAGTCTTGTAACTTTTTGCAAGTTAATAAAACAACAGATGCTCTAAGTGGAGATATTCTGGGGATAGCTACATGTCACAATGCAGTGTTGTACACAGGTATCATCCTGGTTTGGATCCCAACGACAATATAGCTGGGTTGGTATTATATTTTACTCAGGCTAAATCACCTTCTGGTGTCATGTAGACAAATCCCAAGAGCTAGTTTGTGGCTAAGGCATAAGGAGAAGAAATGGGAATCGAGCACACAAATAACTTATATCTTCACACAAAAAAATGACTAGGAAACACAGTTCCCTTTCAAACCTCCCCTCGTGCTCCTCCTGCCTTAAAAGTGAAGAGCATGAGTCATCCTATAACCTTATTAAAGATGATGTAGCTGTCATCCCACAGTACGTGCTGCCTAGAAAATCTGGCTTACATATTAGAGCCTGTAAGACATGTGAACACATAAACAATTACATTTACAGGAACAGAAATTGGAGGCTGGGCAGAGACCTCCTTGAATTTTACTTTTTCGTGTTTTTAGAGTCATAGAGAAATAGGGCTGGAAGGGACCTCCATAGGTCATCTAGTCTAACCCTCTGCCTGAAGCAGGATCATCCCTATCCAAACTATACTATCTCATCCATAATTTAAACTCTACACAAGGTGACCATCAAACCTAAGACAGCCAATGTCTTGTTGCTGTGCTCAGGAGATGGGGTAGAGGGCTGCTGTCCCTGCTGCAGAGGTAGGCATAAACCCTCACAGTCCATACCAATCTGCCCATGGGGTAAAATTCCTTCCTGACTTTGAGTAAGGTAATTGGTCTGAACCTGGGTGGAAAGGCAACACATTCTAGCCATGAAAGGTCAGCTTTATTCCTAATAGGAGCATAGGCATACCCCAATCAAAGTCCCCACGCCTGGCTGTAGCCAGTATTCAGTGCCTCTGAGAGAGATTTACAAACACCCTGACACATACAGCAGAAAAGTGTGTGGGGAGGGGGCAACCAGCAAAGCCCAGAAACATGGGAAATACCCATGGTAGAATTGTAGGTATAGCTACACATAGATCAATCCTAGACTAGTGGCTGTCCAATCTCTTCTTGAACACTTTCAGGCAACTTCCCTAAGCAGTCTTTTCCACTGAAGTAGTTTTACTGGATATCCAATCTAAATGTACTTTCCTGCAACTTCAAGCCATTGGTTCACATCCTCCTCTCTGCAACAAGAGATAAAAGGAGCTTTCCCTCTTCTTTATGGCCCTTCCATCAAGTATTTGAAGGCTGCTGTTATGCCTCCTCTTAAACACCTTTTCTGCAAGCTGCCTAGCTCTTTCAGCCTCTCTGTGTATGACTTGTTTGCAAGCCCTTTATTATTTTTGTCTCCTGCCTATGCACCCTCTCTAACTATACCACATCCTTTTTAAAATGCAGACCCCAGAACTTCACTCAGTACTTCAGATGAGGCAAAACAGTGCCAAGTAGAGAGGCACTATCACCTCCTGTGTCTTGCATGTAATGCTTCTATTACTTCATCCCAAAACAGCATTTGCCTTTTTTGCAACTGCATCATACTACAGATTCAAGCTGAGTCTTTGGTTGAACAAAGACTCCCAAGTCCTTTTCCATGCTGCTGCTTTTAAGCCCTGTGTTTCCCTTTTTATATTTGTGCTTTCTGATTATTCTTCCTGATGTGTAGTACCTTGCATCTGTCAGCATTGAATTTCCTCCAGCTGTAGCCCAATTTTCCAGTCTGTCAAGATCCTTATGAATTGCTCCCGAATCCTCCAATGTGTTTGCAATCCTTTCCAGTTTCACGTAATCTGAAAACATGCTCAAGAAGCTTTATATGCCAGCATCCAAATAATTAATAAACATGTTGAAAAGCACTGGGCTCAGGGCAGACCCCCGTGGGTCTCCTCTTGAAACCTTCTGCTATTGTGATATGGACCTGCTTGTGGCTATTGAGCCATGTATCTATCCACATTTCTCCAAATTGTTTATGAGAAGATCATGTAGGATCTTGCCAAAAGCCTTGATGAAGTCCTGATACATTATACCCACAGCATTCCCTTCATGTACCAACTTTGTCAATGAAAGATATTAGGGTTGTTTGACATGTTTTGTTTTTCATAAATCTGTGCTGACTGCTTGTGATGAGCCTTTGCTCTACCAGATGCTTGCAAATGGGCCTTCCTTAGGATATGATCCAGTAACCTCCCACATAATTAGGTGGGGTTAACAGATATGTAGTTCCCTGGGTCCTTTTTTGTATTTTTTTTAAAGAGGGGCACTACACTGACATTTTTCTAGTCCTCTGTCACCCTGGGACTTCTCCCACAACTTCATGAAGATCATTGCCAAGGGCTCCGAGATCTCCTTCATTAAGTGAGGAATTCCAGTAACAGCAATTTCTGCTACTTTTACAAGGAGGCTCTGCTGCCTAGCTGCTGCTACTCAGTTATTTGTTGCAAGAAGTGATGTTTTTGAAAGGCAGAATGAAGAAAAAATTAAGATGCATCTTTTATTCTGGGGTGTGTTGTATGCGAGAAAATATGGTACATATAATCATAGATTTGTCACTCTATAACAGATAGTTGATTCTGTTTTTAATTATCATTCCAAAAATCCCCAAACCCAAACCCAAAATGAATCAAATGCTGCTAAGCCCACTACACCATAGCACATGAAAGTCCTTTGTGTTTCTCTTGGCTCTCTCCTTAGCAATCTTTGTATACTCTTCATCTACACAGCTTTGCAAAGAGTGGAAAACAGCAAGGGAAAGATTAAAAAGATTCACAGCATATAGACAGAGAAATTGCAGGTAAAATCTTGGCTCTAGGAGTGAACTCTGCAGTATAACTCTCTCTGAAATCTGACAGCACCTTGTAAAAAGGTCTCTAGAACACTTTATTTTTATACAGAAAGCACTGCCATGACCTACATTAGCTGCATGTCAACTAAGAGTTGGCAGTGGATACATGCAGACTAAATATGGAGGGACTGCATAGACCCCATGGCACTAGCTTGACATACAAGATAATCCCCCTCAATGCACACCACCATGTGCTTCCAGAGCTGAGTGCCACTTTTCCACTGCCTCTCTTTTCTATGTTGAGCATGTCCTGTGGGATGTGACCCCTAACCCTTGGCTGTCTGGAGTTTCCATTGGCCACTTCATAGGTACCACTTGAGTTGGCTGCATGACCTCCCACTGGCATATCTTTGAAACATGACTTGCAAGGGCTTTTTGACTTGTGCTCCACCCCATTTGCTTCCTTGACACCTAGTGGTGGGGCCATCTGCTAACAGTGACGACCACTGAGGTATGAGAACCAACATGCTGATGACAAGTTTTAGCAAGTCTTCTGGTACGTGCTCCTTTTAGGACATGACAACGGCCTTTGGTACATTTATATCTATAGCAAGCCACGTTGCAGCTCCTGCTGTCTCTTCCAGAACCTCCTGGCTGCTTTTTTCCTCTATCAGTTCTAATCTTTGCATGCTGGTTTTTTATGAAGTCATGAGCTCTCCTTGTTCATCTCTCTGTTACTGACCCAGATGCCCATATAAGAACAAGAGAAGGAAGGTAGAAGGGAGGTGCTTCATGAATATGGAGCCAATTTCCATTCTATTGTTATCTCACACTCTAGGTAGAGTTCCAAGTGGAGAAGCCTACTGGGTTCTTGAATATCTTTGTGGAACAGTGGGCATGGGGTTCTCAGCTGTGCCGCCCTCTGAATCCCTCATTTTAAGCCTGTGATGCACATCCATCTTCGCTTTTTCTTAATTTTCTCCATGTAATCAGTTGGGTGTTGTTGTGATGGTTCTTTTCTCAGAAAAAAATGGGCAGGTATTTAGAATTGGGCCAATCCAGAGAGTCCCAAAATTAGACAGATGGGTGATTTTGACTGGAATCTTTTCTTATTTTTATTTCAGCAGTGCCTAGAGGGTCCCAGTCAGGAATCAAGATCCTATTGTGCTGTGCATCCCCCACACACAAGACACACAGGTCCGCCCTTAAAGAACTTACAAACTGTGATTGTGTATGATCAAATATATGATGCAGATGCAACAAACAGATGGAGTAGCAGGAGGCTATTATGATTCAAGTAGTTTACAATGGTTGACACCAGCAGACAAGGAGGACCAGATAAAGTAAATCACTGTTACTTACATTTTGCCAAAGTACAATGGCTACTATCTCTTGCCTTTTCTAATTAGTTCCATACTAATTCACCCCTCTCTGCATTAATAAAGGAGGAATCTAAGAACAGAATCTTGTTTTACTTGACATTGTAAAATAGGACTTGCCCAGCTGTGTAATTGTCTTTTCTGGCACTGGTCCATAGTTTGTAATCCTATTTCACCTGCTGTGTGGACATATTTTGTAATGGTGTGGTGACAATTTCATGACTTATACTTGCCTAGCATATGGAGCTGCTTACCCACCCGGACAGAGTGCAGCCTACTGTGCATGTTCAGTAACTGCAGATGCTGATGTGTCCCTGCTGCATGTGGAATAGGATCCCAAAAGTGTGTAAGAGCCCAAAATAGCAGATCTGCAGCTGCAAAACTGCCGTTTGGCTAAGTAAAGGGAATTTGGATTCTGCCCTAAGTTATTGAACAGCCTTTTAATGTTTTCTAACAATATTACTGCTGAGGAAAAGTTCCCATTGCTTTCTTTCTCCTGCTTTCTCCTTTGCACTGATATGAAGTAGTTCAGCACACAACTGAATTTGTTTGACTGCTTATTAAAAAAAAAAATTCAGATCTTTATAGTGACTCCATTTTTTCTCCACCCCGCATTTTATTTTGTCTTAGCAGGTCTCTTGGATCTATGGTTTTCAGGTTCCCACCTGTACTGAGAGATAATAGTTTAAACTTTCACTTCAGGCTTTCTTTTCATGGCATTACTAAAGCGCAAAGCCACACTCAAAAGAGCAGGTAGGGTGCCTGGCAAACAGGACAAAGCTCATCAGCTAAAGATACCAGGTTGGACTGTTTCATTTCTGTTTTGAATTTGAATTAGGTCCTGCTTGTAGTGATCACAGGATCCAATAAACACATTCAAGTATGAATGAGAAGAATAAAACAACAAGTTTTACTGTGGAATAGCAGACTAGCTTCTACAGGCCCATTGTCTTTCTATAATTAGCTATTACCTAACTGGGGGACCATCTCCCAATTCCCAACTCCTCTACAGTAGGGAGCATCTCTAATGCTCAGCAAAGATGCCAACAAGCAAAGATCAGGTAAGCAAATGTATTCCTTTGCACTTTTCTAACTACTTTCCAAGCAGCGCTATGCAGGATCTGACTGGTATGATGCCCTTTGACTCTATAGGATTGTGTAGCTTAACCTGTTAAACAGATTATTAGCATGTATTGACCAGGAGCCTGATTCTTATTTACACAGGGCTCCCTTACACTACCAGAAATGTAAAACACTTTCT
This sequence comes from Caiman crocodilus, assembly GCA_030014935.1. Lineage (NCBI taxonomy): Eukaryota > Metazoa > Chordata > Crocodylia > Alligatoridae > Caiman > Caiman crocodilus. The sequence continues at coordinate 82,740,544 of JAGPOW010003316.1, read as the reverse complement.
TCATGCAAACTGAGTCTAATGACATGTCCTAAGGTTTCATGGTGAATTCATTCAGAATCCCAAGAGTTTGGAAAATATTCTTTACTGTGAGAATGTGCTTGTGTTATTGTCAAATCAGAGATAGCAGCAATGACGACCAACACACTAAAAATAAAAGTTTATTTTTTACTTATGTGAGAACATTTTATGTACCTACAAAGTATTGTTACAGAACTATCTTGGCTTTTGATTTATGCTCCTCTTCAAATTGCTATGAACTTCAATGGAGAGAAAAATTGGGACCCAAAATCTCATATAGTATTAAGATAATGAGTTGTGACCTAAAAGATGGCCCATCCATTCATGTCTACCTGAAACAGGATATTTTTTTCTATTCTTCTCTTTTTCTTTTTTTGTCTTTTTTCTTTTAAAAAAGGCACAGGCTAAATTTCAAGATATTTTTGCACGTTCTCATGAAAAAATATCATTTCTCCTTTCCTGCCACAATTCTCTTCAAATTAATAAGCTATGCTCTTTCTTCATACCTGCCTGCTGGTTTGAAATTTCCTTTGTGAATTATTCTATGAATGTGCTTTGAGATTTTTTCCCTGGCTTGAAAAAAGTGAGGCTGATTGCTATAAGTGATCCATTTAAAAAACAAAATACATATGATGATCTCACCCAAGTCTTAATTTAAAGCTTCATTGTCCATTAAGTAGGAAATACCATTTTATATATGTGAAATATCTCTCACACCCATACACATTCATAAAAATTCACATACAAATGCTGCTACAATCTCAGCTGTCATTGCTGTCTGTTTATGTAGAAGCAGCAGAGTTTTAGTAGGAAATGTGAAGTGCAAATCAGGTTAGAAAAGATGCTACAGCTTCTCAGCAGATGAGACAGATACCACCTCTGCTAGTCCCTCAAGTTTCTGACATTCTATCATAGGATGCATCCAGATGAGCGTGCATGTGCCTCTTGCCCCGCCTCAAACCTCTTTCAGGTGGGGCAAGAGGCATGTGTGGGAACGAGAAAAAGTTTGCAGTGCAGGGAGAAAATTAGACCCCAGGATATCCAGAGGTCTAAAAAAAAAAATGCTTTGCAAAAGACTCAAGCAAGGCATGGTTCAAGACCGTGCCCAGAGCCAGTCCTCCAAAAGAGATGCTTTGGTTTTGGCCAGAGCATGTCTTTTGGTGTTCCTGCTGCCCCCAGTGCTGTCCAAGGTAAGTTGAGGGGAGGGTGCTTCATGGGTGTGGGTGGGTGAGGGGTGGCAGCAGGATATGGGGAAGGGGTTGGGGAATGGCTGGGGGGATGTCCCCGGGACTGCATGGGGTGAGGACCTGGCTCATATCCCTGTGGCTCACTAGTCTGGCTTTGCACCGGAGTGGGTTGCACAGCTCCAGGAGGCGTGCATAGGAGCTGCACTTCTCGGAGCCCTGTGATTTGCTCTGGTACAAAGCCGGATTAACGAGTCACATGAGGATGGGCCAGGTCCTCACCCCCCCGCAGACACAGGGAGCAGAGGTGGGAGCTAGCCCTGGGGCCTGGTCCATTGTGACAAGACCTGACGCGGCACGCGGTCCATGCCTGCCGTGCTGGGTCCTGCTGGTCTCTTCCTATAGTAGCAGGACCTGGGCTGGCACGACATGTGGGGACCACGCAGAGCTGAGCCAGGTTCTGCTGACTCTGGGGCTGCTCATGCCACGTGGCTTCTGGCAGGACCTGGCTTGGCTCCTGGCAGTCCTCATGTGCTGAGCAGGGCCAGGCAGCACGAGCCACACAGTCCCCTGGCTGCTCGTGCTGTCTGGCCTGGCCTGGCTTGGCATTCAGGGACTGGACGGATCTGAGCCAGGTCCTGTTGGCCCCAGGGGGCTCGTGTTCCCCAGCCCGGCCTGGTGCGCAGGGATCACGAGGAACCGAGCTGAGTCCTGCTGACCCTGGGGCAGTTCGTGGCTGGCTCAGCCCAGTGCGTGGGGACCATGCAGAGCTGAGTCGGGTCCTGCCAGCTCTGGGGAAGCTTACGCTGCCTGGCACCCAGGTGGCATGAGCAGCCCTAGGGCCATCAGGACCTGGCTTGGCTCTGCATGGTCCCTGAAGGCTGGGTCAGGTGCTGCTGCTATAGGAAGGCCCTGGCTGGGCAGCAGGACCTGGCATGTCACACGGGGACCATGTACTGTGCCAGGTCTTGTCACCATGGGCTGGGCCCCAGGGCCAGCTTCTGCCTCTTCCCCCTGTGCCTGTGGGGGTGGGTAGGGGGTTGAGGACCTGGCCCAGCCCCATGTGTCTCGCTAGTCTGGCTTTGCACTGGAGTGGGTCACAGGGCTCCAGGAGGCGCACACAGGAGCTGCACCTTGCAAAGCCCTGTGACTTGCTCCATTGCAAAGCTGGACTAGCGAGTTGCAGGGATCTGGATCAGGTCCTCACCCCCTGCAGCCCTGGGGACATCCCCCCCTGCTGCCTGGCAGAGTGGCCCCAAGGGCAGTGGGACCCAGCTGGGCCCTGCATGTGGGTACTGTGTGTCCTGCCAGGTCCTGTCACCATAGGTCCAGCCTGGCCAGGCTGCAGAGGAGCCCCAGAACCCAGCTGGGCCTGGTACATGGTCCCCACATGCTGTGCTGGGTCCTATCACTATGGGCCCAGCCCAGCCAGGCTGCAGAGAGGCTCCAGGACCTGGCTGGGCTTGGTACGCAGTCCCCACATGCCACACCAGGTCCTGCTGCCATGAGACCAACCTGGCTGGGTGGCAGGAGCAGCCCCAGAGCTGGCAGGACCTGGCTGGACTCAGTGCACGGTCCCCAAGGGAGAGCTGGGACCCTGGGTGGGTAGGGGGGAACATTCCATGTGCTGGGGGGCAACTGCACCCTGTGGGGGGCCAGGGGACCCCCCCCGAGAAGTCCTCCCACAAGGTCCTCCACACCCACAGTCCCCCCAGCAGTTGCCCCACTCCTACCCACAGACCAACGCACATCCCTCCACATCCATCCTCTGCCTTCTCCCACACCCCTTCTCACCCTCTTTCTGCAAACATCTCATCCCCCCCATCACACACCCATCATGTGTGAAGAAAACTAAAAGCACACAACACATGTAGGTATGTAGAATTTATATTTTCATGATGATTGAGACACTGGTTGGCTTCCAAATTGCTTTAACATTGTAAATATACCAATAAAGCATTACCCAACTTCTCTCTCTCTCTCTCTCTCTCTCTTTGGATGTGTGTGTGCATGTATAGAGTGTTTTTTTGTTTTAACTGTGAAAGAACATGGATTTTGGGGTATTTTAAAAAAATGGATTTGGGATGTTGCTGCAGCAGTCCATCTGGCACAAGGGGTAGTGTCCCCAGGTATGAATTGGCTGGGCCCCAGAAGCTCCTGAGAGCAAGTAGCCCTGAGCTGCTTGCCAGGGCAGGGTTTGTATGGATGGGGCCGGGACAGGGCAGTTTTCTATACTGCTGGGGACAGCACAGGTGCTGGCCTCAGCCTTTAGCTCCCCCTGGCTGCAGATCCGAGAGGAGCCAGGCAGGGTTCTTTTGCCCCAAGTGGCACAATTTGCTCCACAACAAAGTGCATGTCCAAGCATGTGTATGAAGGCAAAAAGCCCCAGCTCAGATTTGCACCGCTTCTATTTGAGCAGCTGCAAGTACACATGCTTGCATGTATGGATGCTCCCATAATCACTTCTGTCTTACATGGACTCATGATTCTGATAATCTCTAATCTCAGCAAAGCTCTAGAAAATCATAGTATCATAGTATCATAGTACCTAGGGTCAGAAGGGGCCTAGAGCAGGCCATCTAGTCTGACCCCCCGCCAATTGGCAGGAAACGAGTGCCA
>JAGPOW010003316.1:82716415-82736623 GCA_030014935.1 Caiman crocodilus | reverse complement strand
GCTCCTCAGTAGGTTTCTGGCCCTGCAGAGAACAGAAATACATATCAATTTCATGCTCCGCCTCCCGGATCCCCCGCAGCCTGCTCACCTCTGCCTGGATCTCCCACAGCCGCCCCTCCAGGGCCTGAAGATGGCCACAAGAGGGGCAGCCAGGGGCCGCCCCAAGCATTCCACCGACCCCCGGGAACCCCACCCAGCCAGCACCCCCAACCAGGGTGGGGGAGGTGGACAGGGGGCCCCCCAGGGGCCCGGCCTGGGTGGCAGCCTCAGAGGTGCACTGGGGGGGCTGCACCAGGGAAGAGGGAGGGGGAAGGGCCAGGCCCCTGGCAGTAGCACTGCGTGTACTCACCATGTTCCTAGTGAAAGTAGTCCTCGCGCTGTCGTCTCTGTTCGCTCTTCCCTTCCTCCTTCTCTCTGTCGGCGCAAACGCCGGCGCGCCCTTACAGAGCGCGCCTGTTTGCGCGCGGCTTGGGAGCGCGGCTCCCAGCCAGGTCAGCTATCAGCAATCTGGGAGGCTCCCCTCCAGATCGGCTGTAGCTGCCGGCACAACCGCACTCACCAGTTCGCTGCCACTGTCGCTGTCTGTCCTCAGCTGCTGCTCCTTTTGCTCTCTGCTCTGCAAGGGCTCACGTGTGACCAAGACCAAGAAATGAGAGAAGGCATACCATCTAGGCCATAGGAAATGGAGACACAGAGCTAACTGCCATCAGGATATTTGTATCATTTCAACCTGAATCATTGTATGAGTTTAAAGATACCAGACTCATCTTATTTCATTTTCACCTTTGAATTTGCATTATACCCTGCCTGGGCAAAGGAACCTGAACACACAATAATCACATAAGAAAGCTTGTTCTTTTGCCTGTTCCTAACTATTAGTAACTTTTCCAAAGAGTTGTGTAGGATCTGGAGTCTTTAACTCCTTTAAAGACAAAGGGCAGGATCCTTGTACATATTGGTAATTAGTCTACAAAGTTTTATATGTATAATGAGCAGGACTAATTGAGTTTATTGCTTATTACTCTCATCAGCATGCCATCAGACAGTATAATATTTTTGTCGCAGGGCACTAAGGTGCCCCGCTCCTAGAAGAGCAGAAACTGCCTGGGAGAGGACCCAAAGAGGGAGACAGAAGCCAAGGTGTAGGTTACCAGGGCAACAAGCCAGAGGGCAAATTAGCCTGCACCTGCATATAGTCAGCTGACCAGAAGGGGGTGGGCCCTGGGCCCATATAAACCCCAGGCTGGAGCTAGAGAAGGTAGTTCTCTACTGGTGGTCAAGTGGGAAGGAGTCCTTGTGGAGTAAGTGAAGGGAAGAGGCTTGACTAAGTTCTGCTTCTAGTAATAGAAAGGGGCAGAGCACACCTTATGCAGTGGGTGTTCTGTTATAGCCCAGGGGCTTATGTTTGGTTGTAGCTTTATAAGACTGGTGGTTTGGGTGAGACTATATGGGGAAGGAGGAGGCCTCACTGGGGACCCACCACAGCATGGGGACCCCAGCACTGGAGAGGGTGCAACTTTAGGGCTGCGGAGAGCCCAGAGAGGACAAGGGGGCCAATTTGTAGCAAGGCCCAGATTGGACAATATCAATACCATCTGTGATACTTGGGGTGTGGTAAAGGGGTGGTTAGAATGTTGTATATAGCTCATAAGGCTAGGGTGCCCCCAAAATGCCCATTGTGAAATGGAAACTACAAGGGGTCTAGGAACCCATGGGGTTCAGAGAGTCCATCAAATTGTGTCCAAGAGGACTTAAAGGCAGCCTCCCTATTTTTATATTTCCATCAAAGACATGGTGGGCAAGAGGGTGCCCAGTGGGCCAAATTGGCATGGTTGAGGGGCCTTAGGGATAACACAGCCATCCTTCAGTCCCATGATAACTTCCCTATCAAATTAAAGGCTACCCAGCTATTTTATTGTTTAGTCTGATATCTGTAGTGTTTACTTACTGAAAGTTGCTACGTTTTTACAAGTGTTCCTGACCAGCTCCTTTCAGGAAAAAAATCACAGAAAATGTTCACAGATAGCTCTGAGTTGTATTATCTTCTCTTAAGGCACTTGTACATTGTCTCAGCATCATGTGTACATGTGATGGAGATTTCCATTTGTATGGCTTAATGGCCCCACATGTTACACGTACAGGAGTTCTGAGGGTTTTCAATTAATTTATTTAATTTCAAACTAAATTACCTCCTGATGTAGTTTAGTTTGTAATGTTGCAACTTGCAATGTTGCAGCCATTAATCTGTGGGATTATAATACATGGGAATTCATTGATGTGTAATGATCACCTTTTGATCATTGGGTGTCACTACAATTTTTGTGTGGTGGTCCCCTTTTTGCATGTACTTGTGTGCAATGAATACTTTAGGACAGCAGGTGTAGCTGCAGAGCCCAATATGAATCAATCTTCTGATGACCATATTTTATTAAATAAAGAATTCAAAGAAACTGATCTGTGGTTGTCATCTCCTATTTCACTTGGTGTGGTGGGTGTCCAAAGGTCCCCAGGGTGTATTGTGAGGGGCTGCAGATCAGGGTCATCATCTTTTGAAGATTGACTAGAGTCTGTTGTATGTGTTCCCTTCTCCATTAGCAAGAATAATGTGGTGTGTGGTGTACCTTGACCCCCTCAGCATAATTATAGAAACCACTCTATGGGATAAAAATGACCTGTGCTGGTGAAAGATGTATCCTGTTCCCCTAGTTTGGGGTTCAGTGTTAATGCATGGACTTGATAACCAGTGGGCTGCCAAGCTTGGTTTTCCTTGCTGTTAAAAGCAGCAAATAAGTGCCCAGTCTCAGGATGACGCGTATTAGCGTTCAAGCATTAAAACATTTTTTTTTTTTCCCCCCCCCCCCAGTGTGAAGGCCCTTCTTCTCTCCCCCCACAACTGACCTGCAGTTCCAGGAGAGTGGGTGCTTGTTCTGGTTCACCTTGGTGGACTCAAGCTTGAGGCACAAGCCAGACCTGAGGCTTGTGCCTGCCTCACATTGGGCAGGAGGTAAGTGGGCTTCTGGACAGCTGGTCAGTCTGTTGGTCAGGGCCCCCCAGGAGCAGTGTCTTCACACATGGGTCACTGTTTAACCTGCTGTTGTGCTATGCATGCACAGGGATTAATGGGGGTCAGTCCCATAGCTGAACACCTCTCACTGATGCCAAAAGTTGCAACAGTTGCAGATCATGTGTGCCATCCAAATGTTGTCCAGAAACAACAGGGTGAGAGGGGGCGAACTTCCCTTGGCCAGGTAACTTCCAGACCTATAAATTGAGTGCACAACTCCCCAGGATACCCCTTATTGATCCACGATATCTGACGTTCAGTGGAGAACGGAGCAGACATTGTTTTGGCATAGGTGTAGGTCTGATTGGACCTTTGCCAAAACAAAGAGCCTGGTGCAGGTGCTGGGGGGCCCTGAGGTTGTGTCCCAGTTCATCTGCAGGTCATGGGCCAAATGGTACACATACCTCGATGTTGCAAGGAGAATGGCAGAGCAGGGGCACAGCAGGACTTTGATCCAGTGTTGGATCAAGGCAAAAATCTTCTGGGTTGCCTTCTGCAGGGATGTCATAAAAGCAGTGTCAGGGCATCCCACTGAATGACATGGCCCACTACAGGTGCCACCAGACACTAATGGAGGCAGTGAATTGGCATGAACACTGAGGTTCAGAGGCCTCCAGGGCATCCTCACCTGTGGACCCTTCACCAACCACCACTGAATTCCAGGGGATGCAGGGACTTCAGTGGAGAAGACGGCAGAGGGCTGCCAGTCATGTCGCCTGCCAGTTCCTCTGAGGAAAGACTAAGCAGTTTGACCTTCACAGTGGGCATGTGAAGCCCTAATGAACCTTATAGTCACCTGAACTGGGAGCTGTGATTAGGCTGGGCTGTGAGGTGAAGGTGAGGAGGTGGGCTTGTTTGCAGTGGGATCACACTTGTTTACAGCCATTCAGGGCCTGTTACCTCCCCCCCCCCCCTGTAGTCAGGCACTGCTTCATAGTCATTTTGGTGAACACTTCTTTTCCACTCGCACAATCTGCAGATCTTATCTTTTTATAGCAGCAAGCATCTCTTATTTCCTGCACTTCATGATTTTTCAGCTTCCATCAAGGACACATGGGCAATCAAGGCAGGCTGCAGCTGATGTGCAAACTGTCAGGCTGGTGCTTGCCCTCAGGGAATGTGAGCAGTGGCTGTGTGAGCTGGTCAGACAGATCCATCACACTATGAGAAGCATCCTGGCTGTCCAGCACTAAAGGAACTGCTCTGAGTCCAGGAGGCATTCAGAGACCCAGCAGCACCAGCAAATACTGATGATGTACTGGTAATGATCCTATGCCTGGTGGTTGTTGGCCCCAGTCCTGCACTTACTTCTGCAGGGAAGCAGCAACAGCAGGCACAGATCCATGCTCTATGCTCCGATTTGTTCTCTGTCAAGCTCTGAAGGAAAGTCCATCTTAGGGTCATGTTCTTTTAGTTAAAGTTGATTATTGACTTTTTTTCCCCACAATTCATGTATTATTCTGGTAAGTGGGTCATTCTAGTAACTGTTATAGTAATGGCACCATTATTGTCATTGTGTTTTTAACTATTCATGCACCATTATACTAAATCATGGTAATTCATACTGATTATGAATTGATATCTTAAAAGAATTGTTCTGTGGTCTGTTTCCTTTGTTTACAACCAACAAGTTTTTTGTTTTTTTTTTTTTAAAAGGTTTCTACCTGCTTTGTTGGATTTCCTTCTCCCTCTCTGTTTTAACAGGAGGGACTGTGAATGGAGGGGTTGTTACTTTGTGGAAAGTTGCAGGAGGAAGTTGTTTGTTGACCCCTGCAGTGCCCAGAAGGCTGGATAGGCATCTAGCTGGGGTCATCTGACCCCAGCACTCTCTTTCCTGCCTAGGTAGGCTGTCAGACTCAATGATCTATTAAGGTCCCTTCTGGCCCTAGCATCTGTGAATCTGACCACATCAAGTTAACCAGGGGTCATAAAAGATCTGTTCAACTAGTGCTCCCACCTTAGGAAAACTTTGGGCCACCCCACCACCAACCAGCCTTGGTTTGTCCAATGTGTCTTTCTCTGGTCACAATAATAAAATGCTGGCCCTTGAAAGCTCCTGCCCTTGGGTGGGCTATGCGGCTTCAGTGTTCCTACAGGGCTCTGCAGCCTCTCCACTGCATCCAGATGTTGGCCTTGAACAGACAAGAAACAGAAGCCTTTTGTGTGAGTTTAAAACATTGCAAAGATGCTCTGCACCAGGGCCTCTGCACTGCCCAGCCTCAGATTGGAAGTCAACAATATGCAGGTGCTCGGGGAACATGGTAAGCTGTTCAGGTGGGCAGGGCTGTGTTCAGGCAGCTGGTGGCTGAGCCATCCATCCCTGCTCAAGCCTCTGGGGCTGGCAGCCCACTGTGTGCTGGTGGCAGGCAGCTTGCTTCCCCTGCCCTCTTCCCAATTGCCACAGTAACAGACCCTGCTGCCACCCCTTCCCTTCAGGCCAGCTGCTCTGCTGCTGCTGCGCTGCCACCCAGCACACAGTGCCCAGGTTTGGGGAGTGTGAGGCTCCCATACAACTTGGGTGTGGGCCTGGCAGTGCCCCCGGCCTCCCCCTGGGGGGGTCTCTGTGGAGGTGCCACAGGGCTGCCCCCCCATGCCACAGCTCTGCCCTGAGTGTGTCCCTGCAGCGTGTTCCCCAAGCAGCATGTGAGGGCCTGTTTGTGCAGGTGGAGGGGTGCCTGATCCACTACACCCTGATCCTGATGGTTCCTTGGGCACATCTATGCTCTTGTTTTGGGACCCTGAGTTATGACAGCATATGAGACAAGCCTGGGCTGCCATGCAACCTTCACTGCCTGCTGGAGAGAGACCAGTTGCAGCAGTGCACATCTCTGCCCCTTGCTGCTGGGAAGGACATCACTACCAGTGTCAACACCTTCCTCAGCATGTGTGAGGCCAGTGTCCACCCAGCTCCGGGGACATGGACTGCTCAATAAAATTTTGAATTGCTTCCCTCCCACCTCTCTCTCTGCAGTGAGTAGGAGGGGTGAGGGGTCCAAACCAATCTAATCCCCTTCTCTGTAACCCCCAAGTCCCAGGCTGTGGAGCCTCAGGTGTCTCTGACACCAGCAGCAATCTATGGGTCTTGGGAATTTCTGGCATGACAAAAAAATTCAGGCTCAGTATGATTGTGTAGTCTAATGTGTCATCTTCTTCCTGTGAGTTATTCAAAAAAGACCCTAGGAAGAGAGGGGTTGTTGTTAGGACAACTTTGTCTTGGCTTTTGTGTCCTGTAGCTGCTGCAAGCATGCACCCCCTGCCTCTGACTGTTGGCCTGAATGCTGCACAATGCATATCACACCACCTGCTCCAATAGCAGAACAGTCTGTGGACTCTTGCTGGCTAGGTGATACTGTGGTATCCTGTCCCCCTCCCCTTACCCCTTCAGACTGAAGGGTCGGAGGTAGGTGTTTCCTGAATCCTTCACAAGGATGCTGTACAGCTTATCATAGAATGAGACTACTGTGTGTCCAGCCCTGAATGAGAATTCTGGTCCTTGTCCCAATGGAAAGCACATTTCAGGGCCTTCATCTTGCTGTGGCACTGGACCCAGGCATAATTGTGGCCACACTCCTTCATTTGTTCAGCAATGGATGCATAGACTGGCCTATTTTACTGATTTTTTTCCAGCAGTGCCAGAACCTTTCATTCCTTCCAAATATCAATCAAATCCTTCAGTTCATTGTAGTCCCAGCTGGGGCCACAGCTTTGAGATGTATCTGGCTACTCCTCCAAGCCCGGCAGACATTGCTGCTTCTTTTGTGCTTCCATCAAGTATATTTTTGGGGCCAAAATGAGTCACTGAGGTCTTGCTATGCTCTGACCAGAGTTGCCAGACACTTTCTGTCCATGGCTAAGAGCCATGTTATATAGATGTTTGTATGGAACCTTTCTGTGCAGGGCTGACTTGCAACGTATCAATATCTATACAGGTGTGAATTGTGTTTTAGCACTGCTTAGCAATGCACATCTGTACGGGTGTGAACAGTCACACCAATCTGCTCACCTGACCTTTTCTAACAGAACACCATTGAAATCCTTAGCCCCGAATTGCTCTCTGCATGACTGAATTGTCTAGAATGATAGGTCTTAATGGCTTGCTGCCAATAACACATGAAATTCACTGCCTGCAATGCAGTTTGATTTAAAAGAAATTGCTGCTGGCCCTTTAAGCACACTCCCCCTCTGACCTCCCAGCAACAATGTCCAAACTATCAATCAGTGAACTGTGCTCCTGGGGGTCTACTTGGTTTGGGTGGGGGAAGGGGTGAATCAGGGCTCTTTCATTCAGTCTTTGCTCTGCACCCACCTATATACCGCTGAGAGCTTGACAAATTTCATGGGTAACCCAAAAAACCCCCCAAACTACCAAGTTTGTATAAGATGGGTGGTGCTAATGGGACCTATTTAAAAAATGGGGATCTCACAGCCACATTTCCCACCCCCCTGTTTCTTCTGGGTTTGGTGTGTTTGTTGTGATGAAACTTCATGGCAGGTTTGGTCATTGTTCTGCTAGGTGCTGTATTATCTGCACCCTGGGTGGATCATGGGTTTCTAGGGTCATCAGACACACCATGCTTTTGCAGGAGGGCCAGTTACAGGGATATGGAGAAATGAAAATGTAAAGAGCAGGGCTCTTACTGCTGTTAAAGCTAATTTCCTGCTATTCAGTGACCCCTAGTTTGGGGTTCAGCCATTTCAGTGTTCTGCTTAGCAACACTCACTTTTTTTCCACTGAACATGTGTCATGGAAAAACAAGGTGTTTGGAGATTTTGGAGAACTGGGACTGTGATTTTACTTGTTGCTTCTGATATCTTGAATGTTTTGATCTATATGGGAATTTCAATTTACTAGGCAAAGAGATAGATAAGTGGAGCATCTGGAGGTGACCATCATTTCATCTTTGGCTTTCAAAGAGGGGCTCCAAAAAAATCCCCGTTTTGCTTGGCAATCGTTATCAGGCTCTTTTACTGAAAAAACACTCTTTGTACAAGGTTAACCCATGGTTAACTGTTCCATTCAGGGTAGCAGTATGTTAGATAATAAGCTGGCACCAGGACGTTACAGACAGCAAATGGATGAGAAATATGGAAGGAAGGAAGTGAATAGAAATCATATTTTGAACATACAAGTTGATAAAGTCCAACTCTGTTCAGCCTTCTGCCTGAATTCACACTAATACGGCTAACCACCTCTCTATGCAGAAGGATTTTTGTGATAGTCTGATCTCAGCTAATAAAACAACTCTAAACCTGTGCTTTTTTTTGAAGATGGAAGAAAAGAGAATCTCTCTGAGGGGAAAATTTAGTTGCAAGTGTAAGAGATAAATAGTTACTTTGTAATATTAAACTAAGGTAATGCCAACCTGTGTATCCATATAATTCCTGGCAAGTGTTGAAAGGGGTATTGAAAATCATGTTATAGAAGCAGAAAAAAGAAATAGTGCATATAGATGAGATGTTTACTGAAGAGCTGCCTAATTAGCTCTGCAGTAAAGACTCAAACTCTACTAGGCTGCTGGAAACTAGTCAACTTCACCTCAGGTTAGTACTTGTAAAGACAAGTACTACCCTATGGCAGCATTCTTTAGTGCACAGCAATGCACGTGTACATGCTGACCAGTCTGGCTGGGGCACAAGGGTGCTTCAGTATGGAGTTACCTGCTGGTTAGCCCTGCACTGGAACACCCTTGTGCCCTAACCAGCTTCTCTGCAGCAGACCGGCCTGGGTTGAAGCAACCCCCAGCAGGCAGGCTGACCCCCTGGGCCTCTTCCAGCTGGGACTGCTCTGGCCTGGCTCAGTGTGCTGCAGTCCTAGGTGCATATAAAGACGCAGAACCCAGGCACAACAAACTCCGGTGCAATTAGCACCGGAGTTTATTGCTGCACATTAATTGCACATGTAGATGCACTCAGTGTAGCTTAAGTATGAAAGCCTATTTAAATAAATGACGACAACCTGTCAAATTTTTCAAAATTTGATTCTTCAAATACATTTTTACTATAAAATGTAAATATCATTTGCCTTCACTACTAAAAGACAAACAAATCGAAAGAATAAACATTTATCATATCAGCTATCAAGCCTGTCTAAATTTAATTTGGAAAAATGTCAATAAAAAGAGGAAAATATAGGTCTGCTCTGTAAGTGACTACCATGAATAGGTAGAAGAGAGCATGGGGGTAAAAAGGGAGCAATAAGTATCTACCTCCTTCATGTGAGATCAAAGAGACCATCTCTGTTTCATCTTTACACATCTATTTTCACCCTGGTATCCTCATAGGTTGCTAAGTCACCCATGCCTCTTTCATTTCGGATCATGCTGAATTTGTTCCTTGGTAGTTTGTGATAATCAGAGGACCACCTAAAATTCTTTTCTGAAAAGGCCTGTGCTCAACATTTCCCTCTGCCTTTCTCCAAGAGTTTCTGAATGAGTTATTATCTTTTGGGGAGTTTAGCTACTAAGGACTGGAAAGAAGCTATGGAGGTATCTTTCGTTTCAATACTACTACAAATGTCTCTCTTCCTGGCCTCACCTTGTACCCTTCCTAGGTACATTCATATTTATGTGTGTGAAAGCAGAGGAAAAGCTGTATCAGATCAGTTGTGCTTCTACTGAAGCATTCTCTTTTTCTGAAAGTGGCAAATACTATGAGTGACAGTACCCGCTTTGCGGATTTTGCAGGGTGTGCTGGGCATCTGATTTTGGTCCATACTTCTTTTCTGAGCACTGGAGGTGTCTATGAGGATGTGTCTGGGAAAAACGTGGCTGGAAACTGAATAGCACCTGAGGCCTGACCCTGTAAGGCTGCTAGGCCAACAAGCAACCAAAGGCTGAAGGACCTACCATCATAGCCCAGTGGTCAGCCTGGTGGCTTCCCAAGCCCAGTTGTGGGTTCAAGATCATCAGTTGCCTCTATCAGGGGAGACCCCTTAGCCCATATCACATAAGGAATCTGAGAGAGAAGCCTGCTTAACTTGCATGCTTAGTGGTTCCAGGGTAAGTGTTTTGTCTGGCAAGAAAAAGGCAAGAGTTCAGGGCAGCTAGCAGCTTCTGGCAGTGCAGAGGGCCCCTCTGGCGTAGCCAATTTTGGATATTTTTAAATTTTTGGGCCACTGTGGGCACTTAGCCATGCTGCATATGGCTTCAGAGAGAGAAGGTTGCCCAGCTGTGAGATTGTATATTGCTGGGGGGAAGCAGAAAATGGGAGCTGAAGGGTGCTAGCAGCCACTTCTATCTGGGTGGAGATGTCTGTTCTTTCCTGTGGCAATTAAATCCGCTCTGCTTTCCACCAGAGGTACATACAGAAGTTACGTTTGTTGTGCAATCGGCCCCCTGAAAGTGCTCCGCAGCTGTGCCATTACACAGGTGCATAGCTGCAGAGCATTTGAAAAGTGGCTGATTGTGTGACAATTTAACCCTCACCAAATGAGGGATCAGATGAAGGTGCTCCACTTTCAGGAACCTTAGGGAACTTCTGCTCCCTAGGGTCAATCTGTCATATGATTAGAACTGGGCTGATGCAGCCCAGCTCTGCCCCTGGTGCTGCCTGCAGGAAGGGAGCAAGCTGTGGGCTGGGGTTTGCCTGGCCTGAACTGGAGAGGTTTGGGTGGAATGGAGTGCCCCTGCCTCATGACCCCCTCACCCTCCGTTCTCCAGCTTAGGTTGGGCAAACCCCAGCCTAACCCCATTTGGGGTTACTTTTTTTAAACTGAAAATTGGGGATTTTTTAAATCAGAGAAAATCCCTGGTTCTCACCTCTGGAGCAATGAGAAGTTAAGAGAGGAAGACGTCAGAGATGGGTTTCATGGCTCATTATAACCTATTTCTCTGTTAAGTCCATGCTTTTTGATGCCCAGTAAAGTTAAGAATTTGTTCCCAGGCTCATCTTTGAAAGGGATTGTGTAGATTTCCTTTGAGGACAAGAACTGAGAGATCAGAGACAGAGTGCTTGCTTTGTGAAAAGTGTTCCCTCATTGGCGTGAGGCTGTTTCTGTCCTTTATCATTTTTCTGTAAGAGTTCATTCTGGAATACAGTCATTGTTTGCTTGATTACATTTTGATTTAGTTTTGTATTATCCACAAATGGTGCTGCCTTGTTGCTTACTTCAGATTATTTTACTCAGTCAAAATCTTTTGTTCATTAACCCTTCAGAATTACTGCATTTTGTTGCCCTCCATTTTAAGGAATTAGTAACTTTTTTCTTCTTGGGCAGACAAGGCAGAATCCTATTTCATTTTGTGCAACCAAATGGCATTTTTCCAGCTGTGAAACTACCATTTTTAGCACTTATGCAGTTTATGATTCTAGTCCCCATGCAGTGTGAATGCATAAGCCTCCTACTGAGTGTCTCAGGTGGCTGGAGCCATCCAGAGGATAGCTAAGTTAATCGGACATCAGGCGGGCCGATGATGGAGAGGCGAGACAGCTTATTGGTTTTAAAAGACCATTTTACTTACGCCGCGTGGAATGGCAGTGCAGGCCTCGAGGTAGCTTGCTTACGTTGTCATGGTTAAGTAAATGAGTTGCTAGTAAACAAGTTTTTGAACGGAAAGAACCTGCAGGATAATGAGGGTACATCAAAAGGACCTGGTGACAGGGAGATATTGGGTGGGTGATCAGTCCACCAAGTTTCCTCGGTCATGCTACAGAGTTCTCTGTGATTACTCTGTCATGTGCTTGGAGGTCTCTGACTTGGGCAGAAGCTGCATGAACTTTTATATGTCTGGAGTAGCCAATAATGGACTGCTAGTGGAACATGACCAAATTTGGGGTAATGGCTCCATGTGGTCTATTGTGACTTGGACACTCAACTGATTTGGTTATGACACTGAGCATAAGAGATACAAGTTCAAAGCCCGCACTAGGTAAAAGGGCATAGAACCTTTGTCTCCTGCTTCTTGAGCAAGAATAAGCTCCAGCTATGAAGAATAAGATAGGGGAAGATCCTTGTTTTTCTAGCCACAATTTTGGAACTTTATACTCAGATAAACACATGTTGAGCCACATATCTTCTCAGCCAGTAGAGCATGTTGCATAAGCTCCATAGCCATGTGTAGGCTTAAGTGTCCATATTGCTTTCGAAGCAGTATTGGAAGCTGTGCGCCAGTACCCATAAGGACAATTATGTGTCTGAAAAAACTGGCAGCTGAGCACACACAGTTAAATAGGATTTTGCTCACAATGTCCACATTTTTATACTTAAACCAGGGTGGACAATTATTTCAGCAGGAGAGCCGCATAACGAGTTTTGGTGAGCTAGTGAGGGCTGCAAGGGTAGCCCTGCCCCTTGACAGGTGTCCTGCCCACTGGTCACCACCCTGGAACTGGAAGTCATGTCCCTAACTCTTTGCCACCAGAAGTCCCTCCTATTGCCCCTGGAAGTCCTCCTTTTGGGAAGGGGGTTTGCCACCTTGGAACTGGAAAAAACCCAAATTATGTACTAAAATCAAACATCTACAATAACATATTTTAATTTAATTTTGAAAATATTTTTGTCCTGATTTGTTTAATAGATTTCGTAGATTTCATAGATATTAGAGCTGGAAGAGACCTGGAAAGATCATCAAATCCAGGCCCCTGCCCCAGGGGTAGGAAGTCAGCTGGAATCACAGGATCCCAGCAAGATAAACGTCCAATTGACTCTTAAAGGAGTTCAGAGTAAGTGCTTGCACCACCTCTGGGGGTAGTCTGTTCTAGGCCCTGGGGGCTTGGACAGTAAAGAAGTTCTTTCTTATGTCCAGCCTGAAATGGTCTTGGATGAATTTGTAACTGTTTGATCTTGTCATCCCATGGGGCGCTCTGGTGAACAGGCATTCCCCCAGATCCTGATGTACAACACTTATGTACTTATAGGCAGCCACCAGGTCCCTCCTGAGCCTGCACTTTCCAGGCTGAAGAGTCCCATAGTTCTCAGCCTCTCATCATAAGGCCTGTTTTCCTGCCCCCAATCATCCACGTGGCTCTCCTTTGGGCTCTCTCAAGCTTCTCCACATCCTTTTCAAATTGTGGAGCCCAGAACTGAATGCAGTTTTTTAGCTGCAACCTCATCAAGGCCGACTACAGCAGGAAGATAACATCCTGGGATTTGCTTGAGAAGCATTTATGGATGCAAGCCAGAGTTTTGCTCGCTTTGCCAGCTGCAACATCACATTGGTGGCTTGTATTCATCTTGTGGTCAATCATGACCCCCAAGTCCCATTTGGCCGTGGTGCTAGCAAGCGCAGCACTGCCGAGCTTATAAGCATGTTGTGGGTTTTTCTTCCCAAGATGGAGTACCTTGCATTTTTCAGTGTTGAATGCCATCAGGTTTTCATCTGCCCATTTTCTAAGCCTGTCAAGGTTGGCCTGGATCATCATCCTGTTCTCTGGTGTGGACGCTTTACCCCAAAGTTTGATGTCATCAGTGAACTTGGCCAGTCCACTTCTGATACCAATGTCCACATCATTAATGAAGATGTTGAAAAGAATAGGCCCAAGAACGGAGCCTTGAGGGACCCCACTGGTCACGGTACACCATGGGGATTGACTTCTGTCAACTTTCAGTCTCTGGGTCTGACCTCGAAGCCAATTTCCCAGCTAGCAGACTGTGATGTAGCTGAGGCTGCAGTTGGCCAATTTTTCTATGAGATGATTGTGGAATACTGGTTCAGAAGCTTTTTTGTGTGTGTTTGCATCATGTATATAGAGGTGATTGCATAATAGCTCAAAATGAAGTCTTACTCTTGTATACTGGAGCAGAGGGAGGTGGGGTATGGGTGGGTGGGTATAGGGTTTGTGGGTGTATGTGTCTGGGTGTGTGTATGTAGGATGAAGGGGAGGGTGTGTGTGAGTGTGGGGAGAGCTGTGGGGGTGTGGATAGGTGTGTGGGTCTGGGGTTTGTGGGAGGCTGTGGATGTGTGGATATGTATGGGTTTGTGTGTATGTGGGGTGTGGGGAAGGGTATGGCGGTGTGGTGGGTGAGTCGGTACAGAGGGTTTGTGGAGTGGTATGTTTGTGGAGATGTGTGGGTATGGGGTTTGTGGAGGGTTGTGGGTGTATGGTGAATTTGTGAGGTGTGTGAAGAGGGAGGGTGGCTGGGGTGTGTGTTTGGTGGTGTGTGGGTGCATGAATACAGTGGGGTGTAGGAGGGGGGCCTACAAACACCCCTACTATTGTGCACAGTCCCTGATGCCAGTGGCAGCAGTAGGCAGATCCCCCTGGCAGTGCAGTGTCCAGATGTGCCCAAGGACTGCACATGGCCAGGGCACTGGCTTCACTGCAGAGGGCTCACATGCCTGAGCCCCATGCCACTGAGGGGAGCCCCATGTGATGAAGCCGGTAGTGCAGATCATGGGCTTGGCCAGGGTGGCAGGGAGAGGGACAGTCAGATCAGCTCCATAGCATGGAGCTCCCCACAATTCCCTCTGACCTTTATGTAGCAATGAATGGGGCCGGGCCACTGGCTCCATAATGTAGGGTTTTCTCCAGAGGTACATGGCTTGGACAGAGAAATTGGGAACTACACGTTAGCTCCACATGATGGAGCCATGCTCCTTCCACCCTGCCCTGGGTCCTTGCTGGCCCCAGCCCTGGTGCACTAGAATGGGCCCTGCCCTCCTGGCCAGCTGCTGCTTTGTTCCTTCTCACCACCACCACCACTTCCCCATGCCTGCTCACTGACCCCACCATCACTGCCACCATCCCCCCCCCACCATTTCCCCCACCCCTGCCTATCACTGCAGATGCCCCTTCCCTGCCACTTCCCTACCTTCCCACCTGTCATCATTTCCCTCCCTCCACTCTTTCACCCTCTGCTGCCACCACTCCCCCCACAACTGATGCAACTTCCTCCTTTTCGGCCACCACTGCCATCATTTCCCCCACTGCCTCCCTGTCTGCTGCCACTTCTGTACCTATGGGGCCAGGTTCAGGCCATTCCATGGCTGAGGGTTGTTGTGCAGCATGCACTGCCCCTGTGGAAGTGACCAGGGCTCAGCCCCATGCGAGCACAGCAGTGGCAGTTGGTGGCTGGGCTTGATATAGTGAATTGGTAGGCACCTGCCTGTGGACCAGATGAAATCGCCTGGTGGGCCATATCTGGTCCACGGGCTGTATTTTGTCTGCCCATGTTTTAAACTCAAACTATCATTTGTTCTTAGGATTTGAACACTGAGCCATAAACTAAAGAACAATGGGGCAATGTAGTGATATCTTTCATTACTGTAGCAACCACTAAAGATGAAAACTTGCTGCCCATATTAGAGAAAGTTTATAAATCTCTTTTAAAAAAAATCCATCTTGAAATGATTTAATCATCAGACTCATTAGCAAATAATGATAAGGATTAAAAATACAAATACATGAATATCTTTATAGTTCTAAAAAATAGCTTGCTCACTGTTTATCTGAGAATTTCTGACTTCAGGTCTCTGTTTCCATGGTAGCTATTGATAACATAGTAAATAGCTACAGGAAAGGGAGAATTTCCCCTATTCTATTTTAGGAAGGAGTTACATCCTCAGTTATAGCCAGAAAAACATAGAATTAAGACCTCAGGATTTGTGTTGAAGAACATTCTTCTGACTTCTTTGCAGGAAATTTTGCGAGTTAAAGAACCACCACAATCTGCTTGCTGTCATATATACACCAAAAGGTGGGGCTACAGAGTTAGACACCTGCTAAGCTGGACTATAAATCAAGCATGATATATTAATGTTCTTTGCAGCAAAATCTCATTACCTCTTACACAGATGCATACTGACTTGGGCATAATGCCAGACCTTTCCAATTTATTTCATTAAGCTGTGGATGAGGTAAGTCAAGAGTCAAGCTATATTAATCTTGGTGAAACTTGGCCTTCTGTCAGAAAATGTTATGGAAAATACACAGTAGTCCTATTGTACGGCAGCTACAGGATTAATTCAGCTATCTAGCTGGGCTTGTCTCATAAAGTACATTTCTTAAATAAAGCT
Source organism: Caiman crocodilus (assembly GCA_030014935.1). NCBI lineage: Eukaryota > Metazoa > Chordata > Crocodylia > Alligatoridae > Caiman > Caiman crocodilus. The sequence continues at coordinate 82,720,606 of JAGPOW010003316.1, read as the reverse complement.
GTACAAAGTTACCAGTTATAATGCACAATTTCATAGATTTCATAGATTTCATAGGCATTAGGACTGGAATGGACCTTGAAGATCATCAAGCCCAGCCCCCTGCCCCAGGGGCACGACGCCGGCTAGGGTTAAAGGATCCCAGCAAGATAAGCATTCAAATGTTTCTTGAAAGAGTCCAGAGTAGGTGCCTGCACCACTTCTGGAGGGAGTCTATTCCAGGCCTTGGGGTCTGGGACAGTAAAGAAGTTTTTCCTTATGTCCAGCTTAAAATGGTCATGGATGAGTTTATGACCATTGGCCCTTGTTATCCCTTGGGGCTCTCTGGTGAACACATGTTCCCCCAGATCCCGATGCACACTCCTTACGTACTTACAGGCAGCCACCAGGTCCCCCCATGAGCCTGAGCTTTTCCAGGCTGAAGAGTTCCATGACTTAGCTTCTCATCATAAGGCCTATTCTCTTGCCCTCTGACCATGTGTGTGGCTCTCCTCTGGACTCTCTCAAGCTTCTGCACATTCTTTTTGAATTGTGGAGCCCAGAATTAGATGCTGTACTCCAGGTGCAGCCTCACGAAGGCCAAGTGCAGCGGGAAGATGACATCCTGAGATTTACTTGAGAAGCATCTATGGATGCAAGCCAGAGTTTAGTTTGCTTTACCAGCTGTGACATCACATTGGTGGCTCATGTTCACCTTGTGGTCAGTCATGACCCCCAAGTCTCTTTCAGCCGTGGTGCTAGCGATCCTAGCACTGCCGAGCCTGTAAGCATGCTGCGGGTTTTTTTTCCCAAGGTGGAGTACCTTGCATTTTTCAGTACTGAACATCATCAGGCTCAGGCCCACTTACTAAACTTATCCAAGTCAGCCTGAATCACTAGCCTATCCTCAGGTGTGGATGCTATGCCTCAAAGTTTAGTGACATCGGTGAACTTGGCCAGAGCACTTCTGACACCAATGTCCACATTGTTGATAAAGATGTTGAAGAGAACTGGTCCAAGGAAAGAGCCTTGGGGAACACCACTGGTCACAGTGAGGTATAATGATTCACTTCCATCAACTACTACTCTCTGGGTCCAGCCTTTGAGCCATTTTCCCAACTATTGGACTGTGGTGTAGGCAAGACCACAGTTGGATAATTTTTCCATGAGGATATCATAGGACACCAGAACAAAGGCTTTTTTAAAGTCCAGATATATGATGTCCATCTCTTCTCCCTTGTCTGAGTGATATGTCACCTGGTCATAGAAGGAGATGAGATTGGTCAGTCAAGACCTACCTATGACAGAACTGTGCTGTCTGTCCTTCAGGATGTTGCCATCAGCCAGTTTATCAAGAATGGTCTCTTTGATAATTTTCTCCAGAATCTTATCAGGGATTGAGGTCAAGCTGATTGGCCTATATGTCCCAGAATCTACTTTTTGCCCTTTCTTGAAGATGGGTACCACATTGGCCTTCTTCTAGTCTTCAGGTACTTTGCCTGAGCACCACGAGTTTTTGAACATTTTTGCCAATGGTTGGGTTATGACACCTGCCAGCTCCTTGAGTATTCCAGGGTGTAATCTGTCAGGATCAGCTGACTTGAAGATGTCCAGTCTCAAGGTGTTCCTTTACAAGGTCTACACTGATGCTAGGTATAAATTACACCTTCACCCTGGTTGTCCCATATCATGCTAGGCAGGGTGGTCCCTTTAGGATGATGAAAGACCAAAGAGAAGTACCCATTAAGCAGGTTGGCTTTTCCCTGGGTGTCAGTTATCAGTTGTCCCATTTGGTTTAGCAGGGGTCCAATGTGTTACCCTTGCTTCTTTTCCACCTCTGTACATATTTGAAAAAGAACTTATTATTATCCTTGATATGAGAAGCCAGATGGAGTTCAGTAGCATCCTTGGCTTCCCTGGTCCACTCCCTGCAGGCACGGACCAGTACTGAGTACTCCACCATGGTGGTTATTCCATCCTTCCATCCTTTATAAGTCTCTCTTTTTAGGCATAGGAGGTCCTCAAGTTCCCTGATGAGCCAAGGGGGTTGCTGTGCCCTTTTGCTACCCTTCGTCCGAGATGGGATGGACAACCATTGTACTGTCAGGACCACTTTCTTGAGGAGCAAACACTCCTCTTGGACTCCTCTTCCTGTTGAATCATGGTCCCTTGCTTAATCCCAACATTTAGTGCACATCTATACTGCCTTTGTGCCTGGAGTACTGCCTTAAAACATACCCTGCCCACTCACTTTCAGTCCCATGTGGGCCAATTGCCTCAAAAATGAGGCTGCCTTAGAGCTGTGCTGAGATCACACACAATGCCATTGTCAGGCTCTTTATTTACATGTGTTCCTGCTTCTCATGCTGGTCAGGGAAGAGACCGGGGGCCTGGTGGGCAGGTGGGTGCTGGGGCTGAGTGGGGAAGGGATCGGGCAGCTCAGGGGGCAGGTGGGGGCTGGGGGAGTGGGCAGAGCCATCAGGGATCTCCCCATAGTCCTCTCCCTCCTCCTCCAGTCCCCTGACCCCTTACTTACTGGCACTCGAGCCCTGCTGCTGGCACACTGCCTGCCCTGCATGGGCAGGCAATGTGCTTTGGCACCAGAGTGAGGGCCAACCACAGAGATGATCTGGCAGCCAGAGCATCTCTGTGGAGGACCCAGCCTCTGGTTGCCTCAGGGCATAGTCTGGGACCATGCCCTGCTCCACATTTTAAACTCAGTTCTTTTTAGACCTGTGGATATCCAGGGGTCTAATTTTGCCCCCACACTGCAAACTTGCAGTGGGGGGAACTTTTTCCTGTTCCTGAACATGCCTCTTGCAGCATCTCAAAGAGGTCTGAGATGCTGCAAGAGACATGTGTGGGCTCATCTGGATGCACCCATTGTGGACAAACTTGAGCAGTGCAAAGTAGCTAACTACTTCGGGGACTAGGATTAGGCTCTGTCTTTCTCCTTGGCATTTCTTGTTGATTAGCTGTGGCAGTTCTCTGGTTTATATCAATCTCATGGATGCCTGGCATAGGCTCAGAATGCCATTGGAGGCAAGGATACCTGAAGCATAGTGGTTGCAACGCCTAACTGTGCTCATACCCCGCCTCGGTGCTGACTCTTTTTAAAGTCAGGGTAAGACACTTCACTGAATAACTATTGATTTCCTCTTCATTCCCACAGCTAAGTTGCATTTCTTTATTTGCACTGATTCCATCACCAAACAAGGTCCCAAGTGCTTCACCCAGAATCCCTCTGTCACTCCCATTCTCAGCCTGTCACATGATTAGTGTGGCCCTGTCCTCCATAACGTACAGCCAGACCAGCTTGCCTTATGCCTGATCTGCATATTCATTTTTGAAGGATTCCAGGATTTGTGATGAAAATATCTGGTTCCAGTCATAAGTGGGGGCTATTTAACTGATGGATACTTTGTGGGGGAGGAGGGGTGGGTGATATCTGAAGTACATTCACATATTGAGCGGTGCTGAGCTGTGGAGTTACCCTAGCTATTGACTCTGGTGGGGCCCAGCCCAATGAACTATATGGTAAATCATGAGCCTTTTGGTTTTGGACTAACACCACGTATGGTTTGCACTATATATGTATGTTGGTACAGAAATGCTGCTTGAAAGTGTTTATGGAGTATCTGGGACAAAAGTTGGAGCAGTTTCAAAACGGTCCAACCCATCAATTCTGGGCAAATTAAGTCTATGGATACTCATAGTCATTGAACCATATGCAATCTACAACAGGTATATTTATTTCAAAGTCAGGTTTTCAAATTTGCCCCTCACTTCTATGTGCTCAGGGAGAGCAGGGTCTAAGAATAAGTGGGGGAATGGAAATTCAGGGGAATGAAACTGGAGGGGCAGAGGGCAAGGGGCCACCTGACCATCCCCCACCCCCCAAATTATTTTCCTTACTGTAGCATTGGGAGGAGGACACAATCAAGGGAAACTTCAAATAATTAGATTCCATACCTGGAAATTACAACAAATTTATAAATTTTCCATATATTGAATCTAATTATTGGAGGCATCATCCTATATTTGAGTAAACACACACACACATGCACATACTTCTTACTGTATTTACTCAAATATAGAATGATGCCCCCAATAATTATCATAGTATCATAGTATCTAGGGTCAGAAAGGGCCTAGAGCAGGCCATCTAGTCTGACCCCCTGCCAATGGCAGGAACAAGTGCTGGGGTCACAGGAC
>JAGPOW010003316.1:82658837-82677710 GCA_030014935.1 Caiman crocodilus | reverse complement strand
TCTCAAAATGGACTCTGTGTTTGAATGTTTTATAGGGGTACTGACATCACTACTAATAACCAATTGAGTGTGGGTATCATCTTACTTGGGCTGGCTAGTAGGTGGTATACCTTTTGTGACATGAGCATGATTTATTCAGGTGAGACACAGGAAGGGGGAGCTGGGAGATCCTAATCTCTCAGCCCCTATTTTGCCATCATGATTAGGGATCAGGGGGCTAGGAGATCCTTATCTCTCAGTGCTGGCCCCATGACTACAGAGTTGACGCTAGGAGCTCCCTGCTGGTGTGTGGTGGGGAACCTGTTCTCCACTCAGGTCCATGATTGCAGAGTTGTGTGGGGAACAGGCTGGGAACCCAGCAACCATGGATATGGGCAGGGAACAGTTACTCAGCCTGTTCCCCACCCAGCTCTGCAATCACAGAACTGAGTGGGGAGCACATTCTCCAGCTCCCACCTGCAATAGTGGAGCCAGGGCTGGGATGTGTCCCAGTGAGGGACAGGTCCCAGCCCTGTGTCTCAGTCAGGTGATCAAGGCACAGGGCTTGGAAAGAACTGCAGGGGTGGGGTAGGTCCCAGCCCCTGCCCCAATCCACTGGTGGCCCAGGGCTGGGGGCTGGGATCTGCCCCTCCCCTACAGCTCTTTCCAAGTCCCCTGGCACTGATTAGGGATCTGGAGGCAGGAGCTCCCTGGTGGTGGGACAGAGGAGCAGGCAGGCCCAGGGGGCAGAGTGCAATGTCCCATCCCCTGGGTTAGCACCTAGGGGGAGCCTACAGTTCCCCCTGGTGGTGGCAAGGGCCCATTGGAACGCCCAGCAAATGGGAGCAGTTTGCTGTCATTAGCAGTAAATCTGCTCCCAGTTCCCTGCATGTGTAGATGCCTGGCCAGGAGTGTTTACTCATGAGTCATTTACTCATGAGTAAACTGCTCCTGCATCAAATGCACTTGTAGACACACTTTTCAAGTACCAGAAATATTCACAATAATCTGAAAATAGTTGCACTAGAATTAACCTGAGGAGATGGTCAGGGTTAATGCTGGAAAAAGAAAATGGGTTTTTAGAAGGTTGTGTAATGGTATCTTGATGTGTCAGTATGTCACAGTGTTCATGCTGCATTTGCTTATGTTTAAATATCTGAAGCCAAAACTCTGTCTCATTGATAGAAAGTAGAAGTATTGCCACTACATATGATTTCTACATCTTCTTCCCTCTGGTGTCAAAATCCTAGTTTGTAATATTTCAACTTGGACCTCTTAGACTTAGAGTTTTATACTTTTCAGATAGAAGCTCCCAAACTTGTGTTCATTCTTTTTCCCAGACATGGGTAGATCTAAGATTTTGCAAAGTTGGGTGCAGAAGGAGCATCATCATATATAACATAGCACATTTTTTCTTAAGTTAAAATGAACTAGAAGCTTTACTAATATGCTAGGGGGCAAATTTTATATTATTCAGTTGAGATTGAAGCTAAACAAATATAACTTTATTGAAATGAGTTAAATAGTCTGCAGGGCTGTCAAATAAGCAGCAAAAAAAAGTAGAATTGAAGAAAGCTACCTTGATTAGTAGAACATCAAGAACTTTAAAAAAGAACAAGGGTCATTAACACTGGTGAACTAAAGAGTTTAGAAGGAAAAGATATATTATAGTAAGCCATGAAATCAAATGTCTCCCTCACTGCTGCCCGACTAGTAATGCTGCTGTCACTTCCAATAAATTGGTTTTAAACTCTGGGTATAGCAGGAATCAAACGGGGTGCAACTGCACCTGTGCTCATCCTGCTCCCCCGCTTCTGCCCCCCGTCTGTTCCTTTTCCCAGGTATAAGATTTAATTAGCACAGAATCAGGCTCAAGCTTCAGATCAGTTTTGGTTTTGTTCTCCAGAGATTTTTACCACCACTTTAGGTTTGATATTTTGAACTGAATGTGGCTGAACTGGTAGCATCCTTTATATTTGTAGTAAAGGCCAGTTTCTGCCATCTGTAGTCAGCTGGGACTATTCATTAGGTAATGCACTACTCAGTATAATGGTTGAAGTATCTAGCAACCATAAAGTTAGGAGTCTTAATACAGGTTTCTGTGGAGCTCTGCTTGCTATAATTTCCCATGTAGAAATCTTTCCAATAATAATAGTTCTTAGTGCATGTTCTCAAAAAATGTCTAAACCCATGCTAAGACATTTTTGCCTACTTTGTATTTAGTGGTTAAAAATGCCACATTCTGCAACTTGTCTTGCAGTGTTCACCAGCTGCCTTAAAATGCATTATTGATTTATTAACACTTGCAACAATTCAAGATTATTAACAAAGTTTTGCGCAAAAAATAGTTATTACACTAGTGTCCTTCACACTAGTCATCAGCCTCTCACTAATTCATTCTGTAACCAAACATATTTTTTCAGTTCTTTCATTTGTAAACTACTACTATGTTTGTTAAAAGGGCAGTGTTCATAAAGACAAGTAAAACATAAATAGCTTTTCAAAATATGGATAAATAGGACTGATGCTTTGTTCTAGTATATTGGAATTTGTCAGCTGTTATCAATCAGTGAGAGAGCATTTAATCAGCCTTAAGAAGACCACAAATGATAGACAATTAAGGAGACTTCTAATTAACAGCTGCCAGCATGTGAATAGCAAGCAGCTTAGAGCACATTAAGTGTAGAGCTATCTCAGTTGCTATTTGTTCTGCGTTGGTCCAGCCATCTGTATATGAGTAATAACTTCTTTGTTTCTTGCAGAATATGGAGATTTAATCTTTATAGAGTGCTAGTGAAGCTCAGGGTAGAGTAACTAGAAGTCAAGGCCACAAGGTTGCAAACATTTATGCAATTAGTAAAGTTTTACTTCATTATAACAGTTAAGTAAAACACACACATATTTCCAGGATCAGAGTCTGCATATTTTCAGATACTCTCCTGTACTGTCTTAATACAGAACCTAGTCATGTTAAAGGGGATTGGTTTTCAACAAGCACTATTTCCTAAGTAAGGATTGAGAGATTTGACCCATTCTCTAAACTATAGAGTCTACACAATTGACAGGAAATAACTAAACCTTTTAAAGGAAGGTAAGAAAAAATATATATGAGATTTTTAAATAGGAAGAACCTGCCTTGAATAGATGGTTGGACCAGATAATCTACTGAAGTCTCCTCCAACCCTATATTTTTATGACTCTATGTGCATGTCTACACATGCCATTAATATACAGTAAAATTACTGTGCATTAAAATAAGGTTCAGCTAATTGTGCTTGGAAAGGGGTCTACGCATGCCCCTACTTGGGAGCAACATTGCTCCCAGTGGGAGCTCTTGAGACTAGGGATGCTCCTGCTCCCCTGCCTTGCTCTGCTCCACTGCAGCAGCCACGGGGAGCTCAACATGACTGACAGGGGGTACAGGGCTAGTCCTGATCCCCATGTGGGGGAAAGAACTGTCTTATGGGGATCAGGTAGGATCCCTGCTGGGCAGGGATGCTGCCTGGCAGGGATGTGGGGATATGGACACTCCTGGATCTTTCACACTTTTATCTTCTTTAACATCTGCATAACAATAAGGTGCTTTTTCTTCTTTGATCTATCCCTGCTTTCTATGATTTTGTCCTCCCGTGTTTACCAGTCTATCCCATATTTCTTTCATCCACTGTTTCTACCTGGCTTCTGACCCCACCTTCCCTCCATTCACCCCCACTTCCTCTTTTCCATTCCTATCCTTCCTCTGGGGACCTACTTTATTCACCAAGTATGCAAAGATGGCAATTACACGTGTGTGTATCACTGGCCAAAAGTGGGTGAGTTGACAGCTCTGCCTTGAAATAGATACAAGGTTAAGGTGAAAAATAGTAACACCTTAGGGTTTCATTTGCATTGTGGCCAGGGGTGTGAATGTACAAGACAGTAGCTCCTCTACATTAACTGTGGAGTAGAGAAAAAACATGCTTTAGGATTTGTGTGTTAGCTTTATTAGTGGGGTTACTGGAATCCTGAGATTTTCCATCTTCAAAAACAATGGCTCTAAGGAACTTGGAGACTTGATAGTTGGTTGACCTAGGACCATACTTCTCTAACCTCCAAAGATAATCCAGTTCTGAAGCTTTCTGTGCTTTTAGAACACTGTAATAAGTTGTGATGATTCATGGTATTTAAACCTTTCAGCATCGTTTCTCCAGTTGGACATTTCTCTCAAACTGAGTGTATCAGCAGCACAGAATTATTGATGTATGAAGAAATGTCAGGCAAAACAATACGCCTTATTTCTGAATGCACTACATGAGCCAAGAAGAATCATTATCCTGCATGCTATTAAAAGATCTTTTTCAATTTCCATAAATCTATGATGGAAGACATGTAATTTTCAGTTGCAGAGACAGGTTTTTGCTGCCAAAATTGCGAGGAATTAATTGGTGCTAGGGAATGGCTTGAACTAAAGTTGTTGAGATGGTTTTAGGAGCAAAGGTCTGAACTAGACCTGAATATCCCAAGGGGTGGGGGTGGTTATAACAGTTTTAAGAATCTGTTCAGCAATGCTAGCATGACATCTTGCAAATTATTTTTCCTAGGCTAAAATCTTTTTGCTTCTCTGTCACTTTCTGAGATGCTTTTGGAGGTTTTAATCTCTGTGTTCCTGTTACCTAAATCAAAGTTAAAGTGTAGTGATATGCAAATTTATCATCTATTAAGGGCAGTGAGTTCAGTGGGGCCTGTATTTCACTCAAAAGATATATATATAGATGAGAGAGTAAAAATTAAAGTTAGTTTTGATCTTTTATTTCTTTAAACAATATTAAGAGTGAATTGCTAATTTTCTCAGGCTAATGTGAGTCAGACTCCTGGTTCATTACAATCCCACAGCTCAGTGCAAAGCTGCTGTCATGGCAATGGTTCCTGGAGCCTGTTACTAGAATCTGTTGCAGGGGTGGGCAAAATATGGCCCACCAGCTGGTTCTGGCCTGCCAAGAGATTTTACATGGTCCATGGTGGGTCCTTTGGTGGGGCAGCATAGAGACTGGACTCCACTTCCCAGAAGCTCCAGTGGCAGTGACTCTTTCTCACTGCCAGTGTTGCCACTGCCGCCAGATCCAGTCTTGCTGCCTGGGCACCCTGGTCCATCTGCCCTGTTCCCACCACCTGGGTGCCAAACAGAGTGGGTAGGCAGGGTCTTTATGGAGATTTGCCTGGGACCCTGATGGGCCTCAATCTGCTCCCCTCACAACAGATCATCACTGGCCTGACCCTTGTGGGCAGCCTCAGTACAGCCAGGCTGCAGACTGTCATAGCTTGGCTATGCAAGGCGACCTAATCTGGTCAGGATCCATTGGGCCACACCATTCTGCTGAGACACACTGTTCCCTGCCCATGGCCCCATCCCATCACCTGGCCAAGCAAACCCTGCCTAAAGGGGTCCCAGACCAGTCTGATAATTTACCACTTGGGAAGCTTTGGTAAGAGCTGTTGAGGGCCAGGGGTTGGGGGTGCTGACCTGTCAGGGGTGGGGGGTGGGGAGGTAGTGTTGACCTGGCCCACAACAGCTCACCAAAACTCCCTAAGGCTCTCCAACTCAAATAATTGCCCACCCCTGGTCTCTTGCAATACATTGTTTAGGCGTACGTGGAGACATCCTATTTACTGTGGATGAGATTTAAAGAGTAGTTATGCATCTAAAAATGGAGATTCATAACTACTGGATTCAGCCCACCAGTTTATTGAATCTGGCCTGCAGGTGGTGCCTGCCAATTAATTGTATCCAGCTCAGCTGCAGCTGCCCCTGCTGTGCTCCACATGGGGCCAAGTCTTGCCTTCTCCTGCCTGGGGCAGCATGCACAGTGCTCCCACCCTGACCTGCCAGAGGGCTTCAGCCTCAGCCAGTGCACTCAGCTTCCAGGGGGAAGCATCTAATGTTGCTGCTGCAGCCATCTGGGGAACTGCTAAGCTCTCCCCTGTCTCCAGCAGCTCATTCTCCTTGTGTCCCTGCTGCAGTGCTCTGGGCAGAAGGTAGGGAAGGGAAGGGAAGTGATGGACAGCTGAGGGGAAGCTGGGGAAGCAGCAGTGAGTGGCAGGGAGGAAGGCAAGGGAACCGGGGAGAGAAGAAGGGGAAGTGGTGGTAGCCCCTTCGCATGCTCATGGCACTTGTCAGGTGCAGCCCCCCAGCGATGTGCAGCTCTCTGGCAGGTCCCAAGAGCCACATGTGCTGGAAGAGAGCAAGGCTGATCCAGACCAGCTTGGCTTTGCTCTCAGCCAACTTGTGCAGCTCCCAGGGGTTGGGGGAAGCTGTTTGACATGAAGTCATGCTGGCTCAGCTTCACTCCCTGCCGGCATGTGCAGCTCCAAGGACTTGGCTAGGAGCTGTATGCTGCTAGGGGGCTCCACCTGCTGTGTGGCATCAGTGGCATCAGGGGCTGTGTACCATAAGCTGGAGTAAGCCCAACTTGGGCAGCCACATGCACACCCCCAAGCTACACCCCGATCCTACACCTAGCCACATACCCCACACCCCACCATCCCCCCACACACTCATGTCCCCCACACTCCCCACTATCCTCACACCCCCCACACATTCTTCACCGTATGCACACAAACCCACACCACCATACATACCCCACTATATGCATACGCAGACAATCCCTCCACTGCACACCTCCAGACACACCCAGCTCCAAACTCACACTATACACTGCCCTTACATACCCCACATACACCCCATGCCCCTCCCCATACACTATACAAGAATGAGACTTTATTTTGGGCTATTTTGCAATTATCTCTATATACACTACTCAAACACACAAATCAGGATAAACTATTTTTTTAAAATAAAATTAAAAATATGTTATAGTAGATGTTTGATTTTTAGTATATGATTTGTTTTTCATCTATACTTTGTTAAAATGATTTTTTTGAAAGATTTTTTTTGTGTGTAGCCCTTGACTTAATTGGTTTGGCACCATTCTCAGGGAGGTCCAATGCCCCTGAAACCCCACTTATTGGTTGAGGACAAGGGGGCAGGTTGTTAGAGGGGTCACAACATTTTACTGCCTGATGAGTCGTGCCTGTGCCTCATAGCCTAGAGGGCAGACCTTCTGAGGCCCCAATGGCAGGCTATGCACCATGAGGGTGGGTTGTGTGGAGGGGTAGTATTTCCCACTCAAGGGACAGACCTTCTGATGTTAGTGACCATGTGATGGGGCAGGGGATTCTGGGACCAACATGGTGGTGTGTGGGGCAAGGTTTGGTGTCAGGTGGGTGGGCATTCTTATGCCATCGACCATGTGACAGGGCAGGACTTCCAGTTCCAAGATGGCAAACTTTGCCTCCCAAAAGGAGTACTCTTTCTGGTCCCATGACAGTGACCAGGGGGCTGGGTACCTGTCAAGAAGTGGGGCTTAGCAGTTGTACAAGGTATGTACACTTGTGGTCCTCAACAGCTCACTAAAACCCATTAAATATAAATATAAATATCCCCACTGGCAGTTGGATTGACAGCAAAGAAAGGCTATGCAATTTCCCTTTAGTTTCTTTTACTCAGTGGTGAACCAGGAACAGTGGGACTGAAGAAGTGTCTTTGGAGACTGAAACAGTCCACAACAGTGGCTTTCAACCTTTTTAGATTCAAGGAACCCCACTAAAAGCTTTCCAAAATTTAGCAAGAGTCCGTGGAAAACATTAACATAAACATATAATGAATATTATAGTACAAACATAATTATATTATTGATATGTTATTAATTGGATCAATCATTATGGTTAAATATTATAGTCACCTCACTTTCCCCACCACCACACCTAGGTGGAACTGCATGGAGCACCTCCTGCAGAGGGAGGTTGGGAAGTGGGTGCAGGAGGAATATGTGCTCCTGCTGCTGTTCTTTCTGGTCTGGTCCTGCATGGTGTCTCCCAGAAACAGGTGGGAGAGATGGGTGGAACTGTTCCATGTACCTCTGTTTTCACAAAGCATATCAGAGCCTAACTAAAAAGCAGCTACAACAGAAAGGCATGCCTACCTTCATTATGCTATGCAAAGATTGGTAGCCAATTCGATTCAGAGGAGATTTGGCTTGATTTATCAGCTGAATCAGAATCAGATTGGGAGTTCCATTAACTCTGAATTGAATTGGAACCCTTTGAATTTATTCAGAGAGATTTGGAGATTTGGAAGCCTTGCAGCAAACAGAAACTAAGACTGAGGGAGATGTGGTGATCTTCCACATATGGAAAAGCTGAGAGGAGGGAGAAAGACTGTTCTGATATTGACATCTGTAGCTGGTCAGTGACTATGATATTTCTGAGTTCCCTTCCAATCACAGTACTCTGAAGGAGAGACATTGAAACAAAATATAAAGCTGTTTCTGAAGTGATCTGTGCCTTCTGTGAGCTGTCTCTCTTGGAACAGCAGCATCTGAAAGCCTCTAGCTTTCTATCTAGTCTCTTGCTAGCTAGTTTATCTTCTTCTAAGTTGTATCCAATCCTTTCCTACTTACCCTTGTCTATAATCCCTATTGTTATCCCTATCCATTCCTTTTAACTTATTCTTCATCCAAAATCCTTTTATATGTTCTTGTTAATCTGTCTTGATTCTTTCCCCCACAAAAAGAAGTCTGTTTTCCCTGACTGTGTGCCATCACTGTGCAGGAAAGCTCAAAATACATCACACCCACATCCACACACACACTTTGCAGTGCACCAAACATTATAAAGTGTGCTGGAAAGGCAGGTGCCAGGTCTTCTGGCAGGAAAGAGCGAGAGAGAGCTGAAAGTTACCCCTGTCTCAGATGTAGATGAACCCTCTTTCTTGGCAGTGATGAGTCTTCTGCTGCTAGTGGGAGCAAGAAGGTGGTAGCAGTACCTGCATGTGTACCACCACCATTAACACTACTAACCAGCAGCAGCATGACATTCTCCACCCCAATTTCAGTTTCTAGTGTGAGCCTTCCAGTGCCAGAGGAGGAACTGGATCTGGAAGCAAAGATGCTGAGGGCCATAGCAGAGGAAATTCTGGGGAAGGAGGAGGAATCTCAGTTTGTGCTCCACACCCCTCAAAGTTTCCCTAGAGGCAGACCTCCTTCTACTGAAGGCATTTTGGAGGAGGTTGTGGGGGCAGGTGGCTCAGCTCCTCCTGTTGTTGTGCCTCTGCCTGGTGAGGAGGGGGATAAGGCAGGATCCCCACCCTCAACCCAGAAGTAGGTGAGTAGTGTAGTGTGGGATCATTTTGAGGTGGCAGATGATTCCAGGTATGCTACCTGCCAGTACTATAGAAGACAGATAATCCGGGGCAAGAAGGTGAAACACTTCGCCATCACAGCAATGCTGCTGCACTTCAGGAGGGAACACCCCCTTATTCACGTTCCTCCTCAGCTTGGTACCAGTGGGAACATGACCAAAAAGAAGTCCCTCTCATGCTCCAAAGTCCCCATTCCCAAGAAACAGAGGCAGACCACCCTGGACCAGTGGGGGAAAGGCAGAGACAAAGCAAGGCATGTTCTCAAGGCAAGCAAGGTCACATAGAGCATTGGGGAGATGCTTGCTCTGGATGGTCAGCCCTTCTCCTTTGTTGAGCATCCAGGGTTCAGGCAGCTCATGGCCCCATCCTACCATGTGCCACCTTTAGCAGTAACCCCCCATATGAGGCATGCAGGGAATACTTGAGGGAGAAGATGTAGAAGGTAGGTCTGCAGGTAGCCTTGCACTTCACCTTGGACATCTACAGCAGCTGGGGTGGAGATCATGCCTACCTCTCCCTCACAGGGCACTGGTGTGACCAGTCAGGCTGTCAATGGACTCTCCTTCAAGCTGAGGTGATGGATGAGTTCTACATGGCAAGGAAGATCATGGTGGCCATGAACTGCATGATGCAGGGATGGTTCATTGGGCAGGGCAAGCTCACCCATGGGTTCATGGTCACCAACAATGGGGCCAACATGGTCAAGGAGGTCCATGATGCCAGCTTTGTTGGCATCCGCTGTGTAGCACATAAGTTCCACCTCATAGTCAGGGAGGACAGGGATCCTGGTGACAGTGCCATCACTACCAGTTAGCTCATTTCAAAATGCAGGAAGGTAGTGGGCTACTTCCACTAGAGCACCAAGGGGGACAAGATGCTGTGGGACAAACAGGCAGAGCTGAGCATCCCACAGAACAAAATCCTGCAGGATGTGGAGTCTCGATGGAACTCCACATACCTGATAGGGCTATGCAAAACTTTGGTAGCTGGTTTGATTCAGAGGAGATTCAGCCTGATTCGGGGACCAAATCTGTAAATCCAAATCAAATAGAGAGACCAAGTAAAAGCTCTGAATTGATCTGAAGTATCTGAAATCATTCAGAAAAGCTTCAGAAAAGATTTGGCCAATTCAAAGATTTGGCCACAGACTAAACAGGAAGCTGACAGCTGCTTCCAGCTGATAAGTCTGTTGGGGTTGGGGGAGGGGTAAGGGAAGGGTAGATGGGGAGGGAGGAATTGGGGCTGGGACAAGCTGCCCAGCTGGGTCCATTATTTGGGGAAGGGAGTGGGGGGCATGGGATGCAGGCATGGCAGTACTCAGAGTGGGGGTTCTGCCCTGCTGTTGTTTGCCCAGCTGCGGCAGTGGGGGGGGGGGGGCACAGGCATGGCTTGCTCCAGTCAGAAGGGGACAAATGGTAGCAAGGCGTAGCCCCTACTCCCAGCACTTCCATGCTTGCATCCCATGTCTCATGCATCGGCTGGCAAGTGGTGCCTGAGCAGAGCCCCCACTCCCAGCACTGGTGTGGGTGTGGCAGTGCAGGGAGCAGGGGCTATGCCTTCCTGCCACCCAGAGTGAGCCATGCCTGCATGGCACCCCCACCCCCAGTGCCGGCTGGGCAAGTGGCAGCAGGGCAAAGCCCCCGCAGATCCGCCCCACCAGGGCAGAGGCAGGAACAACCAGAGGACTTCCCTGCGTGGCCTCATCCCCTGCCTGGACCAGCCTCCTAGCTTTTTTTTTTTTTTTTTTTTTTTAAAGCTCCATAGTCATCAGCTGCAGGAGCGGTGATTGGGACCTTTGAGCATTCATGACAGAACACCCCCATATAGTGCAGGGCAGTGGGGATCACACCCCCCCCACTTGGCACCCACATGGGATCTGTCACATTGCTCAGGTGCCGCATGGCTCAGCAGGGGGCCACATGCTGTCTGGGAGCTGGGACGGCTCCAAGAGTTAGCCAGAGCCCAGCAGCACTCAGCCTCAGTGGCCCCAGTTCCCAGGCAGTGCACGGCACCCTGCTGGACTGTGCTGCACCCACACCATGAGGCAGCTACCACACAGATGCCAAGTGGGGGGTGATCCCCACTGCCCCTCACTGTGTGAGTGGACTCTGCCATGAGTGTTGCTCCTGCAGCTGGTAAGTGTGGGGCTTTTTTTTCCCTCAAAGTGCAGACGTGACCCCTGGGGCTGACAGCTGACATCCAGCAGCTACCAAGAGGGATGTCCCTCAAGGTCAATGACCCCTAGACTGGGTAAGCCCAAGAATTGGGGAGTCACCAAAGTCAGCCAGAGAGAAATAAAAGGCAGTGAAGAATGACCCCTGGTCAGGCTTTGACCTGACCAGTACCCTGCCTGTCCAGCCAGAAGGACCAGCCAGTGACCCCCTTGTGCAGCAACATTGCACTGTAAGAAGCTTCAATTGTCCATCGACGGTGGACTCCAGCACTTGGGGCTTAGGTATATCTTGACACTGGTGCTTAGTGTTCATAGCTAGCTACTATGAGTATGTGTGTGTGCATGAATGTGTGCATGTTTGAGGGGATCAGCACTAAGGTTTACGGTCTGACTTTTGCATCCATCTAATAAACTATAACTTTATGATGATCCTGTGAGTTGGTGATTTGTAGCCAACAGATCTGTTGTGATCCAGTATGGTCCACATGCTGGCAGGCATGTGCAACCCAAGGGTGAAGGGGAGCATCTGCAGCAGAAAAAGAACCCTTGATCAGTGAATGGAGGTGCTGGTGAACAGTCAGGGTGGCAGAAGAGCAGAGGTGGTGGGATGTGGAAGAGGGGGATACACTTTCCCGTGCCAGCATTCCAGCCACAAGCCAATCTTCTCCACCACAGCCACTGCCAATGTGGGCCGGGCATGGCTTCAATGTTGGGGTCTTGAGGCATCAAAGGCCACCATCAGGCAGGTAGCAGAGAGGCCTTGGTGGCTACGTATCTTGCCGAGGATGCGACCTCTTGGCCTATTGGATAAGCCACAGCCAGATGTGGCAGGATGTGTCCACAGTTGCCCGGGAACACCTGTCCTGTCCCCTAACTAGTGTTCCAAGCAAGAGGGTGTTCAGCATTCCTGGGGATAGAGTGATGGCCCACCGCACCTTCTTGGATCCTGGTTTGGTGGAGCAGCTGGTGTTCCTCAAGGTGAACCTCCCGCTGCTGGGGTTCCCCAAGCTCCATCTCCAGACAGAGTGAATGCCACCCTCCTTGTTTTGCACCTATTTGGCTTTTTTATTTGCTTTCAGAAACTTGAGGTGCACTTTCACAGACACTTCTGTGCCACTGTGTCTGAAACCTGGCAGGCCTTATGCCTGCATGAGGGACTACCATCCCTGCTGTTTTCACTTTGCTCTGCCTCAACACACACAAGTTTTGCTTTCAACAGTTTGAGGCACCCTTTCTCAGAAACCCCTGCACCTATCTCCTTGAAACTTGGCAGACTTCATGCCCTCAGAGGGGGCCTGCTGTTTTCATGCAAATCTGCAAAAAACAAACAAACAAAAAACCGACAAAGTTACAGGTATTTTAGTGATCCCCATTATAGTTTATGGCCAAATCTCCAAATCGATGCTGACTCTCTGAATCCGAATTGAATCGGGACAGTGATTCAAATCACTGAATCGAATCACTGTCCCTCTGAATTGGCCAAATCTGAATCCGAAGCAAGTACTTGCTGCTTCACACAGACCTACTATCTGGGTAGGTACACTGATTCTGCTGCGGCTCTTCCTGGTTTGTCTCCTGGTTTGTCTTCTGGTTTGAGAGACAGGCAGAGCAGTTCCACCCCATGGCAGTGCAACATGGAGATACATGCTACTGCCACCAGGTAGAACTGCCTCTTGCATCTCTGTGGTTAGAAAGCACATTGAAGCCAAATCAGGAAGAGCGGCAGCAAAAACAGCCCAAATGCCTGCATAATGGGATGGAGGAAGTGCACTTTTCTGCTGCAGTTTCTTCTCAGTTTGTCTTTGGTGTGTCTCTTGAAAGCAGAGGCACACGGGGCAGTTTCACTCCACGATGGTGACAACAGCAACAGGCCTGCCAGTGTTGTGGCACCTCTGGCAGGTACTCATGGGATCCTGGTGGAGAAACACTGGTCTACAGTCATTCTTTGAAAGGATGGAGTAGAGCCTGTGCTTTTAAATGTTGAGGGGGATAGAGGAAGGACATATACATTATTTATTTAATAGTTGAATAGTTAGAATAGTAAACCAAGAAGTAAGAGATCTTGGTTTGTTCCTACTTTAGTATGACATGGTTAAAACTCACAAGTCCTATCTCCCTGGAGGCTGCCCTAACCATGAGGCGATAAGCTATAGGGTGGTGAAGTACTGGAATGGGTTACCTAGAGAGGTGGTGGAATCTCCATCCTTGGAGGTTTTTAAGGCCCAGCTCTACAAAGCCCTGGTTGGAACGATCAGGTTGGGGATGGTCCTGCTTTGAGCAGGGGGTTAGGCAAGATGACTTCCTGAGGTCCCTTCCACCCCTCATTTCCTATGATTCTACAATTCTATTTTCCACTCTTCCTGTTGAAGCTGTGCCATAGTGTACAAAGTAAGACAAGATTCATGGGGCTTGAGAAAGAGAGAATGCAAGAGGGGAGTGAGAGTAGTATATCCCTCTAGCCCAATGATGGGCTCTGGTCCTGCTTCCAGGACTGTTTATGTATTGTATCTAGTGACTAATGTAAAATATAAAAACAACAATTTGAACAGGAGCCATAACCCAGAACTCTTCCCTCCCATGTAAGTGCTCCCATACCCTTTTTGAGGGAGCACCTAAATGTGTTTAGTGAGCTGTATTGAGCTCTCTTGGGCACATAAAGGCAGAATTCAAGCTCCAAACAAACCAGGCCTCCTCCTATGTTATGATGTTTTAGGCAATTGAAATCCCCTGGTATTGCACACCTCTCATTGGGCACAAGGCAAAACCTACAGTAGTCAACAGAAAGAATCTATAACACCAGTGGGCTTTCAATTTGGGCCATTAGTGACCAGTACTGCAAATAAAAATTTAACTTATCTGCCTGCTATTCCATTGTCTTTAGTATTTAATTGAGTGTTGTTTGTCTTAAAAAAAGACTCGTGCATACCTACCTAGCATTTGACAGTTATTTTCATATATAATGCTAGGAAAGATGTTTTTCTTAATAGATTGCAAAAGAGTCCCTACAATTATGTGCTTTTCCATTGAACACATTTAAGGTGAACTGTATAACTCACAGCAGAAAAACATTCTTATTTTAGCAAGTTCTTTCAAAGTAGGCTGCTTGGCTAAAGAAAGAAAACTTGCTTTTCTCTCACTGGCTGATACTGAATCATTTAATTGAAAAGCTAACATATGAAAAACAAGTGAAAGGATGTTTTCCAAGTAATCCTTCTATACTATTGAACCCATTGAATAAATTCACTTAGTCACAAAGGGTGCACACAGACAAGTGGCACTCGTGGCTTGAACCAAAACTGAGAAATAAATTTTCAGCACACACTGAAGGTGGCATATTGGACAGACTAGCCAAAAGCCTTTTGCATCCAAGGGAAAGAGGCTGCAATCTACTGGAAAATCAACAGCAGAAGGAGATAATTTAAAATGATGGAGATTTTCAGGTACACCGCCATCAGGCATGAAATATAAAGTTTATATTAGAAACCATTCTTGGCAACTAGGTTTGATTGCATTAGATACATCCAAGAGACATTCAATTATATAACCATTTAAAATATATTAGAAGACATGCAAACATTGAACAAATGCAACTATTTTGACATCAAGCTTTTATTTATCTTAGTTTCAAATTTGCAGAAAACTAAAAGAGCAAAAGTAGAGCTGGAATCATATCTTGTCTTGACGTGAAAAGGTCCGTGGACTTTTGTGGTCAATTCCTTTCCTGTTCCTTCCTTTGCTTCCCCTTCTTTGGTTCAAGGGCAAGACTCTTTACCTCCAAACAGGTTGCCACTTAGTTGTGGTTGTGACACCATTGGAGTAGGTTGGCAGCCAGCTCCTCTCATCTGTTTTCTTGAGGGATGCCTTCAAAGTGTCCTTGTAATATTTCCTCTGGCCACCACTGGGAATACAGCACTTGTGTTGGGAGTCAAGAGTTGGGCATATGCACACAGTGTCTGGACCAGTGAAGTTGGTGCTTGAGGATCAACTCAATCAAGGATGCTGGTGTTGGTGCAGCAATCTTCCCATTTGATGTGGAGGATTTTCTGGAGGCATCATTAGTGATATTTCTTCAGAATCTTGAAACGATGATGGTAGGCACCCATATTTCACATTCATTGAGCAGGGTGGGGATGATGACAGCATTGTACACCTGGATCTTGGTGTCTTTCTGGAGAGCATGATAAATAAAGACATGCCAAAGCAATTTACCACACACCAGATCCTGTGCTGAGAAGTGCTGGACTACCTCCAGGATCTTTCCCTTGATAGGTCAGATTCATGGCCTAGGGCAGGCTGGTAGAGTACCTTAGTTTTCTCAATGGTAAGAGAAGGGCTCAAAATTTGGTAGGCTTCTCAAGAGTTTCAGCACAGTTTGGAGGTTTTTGTTAGCATGAACAAGGATGGTGCAGTCACCAGCATACTGAGGGTCAAGGATAATTATTATGAGTACTTTGGTCTTCAGCCAAAAATGTCCCAGAGTGAAGAGCCCTCTATCCATTTGGTATTTAATGTCAATTCTAGAAGGAAAGCAGTTCTTAATGAGAAGCAGGATGTCTGTCAGATAAACAGAGAAAATTGTTGTGGTGATGACGCATCCTTGTGTGACCCTAATTTGGATGACAAATGGATCTGTTTCTGATCCATTACATAGAAAGGTCACAGTCATCTGGTCATAGAGAAGCCTCAGGACCTTGATGTGTTTTTCAGGACATCCAAATCCGGACAGTACTTTCTACAGGGCTTTGTACTGACAGAATCAAAGATCACTGAAGAGCATATACAGGTCCTGATATTATTCCCAATGCTCTTCTTGGATTTGGTGGGCAACAAAGATCATGTCAATTGCTCCATGAGATGATCTGAAATTCTAGTAGGATTTCCTCAGCAAGAGGTAGAAGACAGTTCAGGAGGATGTGGAAGAGGATTTTCCCTGCTGGGGAAAGAAGGATAATACCTAGATAGTTCCTTGATAGACAGGCTTATTTCCTTTTTTGAAGATAGTTACAATGGTGGCATTCCTCAGCTCCCCAGGGATCTCTTCATTGTTCCAAATTCAAAAAATAAATTCATGGAGTCTCAGTACCAGTTCCTCACTGGTAGTAATAGATTTCAGCAGTTATGCCATCCAGTCCAGTTGCCTTGTTGTTCTTGGTTTTCATAATGGTGCTACAGACTTTTTCTAGGATAGGAGAGTTAGTGAGGGATCCCCTTTCAGGGTGTTGGGGGATGGACTCAATGGTGGTACCTGTCACAGTTGGCTCACAGTGCAGGGGTGCCTCAAAGTGCTCTTTCCATCCAGCTTGGAGAGATCAATTGTCTTTGAGGAGTGTAAAGCCATCCTGGGACTGCAGGAAAGTAGGATCATGGGAACTTGGGCCATAGATGGCTTTTGTTCTCTGGAAAAAAAAAATTTGCATGTTATCTTTGTCAGCATAGAGCTGAATCTCCTTGGCTTTAGCTTGCCACCACTGATCTTTGATTTTCCAGATGCTCCTTGAGCCTCAGCTTTGAGGAGATGATACATTTTCTGATATGAGGTGTCATCTTGCCAAGTGGAATGAGCCTTTCTCTTCTTGTCAAGAGGGGCTTGGATCTTGACATGGCTTTTATTGAACCAGTCTTGTTGTTGATGGGTGGTATAGCCAATTGATTCAGCACAGGCCATAGTACTTTAAATCCTTTCCACAGCTCCTCAATATTTCTTTCATTTGTGGACAGGGCAGAGAGGTTTTCAGGGAGACACTCTTGCAGATCCTTACAGACCTTCAGGTCTTGACAAGATTTATATTGAGAGTCCTTCACGTTGCTTTTAGCTGTTCTTGGTGTTTCAGAGCAAGCCAGATGTCAGATCCATTATGAACAAGATGGTGATCTGTCCAGCTGTCATCAGTTATTTACACAGCTCATGTGATATGGACATCCATTTGATCACCAGCTCTAACAATAGCAAGATCAAGGAGGTGCCAGCAAAGAGTGAAGGTTTCTCCAGGTGGTCTTGTATTTGCTTATTATGACAAGACTATGCCCCACAAATTTGTTCAGGAGAAGGATGCTGTTGGAGTTGGCTTTCCCTACTCCTTCCTTCCCAATGGTGCCATTCCAGAGTTCCAGGTTATGTTCAATTGGCACCAAAATCACTGAGGAGAATGAATTTGTCCTTCTTGTGAGTATTAGTCAGTACATGGTCAAGGTTGGAGTAGAACTGTTCTTTGACATCATTGTTAGCATCACATGTTGATGATCATACTGTACTTATGGAGCTTAAACTGGAGGCTCATAAAACACTTGTTAATGACCACAGGAAGATTCACAAGTTGACTGATGAGCTGGTTCTTGATGACAAAGCCAACACCATGAACATGTCTGTCCTGAGCCAGTTTACCCTTCCAGAAGAAGGTGTGGCCTCCACACTCTTCCCTCAGATCACAAGTTGACTAATGAGCTGGTTCTTGATGGCAAAGGCAATACCATGAACATATCTGTCCTAAGTCAATTTACCTTCCCAAAAGAAAGTGTAGCCTCTGTTGGCTACAAATGTCCAACTCGGGATCCTTAAAATTCTAGTTTATTAGGAGGCTTGAAGCACTGTAATGAGTTAAATCATAAACCTTGGGGCTGGTTCCCCCCCACACACATATGCACACACATATACACACACACAGTAGCAAGCTACAGAATCAGGTATACCTATCCTACAAGCACTGGAGTCTGCTGTTGATGGCCAGTTGAGGCTTCTTTCAGCGTGGTGTTATCCTCCAGAAGGGGGTCACCAGCTTGTCCTTCTGGCTGGACAGGTCTGGTCAAGTTGGATATCAAGAGGGCGCCCCTGAGGGGCACTTTTCATTGCCTTTTATCTGTCCTTGGCAGACTTTGGTGACTGCCCAGTTTTCAGATTTGCCCAATCTAGGGGTCATTGACCCTTGTGGGACTTCCCCACCCACATGGCTATTGGATGGCTTCTGTCAGTCCCAGGGGTTGTCCGCATGAACGTGCAGATTTGGAAGTCCGTTGATCAATTTTGAATAGGGCTCTGGGAGTGGTCAATCTGGAGATATTCAGCCCAAAAGTTGGTCCCTGGTATTGACTAACTCAGGCCAGGGCTTCTAGCCCTTGATCAGTAATGTTTAGAGATTTCCCAGTTGTTACATTGTCTTCTATTGAGTTCTTCTGTTGGTTCATCTGCAGCTTCCCAGGTGTTAATTGCTGTTTGCTACCACGTTACACAGCAAATCGTTGATTCACTCGCTCTTTCAGGGTCCAGCCTGATACAGAGAAGGACAATTTGATTCCTGCCCTTGTTAACATTCTTACAATGTATAACTTACTTATGAAACTAAATACATTCAGTTGAAAGATGAAAGGTGAGGAGTATAAAATATAAGCTACCAATGCCATGGCACACAAATAGATAAAAATACCAAACTACAAGGGGAGATACAAAATGCACACATACAAATTTTAAAACACAATTCCTTATCTTAAAGTG
>JAGPOW010003316.1:82638230-82658737 GCA_030014935.1 Caiman crocodilus | reverse complement strand
AAAATGCACACATACAAATTTTAAAACACAATTCCTTATCTTAAAGTGAAAGAGAGAGGAAGGAAGAAAAGGTAGAAAAAGAGAAACATATCCAAAGATGGGAGAGCAAATGCAGGCAAGAGGAAAAGGGGGCTTTCTGCTACACCTCCATCCTCTTTTCTCAGCTGACCCTCTTCTGGTTGTCTTGTCTCATTCAGAGCTGTAGTTGATGTTTCATCTCACTAATTCCCTGGAAGTGATGGCAGTTCTTCTTTCTGGTTGTTTGTTGTCTAGATTATCCATCAAGGTGTGAAATATTCATGTTGTGAAAATCATTGTCTTATGTTTTTGACTGCAGAGAGAGTGATCCCACCGGATCCAGCCAGAATCAGATAAGACAGTTTAGGCCTAGGGCACTTTTTCTAGCCCCTCATCCACATGGAGAAGGAAATCCTGAATAGGCCTGCTCAACCTCTCTAGCAGCTGCCAAATTGCACCCCTGTCTTAACCTAGGTGCAAGATGACCAGTAGGATACTGCCACCTGCATGCAAATTTGTGGCTGATGACTGCCATATTCACTAACCCTGTCTCTGTCACCACTGGTCCATCACTTCAGGAGTTCTGGAGGTAGGTACAGGAGAGTTTGTTGTTTCACATGGTAGAAACCTGTGTGTGACTTAGTTTAAGTGAGGAAGCTAGTTTGTAGAAACAGCAACCACACGATCTTGACAAGGTGGAGATCTGGGTCCAGTGCCAAGGGAAATGACTTCCATCTTGCTGTAGCCTTCTTCTATCTTTACAGCCATTAAGATCCTGAGGTCCTGACCTCCTCTTCTGCCTTATCCATTGTTGAGGACTTGAGGTTAGACTGTGGTTTGTACAGAACTTTCCCTGAAGCCTGTTTGCCATGTGTGAAACTCTGGTAAGCATAGCACTGGGACACACAAACCTCTCTACCACTTTAAGGTCTCAGTCTACAGAGAGGCTGAGTTTGTTTATACATCCTTAGTTATGGTACTTAATAAGAAAAGAGGGTGGGAGTCATGAATAAGCCTGTATCTGAAATCACTAATGCAGGGGTCAGCTTCTGCATAACTAGAAGCCTTTGTCTCTGACTGTGCCCATGTAGGCAGTGGCCAGCCTGTGGGGAGCTGTGCCAGGGTTAAGTAGTTGGAACCTATGTATGCACTGCTGCTGCTTCTCCCCACTGCTCC
This sequence comes from Caiman crocodilus, assembly GCA_030014935.1. Taxonomy (NCBI): domain Eukaryota; kingdom Metazoa; phylum Chordata; order Crocodylia; family Alligatoridae; genus Caiman; species Caiman crocodilus. Next base: position 82,657,543 of record JAGPOW010003316.1, on the reverse strand, counting down.
TTCCCGCAACAGCTTCAACCCTTCAGCTCCAGGGTTGGATAGCAGTAAGCTGTGCCCATCTCACCACTGCTTTTTCCCTCCCCCTCCCCAGCTGCAGTGTAGGTACAGCTTCCAGTTGGGGGAGGGAACTGAGCCCAGGCTGGGCAGCTTCCAGTTACATTTTCATTATAGCCAAGGGAAGAACTGGGGGGAGAGGAGGGGGTGGCGGAAAGCAGCAACAGTAAGGACGCAGCTTCCAGCTGTACCTTCCCTGCTGCTGTGGAGCAGAGGGGCCAGGGAGAAGCGGTGGCAGCCATGTGGGCACAGTTCCAAGCTGCTTGGACCTCACAGTATTTCCTCCTAAGTGTATTTGCTGCTTGCATTTACAGGTAGCACATTTACTTAGGATTAGAGCAAATTAATGTGCATTGGACACATCTAGATGTGAAGCTTACTGTGCAGTAGCTTGTTACTACTGTGCACTAGCATCACTGGGGCACAAACTGATGCGATGCTACTGCACACTAGTAATGAGCTACTGTGCAGTAAGCAAGTACTAAATGGACTGTGCAAGTACTAAATGGACTACTTGGATATGTAAGTACTAAATGTGAAGGTACACTGCCTTCACAGTTGTTACTACTACTACTGCACAGTTGTGCAGTAACAACTGTGCGGTAGGCGGTTTATGTAGATGCACCCGGTAAGCATCTGCACATGTAGACAGTAATGCTTACTGCGCAGTAATTAGCTCTAATCTTGAGTAAAGCATCTTGTATAAATGCGCCAAGTGAGGGGTTCTTTGAGTGACTCTAAGAAGGCTGAAAACCACTGGGCTAGAGGATATAAAATGGCCAGTGAGAAAATCTCTCACTGGCTATTTTTGAGAATCTCCATGTTCCAGAGGAAATGTGAAGTGGAGGAGGGAAGATCCACTGATATCAGTTTGAAGTATACTTTCACAATAGCCTGGAAATTCAGGAAGATGAAGTATATAGGTGATATGTTTTTGTTTGGATCTCTCATACTCTCCAAAGGCAGAGGTGTGCAACTTCAACTTTCCTGAGCTCCATGCATAAGGCATACTTTCCAAGGGAAGGCTGCTAGTAATGGGATCAACTCTAATTGGACTTAAGTCCTTATATATTTAAAGAGAGAAACTGGCTTGTACCTGTAGGCATAGGTTAATGAAGTGTTTCTCAGTAAGGATTCAGAACTTGCTGCTTTACATTTCAAATACCTTTTCACTTAAGAAAGTGGTTTAATGATGCATTATGGTGGGCTACTGTGACAACCCTGGGGAGCCACTGATGGCATTTGGTCCATAGGTTGTGTACCCTGGTCTAAGGAATGACTTTAAAAAGATTATTTTAGAATTATTTTGCCAAGCCAGTATGGCATGTGCTGTGACTATCACGTGTCCTCACAGAAGAAAACTGTAATCCAGAAGGTAAACAAGGTAGAATCCATTGAAGAGATTGGAGCACCCAGTGAAATGAAAGGTACTTGTCTGTCAGAAAAAGTGTTAGATAAAGAAGTCGCATTCTGAGAGGACGCCTACAAACCAAAAACCAGAGGGTGGACTGCTCAGTTGTGTGAAGTTTGAGAGAAAGTATGTCTAGTGTCAACTACCTGGTAATGCTCCCTCAGTTTGAGACCAATTTAGTACCATTATGGCATTAAGTTGAGAAAGCATTACCAGGAACATAATACTCTATAAATATTTTGTTAAATAACTGTTTTGTGGTAAATATTATAGTATTCATTGAGAAAACCAAGTTCTTGTGGATCTAGTTTGTGTAGCAGAACTCAACAGAAAACAGTAATTAATTACCAGGGAAACATTTGGCCTCTTTTTCTTTAAACCTAGGAAATAATCAATGTTACAGCAGCATCTTAGCTGCCTGGCTTTTAACATTATCAATTCTATTCAGATAATCAAAGTGATTTAGAAAGTTAAGACACAGATCAGACACCCAGACTTAAAATAAATGTTGGAATTTGTCAGACAGTTCCCTGCTAACACATTCTGTGAACTTTCTCAATCAGCCATTTCCCATCAGCTCTGACAAAGAAAAATAATGGTGTAGTTCCCCAAAACAGTGACTCTAACTTCACTGGAAAACAGTGCCCAAGAAGCCCCTGTAGTTACTCAGTTTATTCTATTTGAAATGCTTCTTTTTCATTCCTTGTATGGCTTCTCTATTGTGACCTTGCTGAGAGCGCACCTTTCCCTGCTTTAATTAATTTTTCAATTAATTTCAATGGGAGCAGGTGCAGGCCCACAAAGAAAATGTGTAGAGAGGGAGATCACTTCCATTCAGTAATGCTTGCCTTGAGTAACAAAATGTTAGACTCGAGAGAGTCAAATGGCTGCCTTTGCTCTAGAGAAAGTGTCAGTATAGTCCAGTTGTCATTGCACACCTCAGAGGAAAATGTTGACTTTAGGAGCAGGACTGGTCTCCAGGCACAGGTTCTTTAATAGGATCATGCATCCTCATACTGTGCCTTAGAAGAAAGCTGAAAATATGTCTGAGTGCTACTACATGAGACATTTACTGTGGAGCTGCATAATTGGCTCTGCAGTAAACGTCTCAGTGTCTACATGTGGTCCTATTAGGCTTCAGTAAACTGATAAACGCCACTGCAGGTTAGTGCTTGTAAATACAATTACTATCCTGCGATGGAGATTTTTATTGTACCGCTATACAGGTGTAGACACTAACAGAGCTGGTTGGGGCATGAGGGTGCTTCGGTAGAGGGCTGCCTGTCAGCTAGCCCTGCACTGAAGCACCCTTGTGCCCTAGACAGCCCTTCCACAGCATGTTGAGCTGGGTCAGAGCAGACCTGGGCTAGCAGACTGACCCCCTGGGCTCCCTGCCAGCCGGGGCTGCTCCAGCCTGGCTCAACATGCTGTAGTCCTGAGCTCACGTTCAAATACAATGCCCAGGAGCAATAAACTCCAGCGATATTCACTGGAGTTTATTGCTGTGCATTAGTTGCACATGTAGACAGACCCTTAGAAATATACTTTCATTTGAGCCTTTTAAACAGGCTATTGCACTTAAATGGAAACTAGTCCAGAGCCATTCACCCTAACATTAAATCATGCATCAGTCTGAATTTCCAGAGATCCTGAACTGTTTGACTATTCCTTGTCCTGCTCTTCAAAGGAGTCCATGCTCCATGTCAGAGAAAACCCTTTGTGTATAAGCTTAACACAATTCCACACATGATGCTCGTAAAGCTTTAAACTCATCATCTTTTATTCATCCCTCTTGAAAATATGAGTCTTCCTAGAGCAACGTTGCCTTTTATTAGTTACTCTTTTGGAACCTTCATGGTTGTCACAAGAACTGGATGCCTGGGAATATGTGCAAAGGCGTCTCATGCCATTTTTACATATAGGAGTCTGGCTAGCTTACTCCAAAAACATCTTATGAGTTGTGCATGAATCAAACTTTCTAGAAGCATATGACTACAGAATGAGGAGAAACATGATTCCATGTGTTCAATTTGGATACCCCAATCCCACCCACACATATAAATAGGGACATGACTTTCTAATGAGTATCATATTAGTCATCACTATTGGTAACGAAACTAAATCTTTCTCTTAGCCTTCTTGTATAAAAAAAGTGTATGTTAAAGGCTTACTTAACAGCTGTTCATGTAGTTTTTAATTACATTCTTTATTTTAAAATGACTCGTTTCCCTCTGTGACATAATTATGTTTTATTGTGGAAAGCATGCAACTGAAATGAGAGCCTTAGCAACAGAACAGGGATCATATCTTGGTGGAGGCAGGAAACCTTGAAACTAGGAACAAAATAAGTTGGCATTTTCCCAGTGCTGAAGCCGTTTTTCCCCGATTCTGCATTATTTAGTTCTTGTCCTCATGTCTCTCTCAAAGGATGGTGCTGCTAACCTCATCAGCAGATGTATTTTTGGTGTATGGCCTCTACAAAGAAGTTGCATATAAAGAGTAGGCTAGAAAGTTTCTTTATAATCAACACTTATTTTATTTTAATGTATGGACCCTCCTTAATTAGCTGCAATCTCCAGTTTAGATTTAATAACCTTGTTATTTGCCCATCTATTTATCTGCATTAACATATTTTGGCAGACCAAAATTACCCTTTTTTATTGAAGGAGGCCAAATGAGTTCAAATTCTACCGGTCTTTAAGTCCGTGCAACCCCTTTGAAGGGAATGCAGGCTTTAACAAAAGCAGAATTTGATCCCAAGTTGAAAATATAAAACATAATTCTTTCTTAAACAGCCTGAGTGCTTGAAATGCACAACTCAGACTGAAACTTCTAATTCACTCAATGACAGGAGACTCCTACTAATGTAAGACCTTATCTTATTACATACAAGAGGGAGATGGACACAAGTGGGAGACACATTGATCTAGAAATAAGATGTTTCAATTAAGTATAAAGAGTTGATGCTATTAAGGATTAGCAAAATAAAAACAGAACATATCATTGACATCAACAATAATACTCCATCAAGAAATAAATGTAAAAATTTTAAAAAGATCTATAAAATAAAAGTCTACATGCAATTGTGTTGAAATTACTGTACATCAAGATCAAGACAGTTATGTGATGAGTGTTGACTTAGTCATAGCTTTAACAAGAACCATTTTTCTGATAAATTTAACCCACCCACCACACACAACACAGAGCTAAAGAGATTTAAAGCTAAGGATAATGGGTTTTTTTGTGAATAAAAAGAAACAGTATTCAGCATGACACAATAAATGTCCCTAAGAATACATATTTGTTGTCATCAGCAAAATCTAGTGTCCTGCCAAACAATTCATCATCTTTGTTGTATATATTGACATACATCCTCATGAGGCGGAGTATGGTGACAAAGCAGGAATGACCTCTCACTTTGACTCCAGGTGAGAGTTCAAGCCTTGCTCTGGATTTGTGCTAAAGACTACCCATCACTCAACTGTAAATGGGTATTGGTCATTCAGGCTAGAGACTCAAAGGTGGCTAGATACAATGCTATCCACATAATTCCCTTGTGTTAATTATGTAAGCCCTATGAGTCTCTGGATTCAGGAACAAGTTTTCTCATAAAGAAGTCAATAGCAAAGCCAAATAGTAGAGGTGAGAGAATGCATTCGTATTTGATACTAGTATGTACATTAAATCATTTGCTCAAATCGGAGTACTTCAGCTGTGTGAACTGAACCTTGATATGATGAGGATGATAATGAGAAGCCCAATGAGGATGGTCTTAAATTGCATACTGTAACACTACAAGATCTTCCAAAGTAAATCAATATTCTGGCAAGCTCCAGCCAATCAAATGCTTTCCTACAATATTTAGCCATTTTGTTTTTTTGTTTTTAAGAATTAAATCTGTTGACCCATAATCTTCTAGGTGGAAATCTAGTTGGTCTTTTCCTTGGCTTTGCCTCAATGCTTCCTTCATTCTGCTTAAGACGAAACTGTAGAAGACAGACTATGAATGAGGGGAAATTAACACAACAAACAATCTTTCCTTGTCTTTTTTTCGACTATGCCTTTTTCAGTAGCAAGGAAGCCTGTTGAGACTAACCAGGTGCACAGTAGTCAATGTTTACACTTCCTTATTTTGACTAAAACCTTTTCTTTTATAGTACCAAACAGTGAATCTGTGGTTACCACACTAATTCTTTGCCAGATTTCATTTTTTATTTCAAAGTTGGTTTGGGGGTGTGACAGGTTGTCACTCTAGGCTGCCCTTAATGTGGCCCGCGCACCTGTCTCTGAGCAAACCACCCACCTACGTGCCTCCCATGTCTTTGATGTTAACTAATTAATTAGTGGGAGGCTGCCCTGGTACTGCCCCTTCCACTAGGGGGCACTATCTGCGTCTCCTTTCCTCCCCAATACTGCAGCCCAAGCCTTGCAGATGTCAACTTGGTCTTTCCTATCTCGGCCCCTTTCTGGGCCTTCTCATGTGTTGCCCCCCTTTCTGGGGCTCGCTGTGCCCAAACTTGGGCCTTAATAAATGCAGCCCCCTATCAGAAGCGCCCAGTGCCTGAACTTGGGCTTCTCAATGTTGCCCCCTTCCTAGGGCTTGCTGTGCCCAACTTGGGCTCCTCAACTGCCCGTCTCTAGGCTGGGGTCTACACATCCCGTGCTGCTGTGCCCTCACTAGTGATAGACTGTGCCTTCCCTGGTGCTAGGGCCCCACACTCTGTGGGCGCCTGTGAGGCCTCCTCCAACCCCTGTAGCCTCACCCAAACCACCAGACTCACAGATAACAACAAAGCAAACTCAAGCCTCTTGGCTACAACTGAAAACATAAGCCACCTGGCTGTAACAACAATGAAATGCAAGCCTTATGGCTATAACAAAACAGAAGCCCACCAGCCCAAACAACATTCGGTCCTACTAGCCAGTGACCCTTTAACTCAGCTGCAGCCCCTGCCTCAGGTTTTCCTTTTCCTTTTCCTTTTCCCCCTCCCCCTCCCAGGGCAGAGAGCACCTTTCTTTTTGGTAGCTAGCAGGGAACTGCCAGCTTGGCCTCAGCTTGGGGCTTTATAGGAGCCAGGTGCTTCCCCTTAGGGTCAGCTGGCCTCCATTGGTTGCCCTGGCAACCCACAGCTGTACTGCTTAGTCCCTGCTAGGGCTCCTTACCTAGCAGTTTTCTCCCCTCTTCAGGCACAGGGCACCTCAGTGCTCTGTGACAGGGGGTATATAATATACATGAAAAAATAGGTGAACCCAGGATATGGTACTGCTAAACGCTATGGTATATCATTATCAGACAGCACACTCATAACTTCTCACACATCCTCCCCTCAAGCTTCCAAACAGACATTGCTTTCTAGAAGCATCTACCACCAGACACATGTATCCTGGTACCATATGACTGTGCCACCAGGTGGCTCCATATGACTAATTAGAAATTAAATATTTTTAAGGAAGGAGATCTCACAGTCATCAATATAGCCACTTTTACTGAAACAATATTTATATTTGGCTCCCATATAAAGGAATAATAAAGCCTTGAGAGTTGCTGAGAACTACTGAATTCATTTCCAACTGCCAAGACCTAAATGAAGGATATAAGATGTGAAAAGATACAAAACAAGGGACACACTAAAATCAGAGCTGGTAGACGATTAAAACCCCTCTAGGACTCATCCATTTTCTGCAAATAGCTCTTTGTATAACTTCTCTTTGATGCTTATTTATTTCTGATGTAGATAATTTTCAACAATAATACAGTGTTATGAAACACAATATTTGTGCAGAACACAGGAAGTTTAGCAACAATTAGTGACATTACACAAAACAAAGGACAATTGAAAAATATGCTGCATGCAATAATGCTGCCTTTGGGGCTCACTGTCTTTCTCATAATGTGTCATTGCTACACTTTGGCTTATTCTTGCATCTGAAATTTGTATCTGTAATGTAATGAAAATGTGCATGCATATGTGCCATGCTGAAAAACTTACGTGTCTTCCAAGGTTTATGTCTGAATATATAAACATAAATCCAGTCTCTAGAAGGGAGGTGGAGGATGTCAGATGTAACAGCAGCCTCTGATGTCCACATCAAACTCTAGGGGACTTGTGGTTGTTTCTGTGCAGCCTTGTTAGATAGATGACGTTCATTATAGTTGTGGTGAGAAAATTACGGGTAGATAGCAGGAGAATACAGGGCAAGCACATAAAAGGATTAACCTCTGAAAGCCTTGAATCTGTTTCTGTCATACAGCAGCAAAACTCCATGTACTAGCTATTTTGCTTCTAACTGGTAATATCTACATGATATGCTTTATTGTGCAGTACAGCAAATTACTAGTAGTAAGCATCACAGTCTATACTTACTTACTGCACAGTAATTTGCTCTACTTGGTAGTTAATTTGTTACATGCAAATGCAAGTAGCAAATAAACTGCTGAGTAATTACTGCACAGTAAGGAATGTGGAGACAGTTGACCAGGAGCAAATCTGGTCAGCTGACAGCAGCGGAAAGGAGATTGCTCCCTGCTCTCAGGAGCTGCCTGCTGCCTGGGCAGGCTTCAGCACTGGAGCCCAGATGGGGACAATGTCCCCCTGCCCCAGCTCCATGATCACAGAATGGGGGCTGAAAGATTGCTTCTGCTTTAGCTCCATGATAGTTCCTTTCACAGGAAGATTTCCCTGCCCAGCCTGGAGCTGACTGTGACTTGCTCCAGATTGGGACAGGTCCCAGCCAGCCCCACGCTGTGTAGAGAAGTTTGCACATGCAGCCTGGAGCTGTCTGGGGATTGTCCTGTTTTGGGCAGTCTCCAGCCAGCTCCAGGCTGCACATGCAGACTTCTTTGTCCAGCCCAGAACTGGCCGGGAACCCTTCTGGTAGGAAGCAGGTCCCAGCCCCATAGCTTTTCCCCAGCCCTGTGCCCCAATCAGTCAATTGAGGTATGGGGGTTAGAAAGAGCTGTGGGGGGATAGGCAGGTCTCAGACTCCTGCCCCAATCCTCCAGTGGGGTAGCTAGCAGCGAGCCCCTGGCTGGGCATCCAGCTGGGGGCTCACTGCTAGCTGCCCCGCAAGCAGATGGGGGCAGGAGGCTGGGCCCTGCCCCTCATGGGACCTGCCCTGATCATGGAGTCAGGGCCAGGAGCTCCCTGCTGCTGGGACAGGGGGACATTGTCCACCCATCCAGGCTTTACCGCCAGTATGCCCTGGAAGCAGGTAGCTCCTGGGAGCAGGGACCAGTCTCCCAGCACCTGGGCTAGCACCTGGGGGAAGCCTAGATCTCTCCCTGCCTGCTGCAGGGGGCTGGTATAGGGTTGGAGGGAGTGGGAGCAGACTGCTGTTAGTAGCAGGACAAATCAACTCCCAAATGGGTGGATGTGTAGATGCCTACACAGGGTGAGGCATCTGTTCTGGAGTAAACCCTTCCAGCAGCATTTGCATGTGTAGATGCACCCACTGCTAATTTTGCAAAAGAAATCTGTGTCATTTAGTCGTTCAAGAGTACAGCTTAGAACACCTCTTTGAAAATAAACAATATGCCTTTATTTCCTTCCTGAGTCTGTGGTCTACATTTACAGTAAGGAGACACTCTAAGCTATTTTTTACATTGTATTATAGTCCAAGTCTCTATTTGCCACACATCTATACAGACACATCTACAGTATTATAAAAATAAATAATAGAATGGGCTCATCTGACCCTAGCACTCCAGTTCCCTTCCAGAGAGCCAATCAGAGCTTTCACTGTTATTTGTAGGAGAGAAGAAAAAACAGTCTCTGCTTGGCAATATTCTTCTTTGCAATATCAAGAGAACATGTTATAGGTCAGCCCTGATCTTCCTTAAGATCTAACCAAAAGAACAATGAGTACCTCTGCCTGATGCAGTTGCCATGGCAACTGAACCTAGCACTTTAGCTATCATATATGATACACATTTATGCACTTTATTTTGCAAGTACTAAAGTTAATGTGCAGTAGGCACTGCACATTAATGAACATGCAGATATCCCCAGTGAGGCCCAATGGCAGGAAAACAATTGTGAATCAGGGACTAGTGAATGGTAATCCTCACCCTGTAAACTTGGCATCTGGCTTGGCATATCACCTCTCTGCCTTATTTTCCTCATCTGTAAATGCAAAGATGCCTACTTTACAGGATATTTAACAGGTAGATTTGTGCCCCATTTCATGTTTCAGATGACCAAAGAGTAGCTTGTCACCAATTCCTGAATTACCCAACTGAAGTTGAAGAGCTATTATCCCTTCTGGCACATAAGTACCCTTAGTGAAGAAATAAGATTGCTCTAATGACATATGCACTTATTTCCCTGTTTATATAATATGGGCACCTACATGCTGAGGTGGGTAATAGAATCACCCCTACACCATAGCTGGTAACTTGGAGTTGGTTGCAAACTGTACTTTGGTCACCCACTAGTAGAAATAGAATTCTGTTCCTAGTATTTATACAGCACTTTGAAGGTGTAAATTGCTGCTTAAGCATTATGTGTTACTATATTCAGTTAAACTACAAATGGTTTGGCAAGAAAGCAGCATCTATTAATTCAGTAGAAAATCCTTTATGGGATTCCAGTAGAATCTTACTTGAAAAGAGGCTGTTAAATTGGCAACAAGAGAATGTATTTGACTTTGAGTACCCATGTTACAAGAAGTCTCCTTGAGGAAAAGTTAGATTGGATTGGTTGTGGTAACATAACATGATGTAAATAAAAACTAAGTGCATAAAGAGAGACAGAAAGGGAACTGAGAGAGAAGATTCAGGAGATCTGGTTTCATTTCCCTTCTCTGCCACTGACTATCTAGGTGGCTTTAAGCAAATTGCCTAATCTCTCCGCTTCAGTTCCCCATCTGTCCAAGGGGATAATTATTATTTCTCTCTCTCACCCTTTTCTCATCTTGAGTAATTGGACTATAAGACCTTTGGGGATTGATATTGTTTCTTACTATATTTTTGCACAGGACTTAACATAATGGGGTTCTTCATGTCAGGTACCACCAAATTCAGAAGAGATGTTCTCCCAAAAGTTTACATGATAGAGGTGAAATAGAATTGGGTTCAAGTATTACTTAGGTGCCTAAGGCTACAAACAGATGTCCATTTATCCCTATATAAACCATTTTATCTTAGGAAAAAGTGATCATTCAGATGTTCACATCGGTTGTTTTGGGATAAATCCTGAAGGCTTGTAAGATAACGGCTAGGAACAGAAGTTACACAGAAATATGTATAAGTCATCAGAAACTGATTCAAATCTATAACATGACAGAAGTTCAGTGTACATAAACCACTTTCAAAATGGCCAAAACCAATTTAAGATAAACCTGGATGAATGTAGTATCAGACTTAACTGATTTTGGCTAAATCAGTTTATTGACATTCTGTCCCAGATCCCCTCTAGATTCAAGATAATTCACAGTCCCTCCACATCCCATGATGCTTTGTACCTCCCCCACAGACCCTGCCTTGCAGAGTGGGTAGTATAGCTTTGGCCCAAGCTCTCTGCTTCAATTGAGCAGGGAGACATGCTCTTGCATCGTTCAGCTTCTGGCCTGGGCCACTTCAGGCATGTTGCTGCATTTCTGGAATCAAAAGTGAATATCTGTTCACTTGATTATTGATTCAATCGATGTAGTTTAGACTAACCTGTGAAGATTGAGTCAATTCAGCCTCGGGCTTTTTTGACTGTCTGTACTTAGCTTAGAAGTACTAACAGTTTATTCTGGGACATTGCAAAGTTTGTCTGAATGGTTGTCATCATTGAATCAATGGCAGAAAAGCAGCAGTGCATTTAGCTGCTGACTAAACCCTGATTATATGGGTGATGTGTGTACATACTAATCCTGAGATATTTCTGGAACAGAAATATCACACACAAACACAGGCATGACTTGTCCATGGACAAATTAAGTGTCTATTCCAAGCTTAAGTATAAATCTGTTCCACCTCACTCAAGTCCTTGAAAAAGTGTTAAATCAAAAATGACAAACATGGCCAGGTCTTCTTCATCCTGGCCAATTTTTGTGGTGTATTCTGAAGGCTATGATGGCTATGATGGGGCCTTACAAAGTTTGTCCAATTTATATTTTTGTTTGGGGTCTTAAGCAGGGCAGCACATATGGTACTTAGGTATATAAGTACAATCCAAGTGCCATTGAAGTAAAAAAGGATTTGGGCCATGATCTGTAAAGTCACTGTGTAGTCAGAAGTTAATGCTCTTTTAATTGGCTCAATTCTAAACTAAATCCATTAAATCATAGTTGCATAGCTCAGGTTTTCCTTTTTTAAAAGAAGGGATAGAAAGATGCAAGAGCTGTAAAGATGACTTAACTATGAGCATGTCTTCACTGTAATGTTGGGCATATCACAGGTTTAAACTCAAACTCCTCTTACATTTATATCAGAAAACCTTTGAGCAGGTTTGGAGGCATTTTAAGCCCAGGCAGCTTACCCAACTGGGATTTCAGCCAGAACCTGGGCTGTGATTTCCAGTTTGTAGTGAGAATGCCGATAGTCCTCCAGTGCCTTCCTGAAATAAACCCCAAAGGAGAGACAAGCTCTACCACAATTGATGCAATTGACTAGGAAATAACAAGAGGACATATCTACACTATGTTGGGGGTGTGCTAGGGAGTGCTTCTGTGAAAAAATGCCCTGTCCACTGATTCCCACTCCCTGCCACAAAAACCTAATGTAGTTGCTGTGCTGAGCAATAAGCTTGCTCAATACTGAGAGCCTAAGAGTTGCACTGACCAAGCCAAAAAGCAGCTATGTTTTAGTTCTCACTGGGCTGCTCCCTAACAATATTCAGCATGGTGTAAACATGCCCAGTATGAAGAACCATGTGTCCATTCATATCTGAGTGACTGCAGTGTAGATATAGTGAAGATATGGTGTCAAAAGTTATGGCTTTGCAGTGAGGATGCTCAGATCCTGATTACTCTAACACTGGTAACAATTGCCCTGGCTCAGTCTTCAGTCAAAATCTGCCCTTGGAACAAAGATATAAATAGCACTTAGAAAAATGGATGAAGGCTCTTTGTATGTGGTGGGAGATCATTTAAAGATACTTACCTGTTTGATAAGCAAAGCTGCAAGTGTTTACAACCTATGTTTATGTACTACATTCTTGGTCCTTCCCAAATTGCTTCATGCAATTCTGGTGGGACAGAGCAGGTTTACAACCTGGTTGGGGTTCTCCTATCATGGGACAAATCTCTTTCTGATTCAGGGAAAAGGAAGAGATCCCCAGCTGGAGAAAATGATCATGGCTTCACTGGGAACAGAGGAGACAGTGCCTACATGGCTCTATTTTCTGCCTCAACTGTTTACCTGCATAAGAGTGCCCAAGTCTGCAATGGCTATCTTGGAAATTCTCACTGTATTGAGCATAGTGATCAGCATTTTATACGTATGGATAGGTTGAAAAAAAATATGGCTTAGGCATAATTCATCATTTTTCCAAAACAGTTGTTCGCAGAAACCCCATTTTAATTCTGCTAGCATGAAAGATCTGCAGTACTTTTTAAAAGGGATAATACTGATAAAGGATTACATTTGAAAAATAGATTGAAATTAACCAAAATTAATCTTTTGTGTCTGTCTTCCATAAAGTGTCTTTCAGTAAATATTTTTGAGGGATCCTATTTATCTTCATGTATTTTATCCCCACTACATTCTTGCACTGTTTCAGTCTTGAAGATACTCCTTGTTAATTTCTTTTAACTGCTGCTCACTAGGACAGCACGTGAACACCTTCCATATAAAACTGGCAACATTGCTCCCTAGTGGAATTCACGCAGTACCTGACTCATCTCTTTTTTTCAAGAATATCAAACACTTTATTTGTGGTAGGGCTTCTCTTTTAAGGTAGGAAGAGAAGGAAGAAATTGATATTATTCTGAGGAGGAAGGAAAATGCTTTATTAAACAGCTTTTCCTAAAGATAATTCTGATATTTCTCCTTGTTCCCCCTTAAAGAGGCATCACTGAAGAAGCAGCAAAGAATAAGAAGATAAATCTTTTATATTTACTGGAGCTTCTGAAGTACCTTTTCTATAAAGATGTAAAGAATCCTCAATTAAGTTAGAAACAATAAATGAATCTCATGTTTCAGACCATCAGGCAGTTGATACCCTGTCACTTGTCTCTTACAGTAACATGCCAGGCTAGAAACTTGGGAAATACAGTTCTCCATCAGAAAGAAATGTTACAAAAGTGCAGCATTGCTTATGATGGGCTGAGAATGGACAGGAAAACATTAGCAGCACAGAGCTGATTAGTGTCCTTTTGTTGAGCCATTTCCCTTCAGAAAGTGATGATGCCTACGTACTCTGCTTCATATGCAGCAAGATGTCTCTGTTGTCTTTACGTCTCATGCCCACGGTTTACTGGTGTCATAACATTCCATATGTTTTTCATCTCACCAGTGCATAACAGCATCTGCACAGCCATTTCATGTTCATCTGCATATGTCTTACAATTAGAAAGTCCTTCTGTGCTAACCACCATTTTGGCTGTTCCTCTGTTACTAATAAGTGCGCCCCGGTCTTTTTTTAAATTATACAGCCCCCAAGATTATCTAAGGACATTTATTATGTGAACAGATTTTCTTGCACATTGATAGTACCCGATGGTAATATAGCTCTGAAGCTAAGTACTTTTCCCCTGCATGGATGTCAGCCCCTGTATGGCTCTGAGGGACCAGATGTGCAAATGTCACCAGTCTGTGAAAATGGGGGATAGAATACACAATTTATTTTCAGTTTGCTGGAGATCTCATCAGTTGATTTTATAAAGAGCTTTTCAGTCTTCTAATCTTCAGCTTTTTTTCTTGGTTTCAGATATTTCAGTTTTAATGACTGGACAGAATGGAGCAGAAGGGTTTAAAATGGTTTTTTTTTTTTCCAGTACCCAAAATCATGGTAGAGATGATTAAATGAGGAACAAAATATATACTGCATACTTGTATCATATCAGTAAAAATCAGTCATTTTCTTGTAATGAATACAAATAAATGAAATTTGTTTGAAGTGTGCTTTGGATGTAATTGCCCTCTCATCCCCATGATATACCTAAAGTACACTGATGACATATGAATCATATGTGTAGTCATCACTGGGTTCAACAACCATAGCCCGACATGAATGAGAAGAACTAATCAATGAACTTCATTGTGAAGAGTCAATTAGATAGGTACTTGGCTGGAGTCCTGTGACCCTGGCACTCGTTCCTGCCATTGGCGGGGGGTCAGACTTGATGGCCTGCTCTAGGCCCCTTCTGACCCTAGATACTATGATACTATAACTGCTGCTGACCCTTGGTCACACTTTAACTAGCTAACAGCTACTACCTAACTGAGGGACCATCTCCCAATTCTTAACTTTTTTACATTAGAGAGTATCTCTAAACTACAGGGAGTGTTTCTAAATTGTACTGTCTATCACTACTTCTATCACCACAGTATGAACACATTGGAAGTAATCCCTAGAGAAATTCCTTTGTAGACTTTGGGTGCAGACAAAAGTGTAGCCCCCC
This sequence comes from Caiman crocodilus, assembly GCA_030014935.1. Lineage (NCBI taxonomy): Eukaryota > Metazoa > Chordata > Crocodylia > Alligatoridae > Caiman > Caiman crocodilus. The sequence goes on along the minus strand of JAGPOW010003316.1, from coordinate 82,642,527 downwards.
ACTGTAATTCAGAATTATTTGCAGGAAATGTTCTAAGTTACACTGATCCCCCAAACAAAACAGAAGTTCACTTTTGATTCCAGGGGGGAGGGGAATCTAGCTGCTGGCTGTCACCCTGAGGCCATGTTCGACACACAATGGCTCCTGCTCCCTCCCATCCTGTCCCTATTTTCAGAATGAGCAGGGGAAAGGGAGCACAGGGAGCTCATTCTAGAGGGTTCCCAGCCAGCACTTCAGGGTGGGGTGGGTGCATTGGAGCACCCCTACCCCAGGGGGCTCTGATGCACCCACCCTAACATCCAGAGGGGGCTGAAAAAACCCCAGATTGAAATCCTTCTGTTCCCTTTCACCCCTCCTATTCTAAAAACAGCTGAAAGACTAGCAGGTAGGTAGACAGAAGTTACAGAAGATGCTATGTTTTAAATTGTCTTAATCTAAATCCTCATGCAATACACATTCACATTTTTGCCCAATCAGCTATTTTTAGATGGACTGTAGCCATGCACTTGTGTTTGGTCATGGCTATAGACCACTTTCTGTGTCCAGATTGGGCAAAAATTGTCACTTATGTCTGTGCTCTTTAGCAACTTCCATCTCTCTATCAAACTAACTCTGGAATACTCTGTCCAACAAACTGATTTTCTAGACAACATGGTGAAAGTTTCAAAGGCTATATCACCAACACATTGTAACAGAAACCTACTAACTACCATATCACAATTTTTCAGCCTACCTCCACACCACAAGTTTTCAGCCTGAGCATGCTACTAGATTCATTGTCTACAGCCAACCTCTGTGTTACAACCATATCTTCTTGGATCCCACCTACCAGGATGCACACCTTATAGATTTGGAGCAGGGATACCTACACTTTCAATACAATCTCAAAACTGTAGGCCACTCAAATAAAAAAAAGCCAAACTCAGATCCCTTTCCAAACATCTACAATACCAACCTTGAGAAACAGACAACAGAATCACTCTAGTTGTCACCTACAGCCTCCAATCTGAGCACATCATTAATGACCACCAACCACTGCTGGAAAAAGACAACCACCTTAAGGTATCCAGGGAGAAAACCTGTCATGTACCACACTATTTCATAACATGAGATAAGGGACTCTGCTGCACTGACCAGGTCACAATGCCCAGCTGCAGAGCCCTTGGATTTCCAGTTTTGGCGAATAAACCAAATTAGGAAAAGACCAGTAAAGCCCAAATTAAGATGTATGCATGTGATGGGGTTTTGGAACAAAAGGATATGCTGACAGGACAGAAAGTGCACAGTATAACCACGGGGAGACGAATCAGTGAGGTTCCCAGAGATGAAGTGTCATGGGGGGGTGGGATACAAAAGAACGGATTTCAGAGCAGAAAAGTGTCCTCTAGAGGAGAACATGAGGCCACCATGGGCAGAGGGCATACCACCAGTCCATCCCACCCACTCAACCTGCTGACTTCTGGTATTCAAGAGACAACCTCAGAGTGAAGCCCGTGTGCTGGCCAGACATACCTTGACTCTGTGATCCCTAAGACTGGTAAATATAGAATTGTTCGCATTGTTCTTAGTGCTATCACTGTGTATCAATAAAATTTGCCTATTGTCAAATGGTCAGTCTGAGGGTTTGAGTCTGCCTGGAACAAAATATCTGGGTCATAAATCCAGTGCCAACACTAGCTAGGCTTCTTTCGATATTTTGCACATTGTGCCTGGTATTTGCTTGAAAGGGTTGTTTGCAAGGTTTTGCATCCAGTTCTGGGCACCGCACTTCAGGAGGGACGTGGACAGCATTGAGAGGGTTCAGAGGAGGGTCACCCGCGTGGTCAGGGGGCAGCAGGGCAGGCTCTACAAGAAGAGGCTAAGGGACATGAACCTGTTCAGCCTCCACAAGAGAAGGCTAAGGGGGGAATCTAATGGCCTGTTACAAACTAGTCAGAGGGGACCAGCAGCACTGGGGGAGTCCCTGTTCCCCCAGCACTACCAAGACTGACAAGAAATAATGGTCACAAGCTGGCAGAGGGCAGATTCAGACTAGACATCAGGAGGTGCTACTTCACTGTCAGGGTGGCTAGGATCTGGAACCAACTTCTAAGAGAAATGATGCTGGCTCCTACCCTGGGGGTCTTTAAGAGGAGGTTAGATGAACACCTTGCTGGGGTTGTTTGAGCCCAGTACTTTTTCCTGCCATGGGAGGGGGTCAGACTTGATGACCTGCTCAGGTCCCTTCTGACCCTAACAACTATGAAACTGAAATTAACTGGGATTTTCAAAAATACCAATGAGGTTTAGGAGCACAAATCTCATGTACTTAGAGTGGAAATTTTACTTCTATACAGGAGCTATTAAAAAACCTCTCAGTGAGAATAGGACCATTGCTACCGATGAGTAGCACAAATGTCTCACTATATATTTTGCTTTTAATAAAGGTGGAATCCACTATTATCTAGACCTTTTTTTGGCTCAGTTGCATTTATTTTACCCATTAGTAATTCCAATTAAAACTGCAGTTCAATCCTGGTAAAGGAATCAGCTAAGGTGATATATACTCAGGAGACACAAAGGAGTTTTCCTGTGCTGGGTATGTCTAGTCAGTACTCATTCAAGAAAAAAAAAGCCTCTTTATTAAGTTGTGGCAAATATTTCCCAACATTAAAGATCATTGGATAGTTTGATTTAGAATCCCCATGGCCTACTACATTGAAGTACTTTTCAGTGCCTAAACAGAGAATGACTTTAGTAATACAAACTCTTACTTAAAATAAGCATCCTTTTTCTCTTTGTTTTGTGTAACTAAGGCTTGTGGGAAAGGACAAAACTCCGCTACCTTTACTTGTGCTGAGTAATCTTTTAACATGCATCCAGATGACTGCGCATGTGCCTCCCAAATCAGTTTGAGATGCTGCAAGAGGCGCTCTGCAAATGAAAAAATGTTCCCCGTGTTGCATATTTGCAGCGTGGGTTCAACCTTTGATACCTGGAGATCACCGCCTTCTCCCTGCCCCCTCTCCCTCAGCTTCATCTGCTCCATCACCACCATCATGGAACCGCTGCTGCCTCTTGTCCTGAATGCTGTTGGAGTACTCTGATTGGTTGTTTCAGACAACCAATCAGAGTGTAAATAAAGCATTACAGACAGACAGACAAACAGACTAAGGCTTTTATAATTTTAGAATGATGATAGAGATACTGGTTGGTTTCCAAATTGCTTTAACATTTTAAATATGGCAATAAAACATTGCCCAACTGATTGATCCTTCTCTCTCTCACTCTACATACATATAGTGGTCTTTTGTTCTATTTGTGGAAGAATATGGATTTTGAGGTATTTTAAAAAGTGAATTTGGGATGCTGCTTCAGCAGTCCATGTTGCATAAGGAATAGTGTCCCCAGATACCAATTGTCTGGGCACTGTGGTGGGAGAAAACTCCCTGGAGTTCATTGTCTAGCTGCATAGGGACCAGGCAATGCGGATAAAGAATTGAATGCAGTTTATTTGCTCGAGCAATGACCATTAAGCCAGCAAAAAGGCAAAATGCCCCCCACAAAGGATGGGGCGTTCTTTTATACTTTTTACAATAAGGCAAGACTACTGGATTAACAAAAAGCAATACTTGGGCGGTGCTTTAAAAATCTTCATAACAGTATATTTCTATTAAGCTGAACTAGCACTTTCTAAAAGCTAAAAGTTAAGTAACAGTAACACTATGATATGTTAGAAAAAACCTGTACAGTAGTAGATACTTCTTAAGGACACGATCACTGTACTTAGAACAATGACTGCTTTGTCTTATTTTGTTCCTTGCTGTATCTGGTTTACAGCACATAGACACAGATTCACTCGCTACATTTTACTCAGAAAATGGTTAACACAGTTAAAATGATTACTTAACACAAGCAAAGGCTTAGCTATCGAGGGATAGCTAGGATGAGGGATGTCATTGTCATTGGGTGATTTCAATTACCCGGACATCTGCTGGGAGGAGCAGTCAGCCAAGTCCGAGAGGTCCTGGAGGTTCCTGGTGGAGCTGCAGGACCTCCACTTGGTCCAGGATGTGTATGGCCCCACTAGGGGGGATGCGCTGCTGGATCTAGTCCTCGCCTCGGGGGGCAATCTGATTGGAGGGCTCCAGGTACAGGACTCCCTGGCAGATAGCGATCATCACCTGATAGAATTTGCTGTCCGGCGCAGTGTTAGGGTCCACACTAGGACTAGGGTCCCAGACTTCAAAAGGGCCAATTTCAGAGAGCTCAGGAGGCTAGTTGAGGAGGCACTGTGGGACTGTAGGGTTGAGGACAT
>JAGPOW010003316.1:82624336-82638130 GCA_030014935.1 Caiman crocodilus | reverse complement strand
TGGAACCAGCTTCCTAGGGAAGTTGTTCTTGCTCCTACCTTGGGCATCTTTAAGAGTATATTAGATAGGTACTTGGCTGGGGTCCTGTGACCCTGGCACACGTTCCTGCCATTGGCGGGGGGTCAGACTAGATGGCCTGCTCTAGGGCCCTTCTGACCCTAGATACTATGATACTATCATTCTGCCTTGTGGTCAGCGGCATTGCTAGGCCACAGGTCATGCCCTTTATTCAGCTGCAACCCTAATACTACTTAATAATCTAAATTATTTTTAACTTAACAGTATGCTATCAGAAAACTATTTTATTTCAGGGTAATAACAAACATGCTCACCACAGCACCCAAAGTTCCTAAGAGCAAGCAGCCCTGAGCTTCTTGCCAGGGCAGGTTTTTATACTGCTGGGGCCAGCACAGATGCTGGACCCAGGCTCTAGCTCCCTCCGGCTGCAGATCCAGGAGGAGCCAGGCAGGGTTATTTTCTCCCAAGTGGTACAACTTGCCCCACACCAAAGTGCATGTTCGGGCATGCGTGCTGAAGCCAAAATCCCCAGCTCACATTTGTGCCACTCCTATTTGAGCTCCTGTAAGCACACATGCCTGCATGTGTGGAGGTGCCCTTAGTGTTCAGGTAGCCTAATTGAAATGAACAGATCCATTTGTATCAGAACGGATTCATCAATATAAATAGGACAGAATCTGGCCCCAAAATTCTGTCCTGAAGGGCTCATTGCTAAGGATGTTTGCCATTCTCCAGTAAAACACTTGGGTATGTGTTTAATGTGAAGTCAGTAAGGATTCTCATATGCTTAGTGGTAAGCATGTGTGAAAGCTGGCTGCATCAGGGACCACCTGCAGTAAGTAGTCCTAAGTGATGGGAGACAAAGTACTGCACAGCTTGTAATGATAATATATCATGTAAAAAACTGATACAGCTAAGTGCAAAGAAAGCTCAGCATTAAAGGTACAATCAGGCTGCATATGTGCAGTTAGTGCTCAAGCCAGCCATTCTGATATCAGATAACTGGTTAGGCAGTTCCATTCCAGCCAACTACCATTTTAGCCTTTGGGTTTAGAGATACTCTGGGAGCAATTAAAGTTAATTCTATTATAAATGCTACATGAAAGATGTGGGAACAAACAAGGAAATTGCTTGGTGCTAGCTGTAATTTTTCTCTTCTTTGGACTTGGTCTGTCACTTATCTGCTTTTAAACATTAATATCCTGCGGTTTTCATATTCTTGCTGATTCTGGGACATTTCTTTCAAACTTGAGTGTATTTTCCCTTATGTCTTATTTCCCTTGCCAGATTTTTTTTTAAATTAAAAAAAATGTAGTGGTCAAAGGGCAAAAAAAATATCAAGAATGTTTTTCACCATTTATTTTCTGTAGTTTTTTCCACCTTGATTTTGGAGTTAATTTTTCTGTCTTTAAAACCACAGTGAAGGGCAAAAATATACTATGGGACAAAACCAAGGTACATTGAAGACTATGGATTAGACTCCCATTTCATTGACATTGAATTGAATACCACTATTAGCAACCGGTTTTCTGCAGGGCTAGCTGCTGAGTCTATTTCATCTTGAGGGATAGAAACCTTTTCAAAATGAATAGTACAAATCGCATTTAGTAGATGGACCACCATATGCAATGCATCTGTTTTCTGCATTTTTCAGACAAATGTGGGTAGGTTCAGAGAAACTCATCATTTGAACCAGGGTTTAATATCTTGCTCTTATAGGGTGAATCCACACATGCAAGCACATGCACTTGCAGCAGCTCAAATAGAAGCGGTGCAAATTTGAACTGGGGCTTTTTGCCTCAGCGCACATGCTTGAATATGCACTTTGGTGTGAAGCAAATTGTGCCACTTGGGGCAAAATAACTCTGCCTGGCTCCTCCCAGATCTGCAGCCAGGAGGATCTAGAGCCTGGGGTCAGCACCTGTGCTTTCTTCAGCGGTATAAAAAGATGCCCTGTCCTGGCCTTGCTAGTCCAGCTTTGCACCAGAGCAGGTCACATGGCTCCAGGAGGCATGCACAGGAGCTGTGCCTCCCGGAACCCTGTGACCTTCTGTGGTGCAAAGCCAGACTAGTGAGCCACATGGGGGCTGAATCAGGTCCTTGCCCCCCCAACAGGCACAGGGGGCAGAGGCGGAAACCAGCTCTGGGGCCTGGCCCATGCTGACAGGACCCGGGGCAGCACGCAGTTCCCATGTACTGTGCCAGGTCATTCTGCCTGGCCAAGCCCTTCCTATAGTAGCAGGACCCAGCCTGGCATGTGGGGACTGCGTGGAGCTGAGATGGGTCCTGCTGGCCCTGGGGCCGCTCATGTGGTGGCACGAGCAGCTCCAAGGCTGGCAGGACCCAGCTCGGCTCCTCACAGTCCCCACGTGCTGGGCCCAGCCAGGGAGCACGAGACACCTAGGCCTGGCAGGAGGCAACTTGGCTCTGAACAGTCCCTGTGCTCCAGGCTGGGCCAGGCAGCATGAGTTGCACGGTCCCTGGGCAGCTCATGCTCCCCAGCCCAGCCCAGCATATGGGGACTGTGTAGAGCCAAGCCGGGTCCTGCCGGCCTTGAGGCCGCTCGTGCCATTCGGCAGCTGGACAGCATGAGCAGCCCCAGGGCCAGCAGGACCCAGCTTGGCTCCACGTGGTCCCTGCGTGCTAGGTCGGGTCCTGCCACTATACAGCGAGCTCGGCCAGGTGGCAGGACCCGGTGCGGCACGTGGAAACCGTGTGCCACCCACACGGTGGGCAAGGACCTGGCGCAGCCCCATGTGGTTCACTAGTCTGGCTTTGCACCAGAGCAGGTCAGAGGGCTCTGGGAGGTGCGGCTTCTGTGTGTGCCTCCCGGAGCCATGTGACCCGCTCTGGTGCAAAGCCAGACTAGCGAGCCTCAGGGATCTGGGCCAGGTTCTCACCCCTCCCACAGGCCCAGGGACATCTCCCCCACCACTCTCCAACCCCTCACCAATCCACTGCCACCCCTGACCAATCCAAACCCATGAACACCCCCTCCACCCCGCAACTTACCTTGGACAGCGCCAGGGGCAGCAGAAACACCAAAGAGATGCTCTGGCTCAAACCAGAGCATCTCTTTTAGAGTACTGCCTTCAGGCACTGTCTTGAATCGAACCTTGCTCTGCTTTATTGCGGAGTGTGTGGTTTGTTTTTTTTTAGCCTCCTGGATATCCAGGGGTGTAATTTTCTCCCTGCTCTGCAACATGTTTTTGTTCCCGCATGTGCCTGTTGCCCTGCCTCAAAGGGGTTTGAGGTGGGGCAAGAGGAACATGCACACTCATGTGGATGTGCCCCTACTGTGCAAAATAAAGACATGAGGAGGTTGGTAGGAGATGGTGGGTGGGTGGGAAGGTAGTGGGGGAGTCAAACATATGTTCCATGATAGAGAGCTGTTTCTTACAATCTTGATTTTTGTTTTTATCCCTAAAAATCATCTTTTATCACGATCCTCTTTTATCCTAATAAAAGAATGTAGCATATTTTAACCAGATAAAAAAAAATGGTTGTAGTCTTTTGCTATTCTGTTGTTTTTTAATCTATACTGCATTCCTCTGCCAGGATAACCTACAGAAATCTAATAAAATTGTACATTTTCTAATATTTTTCTGGCCAATGTGTATGTCTATAATATTAGTTTTTCTCTATTAGAATTTGCAGATCAAAGAGTTGTCAAAGAGTTCATTAAGGAGCCTACTCTATCAAGGTAAGGTTTCATAATTTGACTCCAATGAATTTATTAAGATTCCTTTTTTTCATATTTAATCTTCAAGATTATATTTGGATGCTTCTGTTGAAAGAAGTTGCATTAAAAAGGCTAAATCAGAAATCTAAAAGATTTATCAAGCTTCATAATACCCACATGAATGAAGCGGAACTCAAATTTAAACAAGTCCAGCAAGATTTATTGTCCTGGAATAAAATCATGCAAAATTAATTTTCATATGAGTTTCAAAGCAAAATATGTAAAATGCCATAATTTTGATGTAGTTTACATTTTATTACATTTATATGCTTAATAATATAAAGGCAAAGCAGATACTAGAAAGAAGAAATCTGTGTAATGAAAATTAATAAAGAAGGTGTATCTTGACTAAGCCACAATGAAAAAAGGGAAGGTACAGAAACATAATATAAGATTCTATAGTTTTAAGATACCACAAATACGAATCTTTTAACCCAATACTAAGATATACACTTATTTGTATAATATGTAGCAATACTTATAGAAATAGGAAGTTTTAAATAGATTTGATGCCACATTATGTTTGTTCTTTTGATCCTGGAACAGTCAAATCTTTCCATGGCCTCAAATGAATTAATACATGACTTGGTGAGATGCAACACTGATGACTTTTAGTACTTGTGTTTTATCCTTTCAGACTTATTTTTCCTTGTCTGAAACATCAAGAGCTACTTGAACATGCTTAACCTAATTAGGAAATCTTCATTTACAATCCCATCTAAATAAAAAAGAATACATTACAGGACTGCGGGAGGTGGCTATGCAATCTATGTAATAATTAATGTCTATTAGGACAAGCAACGACTATTATGTACTTCTTTTTTAATTCGGAGATGATACCTTTTAATCCAGTAGTTCTCAATATTTCTGGATTCAAAACACCTCTTATTAGACTCAAGGCACCCCTCAGAAAATGCCAACACTTAGCTTTTACACATTTTTTGACTAAGAAAAAATGGAGCACTTCTGTTGCAAAGAACTCAGAAAGACCATAATAGATCAGAAAGATTTGACAGTATGGGTTCCTAAGTTTATCTTGTGAATTGTGCAGGTGTTTGTTGTGCCAGTACTGTGTGGCACCTCATGATACCCTTATAAAAGATTTTATGACACCCCAGCATGCTGCAACAGCATGGATGAAATTCACTGTTTTAATCTAATCTTCTGTAGATGTTCCAATACTACAGAATTGGTTCCAAACTCTCATGGGCATGTCCACACATGCAAGAATCTGCGCGTGCAGCAGCTCAAGTAAAAGTGGTGCAAACTTGAGCCAGGGCTTTTTGTCTTAGCACACATGCTCAGACATGCACTTCGTTGTGAAGCAAATTGTGCTACTTGGGGTAAAATAACCCTACCTGGCTCCTCCCGGATCTGCAGACAGGATTCAGTATAAAAAGCTGCCCTGTCCCTCAGGGCTACTATCTCTCAAAAGCTTCTGGGTCCCAGCCAATTGGTACCTGGACACTACCCCTTGTGCCAGCTGGACTGCTGAAGCAGCCCTGAGAGTTCCCTGCACCCTTTACCCACTGCAGCAGTCTGGCAGTGGGGCTCCTGCCTGGCTGTGACCTGTTGCACACCTGCCAGACCTGGATTGGGACTGCACATCCAGTAGAGGCATCTGTACCTCTGGGCCAGCTGCCAGTGGGCTGTGGCTACAGGGTTGGCCTCTGGGAGGCACTACTGCCATTTGTGCCCCTTGCTTGGCCACCTGGACAGCTATTGCCTGGAAGATGTTCCAGATGTGGTGGCCTGCTTTGAAAGGTCAAAGCATGTCCTCCTGGCCCCATCTGACCAGGAGGTCAGCCACAGCTAGTCCAAGGTGCTAGCTCTGAGCAGGCAGGGTCCTGCCATTGGCCTCCCGAGCAGGAATTCCAATCTTATTGGAAAACTGAAAAATCCCTGATACAGAGTGACTTGGGGATTTTTTTAAAAATACCCTAAAATCCATGTTCCTCCATGATTAAAACAAAAGACCACTATATTTATATAGAAAGAGTGAGACAGAGACAGCGATCAGTTGGGCAATGTTTTATTGATATATCTACAGTGTTAAAGCACTGGCTGTTGGTGGGCTATGTCCATACATGGGTTATGGCCCTCAGACCAGGGTTATAGCCCCCCAAAAGGGGCTATGGCCCCCACACAAGGGGTATGGCCCCCCAACAAGGACCAAATGTTCCCTGCAGGGGCTATGGCCCCCCAACAGGGGTTACAGCCCCCCAACAAGGGCCAAATGCCCCCCGCAGGGGCTACCACCCCACTGCAAGGCCCACATACCCCACCCCAGTCCTCCAATTGTTGCCCTAACTGGCCCCATCCTCTGTCAGCTGCTGCAGCCCTCGATGGCTTCCCCACACCCCACTCCCCCAGCCCCCCATGGCTGCCCCTCCCAGCCCCAGGCACCGTCACTTTAAAAAAAAGAAAAGAAACAAAAAACAGGCAAAAACCCAGGAAAAAAAGTGCCTCTACTTACCTTAGAAGCATGGCTGGATGGGCTACAGGGCCTCCTGGCAGAGCCTCCCCTCCGCCCCAGGCAGCACAGGGCAGCAAGGGGCAGGAGGGTCTGGGCTGGGGCCACTGGGGCTGTCCCCTGCCCCACACTGTGGGGGTTGGAGTCCAGCGACCCAGATGGCAGCTAAAACTGCTGATAATTGCCGTGGGGTGGTTCTTTGTTTTTTTTTTTTACTTTGCTGATGCCAGGGGGGAAGGGAGCAGGGGCCTTGGGGTGCTGTGAGGGATGGGGCCCAGCATGGCAGAGATCAGGGGGCTTGGGAGGCAGGTGGGGGTGGGGCCGGGCACTACCAGAATCATGGGCTTTGGGGGGGCAGGCAAGAGGATGGGGCTAGGCAGGACTGGTTGGGGGGGCTGAGGGAGTGGGCAAGGCTGGCAGGGGTCCCCCCCATAATCTCTTCCCTGCTCCTCCAGCCCCTCTGACCCCTTACTTATGGCACTGAAGCCCTGGCACTGGCCAACCATAGAGATGCTCTGGCAGCCAGAACATTTCCATGGAGAGTCCAGCCTCCAGTTGCCTCAGGGCACGGTGTGGGACCTCTCTTTTTTAACTTCATTTTTTTTAGACACTTGGATATCCAGGGGTCTAATTTTCTCCCTGCACTGCAAACCTGCAGTGCAGGGAACATCTTTTCATTCCCACATGTGCTTCTTGCCCCCTCTAAAACGGGTTTGAAAGGGGGCAAGAGGCACATGCATGCTCATCTGGACGTGCTGCAGAGGAGCAGAAGATCCCTAATTCTTATATTACTGGGGAAAAACTATCAAATAGATACAAATAACTTCCCCTCTTAAAACCACTTGAAATAGTCACTCTCTCACAGCTGCCATATTCCACCCAGGAGATCAAAACTCAGAAGAACACCTTGCCCTATGAGGGGTAAGTGGATAGGAAGCTCTCCAAGTTACTTTCTGCGTCATTGGAATGAAAGTCCCAATCTGGCCAAAATTGCCTTGGCAAAGTCCCTTTATCTTCTTTTGCCTATAAGGTTAAGCTGCATGCTCTTTGGGTCAAGGATTGTCTCCAATTATACATCTGTGCAATGCCTGGAACAGTGGGGGTTTGAGTTTGGTACTAATATATTTCAGACAATCCTGAGGTTGGGCAGATAAAGTGGCTGGACCTGAGGCAGATAAATAGCTGGATGTTCCCAGAAAAGCCTGAACTCTACAGTAGTTTCCTTTGTTGAATCTGTTAGCAGGAGTCCAGGAGTTAGAACTTGGGTTGGTATGGGACTTAAGGAGAGCTGCCTGTGATGAAATATGTAGCAGTTAAGGAACATAAAACTGAAACAGAATGATAATTCAGCAGGGTTCTTACTTGAATCCCTATGAAGTAAGGACCCCAGAAGAGAGCTGGTGAAAGACAAGTTCTATTTAGCTACCAGGTAATTGATATTGCAAAATATGATCCCATCCCTTTAAAGTCTGGGACTGTAAAGTTACACAAATGTTTAAACCACATCCATGCTTCATGGAGAGTTAATCCAAGCAAACCAAAACCAAATGAAATATTCACAACTAACCTGTATGTATGGAGTAACACCACATTTTGTGTGTGGAATGCTCCCAGATAATCACTCAAGCCAGAAGCCCTACAGTTGGAGAGAAGAGGCTACCTGCTGGGAGTAGGCATGACTCCAGTGGAAACAAATGAGAGTTATATCCACTTACCAGGACTGAATTTAGTCCAAAGAATGAGTAAATGGCTAGCTCTATAGCAAATTATATTGTCCTTGCATTTTTAAAAAAAATTTCAGTAGGTCTTTCAATGGAGAACGCCAGGAAATAAAAAGCACATGTCAGGAACACACACTGTTGGGAAGATTGCTGTTCAGAGTTTGATAATCTTTTACATAAAATTTACTTTGTTCTCTCACAGTGTTGGATTTTGTTACGAGAATTGTCATTTTTCTGCAGTGTATGGCAAGCAGACTAACAGTCTGTTCGTCTCTTCATCTTGGTGTCGAGCACTAAAACAAAGCACTACTGCCACCATACAGATGGGGATATTTTTCATAAGGATCAGGAAAGATAAGATGTCATTACAGGACAAAATGCTAGGGAAAAGAACAAAAATAAAATGAGCTAGGTTAATCTTTTAATGTTGCATTTGATTTTCCAGTACCATTTTATTCATTTTTGATAAGTTTACAAATAACTATATGTTTTGGTTTTTTACAAAAAAAAAAGTAACAAAAGGAAAAGAAAAGCTTTTCCTACATAATGCATCCCAGGCAGGGAATGCATACCATATGGAATCTCTTAAATATTAGGAATGGGGATTAATAATGTTAAATTTGATTGGATGATCATCTACCAGCCCCAGTTAGGATTGCAGCCTTGAAGCCAGATTCTATTCTATCTTTTGGGTATCTGAATGGACTTAGGCATCTGAGATGTGAGTCTTCATTTTGTAACACACCATCATCTGACCCACAATATAGCAGAAATTAGGAGAAGTACTCATCTGTTTTTTGTGTTAACAGTTTTTCAGGGTCAGACGCGGTGGAAATAGGATCACACTTACTTGCCTGAGTCCACTTAGGCACCTAATAGGTGGAACACAAACTGGCCATTGGTATAACTGCTGTACTAACATAGAATAGAAGATGCTTCCTGCTCCAAGGAACTCACCTAATAGGGATTCAGTTTAGGTGCAAAACTAGTTTCATTCTAAGATTTCAGGTTTTGAGTAGCTTAATCTAGGTCAGGAATGCTCAACTTCCAGGCTGCAGGCCAGATCTTGCTCCTGTCACAGCCTGTGGGGCTCTTCACCAGTTCAGAAATTTTGCAGTGGTGGCAGCACTAATTGCTGCTCCCCTACTGCTGAGTGCCCTGAACAACGGGGATCCATAGGTTGAGTAGTATGGGATTAGGTCAAGCATGAGGAGTGGTGCTGAACCTGATCCCAGCACCTGGGGATTGTGCGGGTGCCAAGCCTACTGGACAGGACCCAATCTATCCCACGGACTGGCCCCAGTCTGGCCCATGGGGCCAAAAGGCAGGGAGCCACTAATATAAGTTTTGGCCCTCAATTTTTGTACAGGCGGAGCTGAATCCAAGTGTCGGTTTCCTTTCTCATGAGTTCTGCAAGGGGAGCAGCAATAATTTACAGCTGGAACTCCATGATGGGGACCCACTGCCAGAAAATGTCTGGCAATATGTTGAATCTGTACTGGAGTAGCAGTAACTCGGCTCAAAGCTGCTTCCATTGATAGTGGGTGGTAGCAGTGGTATGGGAGCTCCATTCTCCTCCCAAAAGTTGTAGTTAGGCCATGCTTGGGTTGGAGGCTGGAAGGTTGTTAGCTCCAGGGGTTCTTTTCTGCTTGTCCAAAGAGATAAGGGTGAGACCAGGACACAGCTGAGTACTAACACTGGGAACATTTCCTTGCTACAGATCCTCTGCTGTGGTATTGTTGTCAGGGCTCCTCCGAGCAGCAGGTCTAGGCATTTATTTTAGTTAGGAGTCTAGCAGTGGATCAGGCAAAGCATGCCTATAAGAAATGTTGCTTCAGGATGGCTGTGGATGCAGAGCTTAATTCTACTCATGTTTCATTCTGAAACTTTCCTTTGCAACCCCATGGGCTAGAAACTTTCAAACAAAGCCAAGGTAGGGAGTCAAGAAGTTTTGCAATTTAACCAGTTTTGCCTCTAGGCTCAGGTCTATACTTCCCAGATCTTAAGCTTTTTGTATCATTTTCTGTGGAAGACTCTAATCTGACTCTTAGCTAGCAGACCATTTCTCCCAAAGAATTAACTACATGAGTGAGCCACTTTTGTTCAGCTCTTTTTGTAATAGTAGTGAGCAAAAGAAAGTCTGAAGACAAGAAAGTTTGCTTTTTGTTCTTTTTTAAAGGTAGAAATATAGAAATAACATGGGAACATAGGAAATTGGGACTGGAAAGAATCTCACAAGGTCATCTAGTCCAGCCCCCTGCTTTAGGCAGGATCATCCTGGCTAAACCACCATAGTGTCTGTCTATACTTTATTTGCTCAAAGAACTCCAAATCAGCTAAAATGAATCCAGACAAAGTTAAAAAAATAAAAATAGAAATCCTTCTATGTTGAGCGTGAACATGGAAAACTCAAGACTCACAAGAGATTTTTTCTAAAGTTAGCAGCCTGTAAAAGGTAGTGCTTTTAATGGAAGCACACAGATTTTAAGTCCATAAGAGAACATTAGGATCATGTATTCTGACCTCCTGAAGTGTCTAAAGGATTCCTTGCAGAAGTTTCGCAGAGTCATAGCAGAGCAGCTCTGCACCTGTGGCCATCATGATACATGGGGCAGTGCTAGCGATGGCACCCTTAGCTGCTATTGTAGTCGCAGCTATTTTTGCACTCCCATTGCTATCCCTGTCATTCCCCTTCATTTCTTCTCTTCAAGTTCCTCCATCAAACCTGAGACATCTGATCATGCTACAGGATATCTTTTTGAAGGACTTGAATGCTACCATGCTGAAGAATCAATCACATATATTGGTAAATTTGTTCAAATAGTTAATTATGCTAATTACTAACATCTTATGCCTTATTTTTAGTGTGAATTTATCTGGCTTCAGTTTTCATTCATTAAATAGTGCACAAAGGCATACTTGGAAGTTCTTTGATTCATGTTATCGAAAGACTACCCTTTGAACTTCTGCACTGAAATAAATTACCTTTTATTCTTTGCCTAGTTAAACCACATAGATTTAGCTTCTTCAGGCTTTCACAGTAAGGCAGATTGTCTAAACCTCAAACCATGCTTGTAGATCCTTTTTTAATCTTCACCATTTTCCTAGTCTCATTTTCAAAGGATTGATAGTGGAGCTGGACACAATAATGATCTCACTCATGCAAGACAGTACCACAGCTTATGTCTAACCATAAGGGCATTTTTAACAATCATTATCAGTGAAAGGTATCAGACATCTTTGTGGTCTAACTGATGGAAAATAGGGAGGGGAGGAAGACTTGTCCTCTAGGAAATCCCATTCCCTTTCAAGAAACTAAGTCTTCTTAGCTCAGACAGTAGAACAGCTTCATTCTATCAAGTTATTCCCCTTATATATCTACCTACACAATGGAAGCTGATGATCCAATTAATTTTTTTTATGTTCAGGATAATTTCAAGAAATTCCAGATGAGTTTGAAATAACTTTCCAAGTATCTCTTATGCATTCCCAATTTTATACCTACTGAATGCACAGTGTAGAAATAGAAAAATGGAGCTGGGAGGGACCCCAGGAGGTCATCCAATTCAACTGCCTGCACAAGGTAGGATCATCTCCAAGCCACCGTAGACAAATGTTTCTTTTATTTATTCTTAAAAAAAAATATATTCTTAAGAACAACCCTTATGTACAACTACCAGACATTAAATCAGAAACATCAAAGACACTAAAGGTGTCTTTGCTATAGATAAAGTAGGGGACATGGTATCATCAATATCCTGCCACTGCAAGGAGTAGCTTTTTAAAATATGCTTAAGAGGTCCAAAGAAGAGGACCCTATGCTCCTTGTACAGAGGAAGGCAAAAATTGTACATACTATTTATAGTTGTCTTTATTTTCTGGGTCTACCAGCAGGTAAAAAATGTTTTGGACCATTCAAAGGACAGCTGCTTGCTTATCATTTCTTTGCATATTAGTGGCAGAAAATAAGATGTAGGGATAAGGACAATGCTCAATTGTAAAGGACCTGAGATGGCCATTTGCACACCAGTTACATAACAGTGTTGTTTATTGAAGAGTATGGTCCCATAACTGGCCTTTCAAACCTTTGTTCCTAAAAGATAAACCCTTCCATCTCTACATAGTGGTGAGACTGCCTGAGGGCTCTTCAGTAACTGCTTTTGAACTTAATTTAAAACCAAGACAGATAATCATTAGGGCTGTGTGAAGCTTTGGCTAATTCAGCGGCCGAATCTCCAAGTCCAAATAGAAGTGGGAGACCAATTAAAAGGTCCAAATCAATTTGAAGCCTCTGAATTGATTCAGAAAAGATTTTGAGAAAATTCAGAAGTTTGGGCAGTCCCTGCTTGCTGCTGCAGGGAGCTGAACTCAGGCTACATGCCAGTAAGTAGGAGGCAGGGGGCGAGAGGGGTGGTGCTGGAGAAGGTGGAAGGTGCTCATTGCAGGATCCCCACCAGACCCCATCCTCTGCCTGCTTCTCCAGCCCCCTGAGTGCCTCCCCGCTCCCAGTGGGGCTTATTTTTTTTTTTTAAAGAGCTGGGATGCTGGGGCTAGGTTGGGCAGCCATTGATGGGGTTGGGAGAGCAGGTGGGGGATGGGACCTGTTTGATTTGGAGATTCGGCTGGTTCGACGGTGATCAAATCTCTCAATCAGATTCTGCTGAATTGATTCAGGACAGTGATTTGAATCACCGGATCGAATCACTGTCTCCCAAATCAGCCAAATCCAAATTGAATACTAGCCACTTGCACAGGCCTAATAATCGTGCCCTTATAATGTTTACCCTCCCTGATGGTGACGATGAAGCATTTCCTACTGATAATCTCCAACACATTTTTTTTTGTTTTTTTTGTTTCAGTATGGATCAAGTGGGTCAAAACAGGAACAAAAACCTTCAAATAGTGGTGAAATTCAGAGTGGCAAGGTGATCTGAAATATTTGGCCTGTGCTGTGTAAAATCTGCTGTGTAGATCTGAACTAGAACACTAGATCCAAGCAACTTCAGACTTTGTGGATCTAGATTTGAATTTTGAATCATTAATCATAAAGAAGGCTTCTGAGAATATTTGATCCTCACTAACAAAACTCAAAGGCATTGTAATACATTTCAGCCACACATTAGAATGTCAAGAATTAAGTTAGTGTTTCACAGAATGCCCTGTGACAGCTGAATTTCTACATAAATCTATAACTCATCTCAAGATAAGATGACATTATCATATCATTCATTTAATGTATCCATGTGTGATATATGTTTGTGTTGCCAAAGCAACATGAAAAATAGTTGGGCTCAATCCAGAGAGGTCCAGAGGCCATGGTTCCTTGTAAAATAATGTTAGCATCCTTAAGCAATTCAGAATTATATAATTTTATAAAATTTTAGTCTTTTATATTATGTAAGGGGGTGTGGTTGGGGTGTGTGTGTATGCCGGTCGGTGTGGCGGTGTGTGTATGGTGGGGTTTGTGTGTGTGGGTATGTGCTGGTGAGTGGGGTGTGTGTGTGTGTAGTGGGGAGTTGGGGAGTTTGTGAGGGGTGTGGCTCTGTTGGGGGGACATAGTGTATGTTGGGAGATTGTGTGGCTTTTGTGGGGTGTGGCTGTGTGGTTCTGGAACACACTGTCCTCTCCTGTAGTCAAAGCAGGCAATACTCGCCCTCCTCCTAGCTGTCACCAGCCCAGACATAGTGGGGATCACAGAAACGTGGTGGGACTCGTCGCATGACTGGGCGGTGAATATCGACAGGAAGGAAAGGTGGGGGAGTGGCACTCTACATCAAGGAGGAATACACCTCCTGGTCAATTAGCAAGGGAGGGCGCTCTGAGGTGCTCTGGGTTAGAGT
>JAGPOW010003316.1:82610042-82620812 GCA_030014935.1 Caiman crocodilus | reverse complement strand
GGATGAACAGGCCTGTGTTTTCCAAGGTGCACAGGGCCAGAAATAAGTCCAGAGCCTTGGATGGTGGCAGCGGTACCCCCAGGCTAGCGGGTGTGCTCCCGGGAAGGGGTCAGCCGGACGGAGGCACCCCAGGGAGGCACTCGGAGCCGGGAAGGTGGGCGGGCGCAGGGAGGTGGGCGGCTCAAAACGGGAGCGCCCCCTACTGGCCCGCCACAGGGTTGTAGAGATTTAAAAAACAAATAAACTAAACATCCAGAAGGTATGGCAGGTCATACCTTGCAGGCTAGATGGTGTGGGAGGCATAAGATTTCAAACGTGACAGCCTACTTCACCGGATTCTTTGCTTAGGGTTTTTTTTACCTGGACAGTGGATAACACCCTGACTATATGGCATAATTAGAATCATCAACTGCAGGGGGAGAAAAAGCCCTTCACAATCCTTGGAAATGGAAGATTTAATTAATGTGATAATTTATTCAAGGAAAAAAATTCATAGAATAATATAAAGCAGTACTCAAGAAAATCTCCAAACTCTTACCAGGATATAGGTGAAATACTTATAATTCCTAATGAAGTGAACCTACCACATGTGAATAAGTTACAGTTGCTTTATCAGTAAGGTTAATATACACCACTACTTTTTTTAATGCAAGTGTAAATTTGCACAGGATACCACCCCCTGGGACTACTCATAATTACAAACTCAGTCCCTGCAGGATCAACATTTATTATGACTAGATCTCCAAGAAAAGATGAAGTTTTCAACCAAAAATATCTTTAACAGTTGCAGTTCTCCTTTAAAATAAACCTGTGGCACAAACAAATGTGCACTTCTATGAAATCCTTCATATTTTAGTTTGTCTCTCTTAAAGCAAGCTCCCCATACAGAGTGATCAGGAAGGTATTTTACACACGCACACAATCAGGTTGGACCAACATGGCTACAGTATCATCTTGACTTTTGCTTACTAGCAGTATATGAAAAAGATAAAGGGATAAAGATATTGCCCAAGAGAGGTCAGTCACTGCTCCTTCTTGGCTAGTTAAAATTTCTAATTCAGGATGCAAATTTCTATTTTCCATTAACTCCTTGAAGTAAATAGATCAGCTAAAGTTTGAATTAAATTAAAGCCGACCCTAAATAAAATGCTCATACCACAGCCCTTCTGACCCAGTCACTGCTGCCATAGCCACAGTTGCCATTGTTCATCCCTGTCCATCATATGGGTGATAGCCCCCAACAATGAAATACCTCTGGAGCTCCCTATTTCTAAAATACCACATCATTTTTGTGGGCAGAAAGAATGCCTCTGCAAACTGGATCTAAAGGAATAATTGTCAAGAATGGACACAAGCATATAAGAATGAAAATGATTGTATGATGTGATTTACTTTATCATGAAAAGCTACTAGTTTATGCAAGACATATTGTTTTAGATCCTTATACAGCCTTCAATCCATAGAGTGATGTCCTAATGACAGATAAAAAATATAACACTTCCATTAAAGAGCTCTGACCATAGACAGAAGTCCTTGCAAGTTGGACAAGCACTTTAAAAAAAAAACAATTAAACCAAGCAGTAGTGTATGGAACAAATCTATGTTTAGATAGCATCTATGGTGACTTTCTTTTAGCAGTGACTCCCAGGCCTGCACTAGAAAGGTTGAATACTCCCATAATCACAGTACTTTCAAACTTGAAGTACTTTATTAAAGTATCTCAGTTCCATATAGTGCACTTTAAACATGCATCTAAAATTTCAAGGGCATGTTTACACAGCAGTCATACCACATCAGACAGAATTAACTTTATAGGCCAAAACTAGCACAACAAAGGTAGTTACTAACTGTGGTAAACAAAAATATCAAAGACAGCACTTTCACTGGACAGAAATTTGACTTAAAAAATGCCCTGAATCTGTTAGCCTCATACTTTGGGAAGGGGAACTTGTTAGGGAGAGTAATTTTGTTTGCTAAGAAGGAAACATTTTGTGCATGATATGAGATTGCAGGGGGTCAATTTGATTTGACTTTTTACCCTGAAACCTGCATGTCAGGCAGATACATATCACAGTCTTTCTTTCTCTTCCCTTTTCTTTCATTAAACCAATCTAGCTAAAATCTCTGCTTTGCTGGATCTAGACATCACAGCAGGTTTGATTAATGCTATTGTCATTCCATGTATTGATTCTTCCACTTCTCTTTGGGTCCATCTCAGTCTTGGCCTACTTCAGGGCATGGCAGCATGTATCCTGATCAAAAGGTCTGTAATCACTATGACATGAACAAAATGGCATACTCATTCACAAACTTCCACATGGAGTAGATTTGCTGACCAGTCCCATTTCATAGTAGGTTGGTGGTACTTGTCTGGATTCCTTCACCGGCTCAATCTAGAGTACCATTAGCCTCCTGCATCATGTTCCAGGCAGCATTCTGGAGTACTTTACTGATAATGCTATTCATCTGTTGCTGACAAGTGTAATTTTCCCCGCACAGATATTTAAGTTCTAGAATTAACCTCCTTTCCTCTTTTTGATTGCCTAAAATAACTTAGAGTTCATAAAAATGCTGCAATGTGCTTAATACTGAACTTAGTCATATTCAGCTCCATACATATGATACTGTGAGATTTCAATCAATTGCCACAGGAAAAATAAATACTGAAAAAAACATGAATAGAGCTGGAAAAGGGGAGGAATGAAGCTGCCCACTTTTGCCAGCATCTATAAAGACTAGGGCCTAATTTTTGTCTTTGGACATAGATGTAACTGCACATGAGTCAGCAAATGCACACATATTCATTTCATGGCAGAGACCCATATTTTTACATTAGTATGTGTCTTTTTATATATCACTTGGTTTGACACTTTGCTTTCACCCAGGTCCAGTGTGGAAGAACCTTGATTCAGATCTGCTTCCATGTACTTCCCTAAGACAGCCTGTGTGCTGGGACAGAGCAATCTTTGCTACATGAACCAGTAATTTAACTAGGGGTAGGTGAAGGGGTGACATGCCCTAGGCATGGATTTAGAAGGGGTGTCAGAAAGGTGACCCCGGGAGAAATCTGTGCTGCAGGGTTTGCTGAAACTTGTGTGTGTGGAGTCTGCACAGCAGTAACAACCTGAGCCCGCCACAGGAGCAGGACCCCAAGCACCTGCTGTATATGTTGCTGAAGCTGGGGTATTTGAGCTTCTGGATGAGGTAAGGCTTGCTTGGAGCCCCCCTTCCTCCTTAACACAACAACATCTCCCTTCCACACACCTGCTCTGTACAACATCTCCCCTCCCTCCTCTGCTCTGTCCAGTTAGTTATGCCTCTTCAGTAACCTACCATCATAGATTAAGTTATATAATATCACAGTTACAAGCTGCAGCATTTTGAACTAATAATGCAGAAAGTTATATAAAAATGTGTGTACTATATATACAAAAAAGATAATAAAAAGTGATTATATGTCAAATATGTCAAGAATAAGAAAAAGACCTGAGAAACCATAGGTCCCTTGCAGAATGCAGACTACAATCTAGTTGTGGATAATGCAAAGAAAGAATTATAGGCCTTTTTTTTTTACTTCAGTCTTCACAAAAAAAGGCAGCTACCAGATGTCTGCAAAGATAAGGAAGGAGTCAAAAAGCCTAGAGTAATGGCAGAAAAGGTTAGGGATTACTTTGAGAAGCTAGATGCTTTTAAGTTGGCAGGGCCAGATGGAAATAACCTTAGGGTACTGAAAGAATTGGCTAGGGTAACAGTTGAGCCATTAGCTGTCCTCTTTGAGATCTCATGGAGGTTGGGTGAGGTCCTAGATGATAAGAAAAGGGCAAATCTACTGCCCATCTTTAAGTAAGGAAAGAAGGAAAATCCAGAGAACTAAAGACTACTCAGCATGACCTCAATACTTGGAAAAATCATGGAGCAGGTCTTCAAGGAATCTATTGTACAGTACCTTGAGAAGAACAAAGTGATTAGGAACAGCAGATTCATGGGTTCACCAAGAGTCAGTCATACCTGAACAACCAGATTTCTATGATCTTCGAGGCTCTTAGAAGACAGCTCAAGGCTTTCAGATTGCAGGTGGTGTTTTCTTCCATTCTGCTGGTGAGTCGATGGGGAAGGTGACATGAGGCCTGTATCGCAGCTGTGAACCAGCGCCTTCAGGGTTGATGTTATGATGCGGGCTTTGGATTCTTCGATCATAGCCCGCATTTCTTTATGCAGAGTATGCTGGTGGAGGATGGACTTCACCTAACGCCTAAAGGTAAGTGTTTCCTTTCTTCTAGGTTGGCTGATCTCGTGTGGTGGGCTTTAAACTAGCTTCGCTGGGGTATGGGCCTGCCAGAAGAGGAGACGACGCTCTGCCACTGACTCAGGTAAGTCGAGCGAGAGTATGTGGTTGTAGCTTGGGGGAAACAAGTGGAGAGGGAGAGGCGGCAGCAGGTAGCCTTAAATGCCTCTATACAAATGCTTGCAGCATGGGAGGTACCTGAACCTGTTCAGCCTCAATAAATGGAGGCTGAGGGGGGACCTGGTGGCAGCCTATAAACTGCTGAGGAGAGATCAGCAGGAAATGGGGCAGGCTCTTTTTTCCCAGGCACCCCCAGGGATAACTAGGCCCAACGGTCACAAGTTACTGGAGAGCAGGTTTAGGCTGGACATTAGGAAACACTATTTCACAGTTAGGGTGGCTAGGATGTGGAACCAGCTTCCTAGGGAAGATGTTCTTGCTCCTACCTTGGGCATCTTCAAGAGTAGATTAGATAGGTAGGTACTTGGGTGGGGTCCTGTGACCCTGGCACTCGTTCCTGCCACTGGCAGGGGCTCAGACTAGATGGCCTGCTTTAGGCCCCTTCTGACCTTAGATACTATGATACTATGACTATGATAAGGTGATAGCTCTGTGGGTAAGCAGAGAGCAGTAGATGTGATATACTTTACTTTAGCAAGGCTTTTGACATTGTCTTCAACAACATTCTCATTAACATGCTAGGAAAATATAAACAAAAGTATTATAAGATGGATACATAACTGATCTAATGAGTTGTCATCAAGGGTTCAATGTCTAGTTGGGAGGAGGTGTCAAGGGTAAGATAGAGCTAGGATCCAGAGTGACCTGGATAGACAGGAGAAGTAGTTTGCAATCAATCAGCTGAATTTCAACAAGGACAAGTTCTAAGTCCTATGCTTGGGATGAATGAATTGCATACAGAAATGCATGCTGGGGAATGACTGGCTAGGCTGCAGTACAGCAGAGAACAACCTGGGGTTTACAGTGGACATAAGCTGAATATGAGCCAACAGTGTGCTCTTGGTGCAAAAAAGCCCAAGAGTATGCAGAGTTGTACTAACAGGAGTGTCACTTGCATATCAAAGGAAGTGATTCTTCCACTCTGTCCATCACTAATGAGTAAGTGCAGCTAGAACAGTGCAGCTACTTAAATCACAATTTCATGATTTTCATAGAAACCGTGATTTTGGGCAGGCCTTGTGAAAAAGTGCTGGCTCTCCCAAAATGTGCAGGCTCCCTGAAAAAGAAACAACTCACAGAAAATAAAATGCTGACTCCCTCTGGGGAGCTTCTGGCATAGCAACATGGCTGCTACCTGCACCCCTCACTGCTGATTGGCTGTGAGGGCTGTTTATCATACGGCTCTGTCCTTCACCACCAGTCGGTAGTAAGGAGTGGGGTCACATGACATATAGCCCTCACAGCCAATCAGTGACAAGGGGCAGGGCCACCAGGGCTCCTCAGCCAATCAGAGGAATGGGGGGCACTGCACTCTGTCTGCAAAAATGGGTGCCAGCCCTGCAGGTTGCCTGTGAAATTAATTGGCTGGCAGCTGCCTCAAGTTTGATAAAATTATGTCTTACCTGTGTACTGTGGTCAGTTTTGGGCCCCATGCTTCAAGAATGATGTCCAGCACAGAACAACAAAAATGATTATGAGAAAAGGCTGAAAAAACTAGACTTATTTGCTTTGGAGAAGAGAAGACTGGTGAGATATTTGATAACAGTCTTCAAATACCTGAAAGACAATTGTAAAGAAGATGGAGATAGGCTTTTCTCTGTGGCTGTAGGGGAAAAGACCAATTTCTTCAGCAGAAGAAATTTAGGATGGTGATTAGGAAGAACTTTCTGATTATGAGGGTGGTCAAGTACTGAAAGAAGATACCTAGAGAAGTTATTCCATCCCTGGAATTTTCAAGAACAGGTTGGACAGACACTTGGCTGGGATTATTTTGTCAAGGGGGATCCTGCTTTGAGACGAAGGCTGATCGAGGCCCCTTCCAGCCCTACATTTTTATAATCCTATATTTTTATAAGGATGGCAGATGTTTTTGAATAAATGTTGAAGGTTTCTAGAACAGTGCAGCTATAGAAGAGATGTACAGTTCTAAAAATAGAAAAATGTATGTTCAGATTCTCTGTTTCAGTAGCCATATAGTGTATTTGCCTGAATAGCTCAGATGCCCAAACCTTCTGTGAAAGGAAAATATAAATTGTTAGTTGAGAAGACAGCCTTTTGTTGTTGCAACTGGGCAAATATTTGGAATAGGTCTTTGTGTCAGCCAATCAACTTAAGAAACAATTTCCTCTGTTTTAAGTGGGGGTACAATAACAGTCTAGATACCATCTGCATGTATTGGCCATAGTATAGGGGAGGTACGGAGCTGTGGATAGTGCTCCCTGGCATCAGGGTAGTAAAATGGGCAGCCTCCCACATGTTATACCAGTTAACCTAACAACAAGTCATGGTAGTTGTGGCTGGGCAGACTGTCTTATGTGGACAGGTGGGCAGGCCAACATAAGACCCCAGCCTCAAGTTGCCCCGCTGTCTGTCATAACCAGGCTATGAAGTATTTTGGGGTGGGTTTCTCTCACATACTTATATGGATGAGGGTCCATTTTGTATATAATATAGTGAAATATTCACTAATGCAAGGATTGGAACTCAGCTTCCCTTTATACTCAAGTAAGTACATTCACCTCATGCCTATAGTATCTTCTTCATTGTGTCACTCTCTCTGGCCCAATGACTATTTAATGATTTTATATAAAATAGCAAAGATTAGGTAAGAGACACAGAGAACCTCAGACCTCCACCCTCAGCCCAGAGTATCTTTGTCCCTGATGGCTAGAGTACTCTTTATAAGAAGGTGGTCTTTAAGAGGAGACTGGACAAGCACCTGGCTGGGGAACTGCTGGAGAGGCTAGATGTGTTCAAATCAGCAGATCCTGACGATCTCCACCCCAGAGTGCTGAGGGAATTGGCAGAGGTCATTTCGGGACCCCTGGCACAGCTTTATGAGCACTTATGGTGCTCTGGCAAGGTGCCAGAGGACTGGAAAAGGGCCAATATGGTCCCCATTTTCAAAAAAGGGAGGAAAGAGGACCCAGGAAACTATAGGTCTGTTAGTCTTACCTTAGTTCTGGGAAAGTTCTTTGAGAAAATTATCCAGGAGCACATCTGCGAGGGACCAGCAGGGGAGATTATGCTTAGGGGCAATCAACATGGGTTCATTAGAGGCAGATCCTGTCAGACCAACCTGGTTGCCTTCTATAACCAGGTCACAAAAGCCTTAGATGCAGGTGTTGCAGTGGACATAGTCTTTCTGGAATTTAGGAAGGCCTTCGACACTGTCACTCACCCAATCCTCATTAAAAAAATAGGCGACTGTAGTGTCAACACTTACACAGTCAGATGGGTCACAAGTTGGCTGGAAGGCTGCACCAAAAGAGTAGTGGTGGATGGGTCATCTTTGACCTGGAGGGACATGGGCAGTGGGGTTCCCCAGGGCTCGGTCCTCAGGCCCGCACTGTTCAATATCTTCATCAGTGACTTGGATGAGGGGGTGAAAAGCACCTTGTTCAAGTTCACAGATGACACTAAACTGTAGGGAGAAGTGAGTACTCTAGAAGAGAGGGACGGCTGCAACTAGATCTAGACAGATTACAGAAGTGGGTGGATGAGAATAGGATGGGTTTTCAATATGGACAAGTGCAAGGTATTGCACCTGGGGAGGAAGAACCAGCAGCATACCTACAGGCTGGGGAAACTCCCTTGTCATCAGCACAGAGGCAGAAAAGGATCTTGGAGTCGCTATTGATTCCAAGATGAACATGGGCCGCCAATGTGAGGACGTGGTTAGGAATGCTAACCGCACCTTGTCATGCATTCATAGACGCATCACGAGAAAGTCCAGGGAAGTGATCCTCCCCCTCTATGCGACATTGGTCAGGCTGCAGTTAGAGTACTGTGTCCAGTTCTGGGCACCTCACAGGAGGGATGTGGTTAGCATTAAGAGGATCCAGAGGAGGGCCACTCGCATGATCAAGGGGCAGCAGGGTAAGCCCTATGAGGAGAGGCTATGGAACCTGAACCTGTTCAGCCTCCATAAAAGAAGGCTGAGAAGGGATCTGGTGGCCACCTATAAACTTGCCAAGGGGGACCAGCAGGCAATGGGAGAGTCCCTGTTCCCCTGAGCACTACCAGGAGTAACAAGGAATAACGGCCATAATTTGACTGAGAGTAGATTCAAGCTAGACATCAGGAGGCACTACTTCACAGTCAGGGCTGTTGGGAGCTGGAACCAACTTCCAAGGGAAGTTCTTGCCCCTACCCTGGGGGTCTTCAAAAAGAGGCTAGACAGTCACCTAGCCAGGGTTGTTTGACCCCAGCATCCTTTCCTGCCCATGGCAGGGGGTCGGACTGGATGATCTGCCTAGGTCCCTGCCAACCCTACCAACTAGGAAACTATGACCCCAGAACTCTTTCCTGCCCAGGGCAGGGGGTTGGACTTGATGATCTACTGAGGTCTCTTCTGACCCTAAAAATCTATGACATCTATGAAGGATTTGAACCAAGGTCTCCTATCTTTAGCAATCCCTCACAATCAAGGATAATTGTCTTCCATGATGTCTTATCTATGTGTCCAAAGATGACCGGTGAGGCCTATCTGGGATTGACAGACGCTACTACAGTTCGGAATGGGTGGCACTGGATTCTTGATTTGGACCATGGCACGGTGTTTTTGCTGCTTCCACTTTTTCATCTCCTGTTTTTGGTGAGAGGTTTTAAAATCCTAAGATCCCTGCAGTAGGCTCTTCCTTCATTTAGGGCAGTCCGGGAAGATTGTCACCCATGAGTTGACAACGTTACATTTTTTTAAGTTGGCCTTGAAGATGTACCTGAAGTGTTATCTCTACCCTTTTATTGAGCATACCCCTTGGCTGAGCTGGGAGAATAATACTTTGGGAGTTTGGAGCCAGATATGTGGATGACATGGCTGTCCCAAAAAAGTTGATGTTGGATGATCATTGCCTCAATACTCATGGTGATTACTTGCAGGAGGATGCTAGCGTTGGTGTGTTTGTCTTCCCACTAGATTAGGAGGATCTTCAGCAGGCAGTATTGATGGTACTTCTCCAAGAACTTTAGATGTCTCCTGTAAGTTTTCCATGTTTCGGCTCCATCCAGCAAGTTGGGGATCATGATTACTTGATAAACCATGAGTTTGGTTTTGGACCTGATGTCATGATCTTCACACACCCATTTCTGCCCATTTCATATTTGAAGTGATGTTGGATTTATTCATTGATGTCAGTCTTCTGTGAGAGATGGCTTCTGAGGTATGGGAAATAACATTCTACAGTCTTCCAGGATCTGGATTACCATGCATCTGAATTATAACAGCTGGGTTCATTATGCGTTTGTTGGTGGAGGACCTTAGTCTTCTGAATGTTAAGCCTCAGTCTTAGGTTGTATAGGTCTCCTACAACCTAAATGAATGCCCTAACCTGTGGACTACTGAATGCAAGGCAGGGTAGGAACTCCTTATTTGGGAACAAAGTTTTGAAAAGATTGTAATTCTTGGGATTCAAGATGGTTAAAGTGCCTGATTCCAGGAGAGAATTTAGATTGTAAATTATGAGCAGAGATAGGCAACTTTCTGTAGCCAAGAAGGAGATTAAGTGTTACTCCTCTCCAGCATTTTTTATTGGCTACCAGAAGTACATCACTGATTAGCTTTAAAAATTATCAGATGGACTAATCTAAGTGTCAAAAGTTAAGAGCAACAATCCTAGCTCTGGCTGGGGTCAAGGGCTAAGTCTTCCAGTGGCAGAAGTATTAACCAGTTGCCTTGCTCTCAGTTCCCCTTTACCCATGGCAGGTCAAGACCTTAGCCCTGCCATGCCTTTGTCTTATGTGATAGAATGGGGTGAATGTAAACGTATCTGGTCTTGGAGTTAGTCCACTGTGTGTTAAGGAGAGTCCCACTGAATGTCTTTGTGGGGCTCCTCCTCCCTTAAACCTCACTTTCACCTCTCTGTTGCACTTTCCTGTTACTGAGTGCAAGGCGGGATGAGCTGGCTGGGTTAACCACGTGTATCAGTTGCGAAGAACGGTACTTACTCTGCAGTTGATTTTAGCAGGGTGAAGTTTTATTACGAGGAACCACGAATGCAGGTTATGATGAATGACTGCAGGAACATGGAGTTACAGAAACCACGTTACGGCAAGCTACCGCAAACACACGAAGGCCTTTTTTATGAGACAAGGAAGTGACTGGATTGTCACTCGGAGGGTCTCTCTGCCTTCCTGTTCTGCGGTGGGTTACATATACTTGGATTCGCGTAAGCGTGCTATGTCATACTGAGGCAAATTTTAGCCTGTGGCGGTGCATATTGAGTTTACCCAGCGACAAGCTCCTAGCCTATGATTGTTAGCCAAGCACTGGACATCTCTGTCCAATTACATTGTGCTGAAAATTC
>JAGPOW010003316.1:82586726-82609942 GCA_030014935.1 Caiman crocodilus | reverse complement strand
CAAGCACTGGACATCTCTGTCCAATTACATTGTGCTGAAAATTCCCCTTGCTCAGCTCTGCGGTATTCCTTGTCTGGGACAACGAGGAAACACGCGGTCGGCTTCTTCCTGAGTTGCTTAAGCACTGCGACCTTCTTTCTCTAATCTGTGAGCCGCGGTTTGCTTCCTTATTTTTGTGGTCATGAGTTCGTTAGTACGTTGAGCTTTGCTTTAATCTGTCTGTGAGTTATGCAATCCTTCTCAAGCTGTCTGTTAGTTAGCAATCCTTCTCAAGCTGTCTGTTAGGACTATGTCTGATTTCTGTGTCATGACCATCTGCACCCTTATACCTGACACTCTCCAGAAGAAGTGTTCACAGCAGATGTTGACAGCTTTTCCCTCAAGATTAATCCTTTTGGTTCTCCTCTTTCTTTTGGCATTGCCTTTTTAAGGAACACAGGAACCCCATTCCAAGGTGTTGACCCTTTAAGATTCACAAATTCAAACCAGTAAGCAAAGCCTGGCTTGACTTTGCCTATTGAGCAAGTCAGTTCAATAAGTGTAATGTTCTCCTCATCCCAAGGCTCTGGCTATTCCCTCTCTGTCCTCTGGTTGTCATCCAGCTGCCCAGCTGGAGCCAGCCTGGCTATCTGTGTCCCTCTAGTCGTGCTGCTTGCTGCCTACTGGACCCTGTTTCCTACCCTGTGAGGAAGGAAGGTTCCAGTGTTGTTCCCTTCCTCAGGAACTTCTCCAGTATTTCGCCCCGCCCCCCATGTGCCATCTTCAGGAACTTCAAATGTTATAGCTGCAGTTCCTCTAGGCAATCCAGTAGCTTCCTGCCCCGTGACTGTTTCATGGCTGTTGCATGCTGTGTTCCCCAGCTGTTCCCTATTTCGATCCTACCTTGGCTGTCTTCTCGGTCTGCAACCCTGGTAGGAAGCCTGGGAGGGCTTTTCTGAGATGCAGCATGGCCCAGTAGGTGTCCTGTGCCCGAGCTCCTTGCTGCAAAATGATGGGTTAACCTGACATTCATCATAGTAGGAGCAGCCTCTGGAAGATCAGTATTCCTGTCTGTGTTCTGTGATTGTATATCTTTGTTTGACCCTGATGTTCCTTGGGATACTGAAAGGTCATTGCTAAATGCTTAGTGTAATGAATACACTAGATGGGTGATTATAATTTAATCCTGAATCTTAGCATGTACTATGTATTTGTCATTTTTTCATTGCTCTTTTCTTATGCATAGTTATCTGCACCATATTGATACGCAAGTGACACGTTGATACATTTTATAACTAATGTCATAGATGTTTGGCTTTGTCTTCCTGCATAACCTTTCTGCATATTATTTCCTAGTTACAAAATAAAACTTGGGAGAATGCAGGAAAGAAACTTTGATCCTCATTTTATCAGTTTTTTCCCCAATTCATCAATGGTGGGGGAAGAAAAAGTCTTTAGTCATAGTCTATCCTGCTCCCCTTAAGGTCAGAGGCAAAAAGTCTTCTATTTTAACAGGCATAGGATCAAAATTTAGTTTTTCCTCAGAAAACTCTGATTAACCATGTTAATCAGTTTTCATGGTGTAGTAAAGAAGCTAAACTAGGTTTTAGCTTCCTAATTATAAATTGCTAACATAGCTTTAGTGACTTTTTTAAAGTTACTTCAGTTATGGCCCCAATGCCTGCCAAGTATCCTTCACTTGATGCTAGAATGCTATGTAGGTTGCATCCAAACAAGTGTGGACTTTTGTTTCCCTGGGAACAGCTAGTATTGGGAAACCTTATGCTGCTGCTAGTCATTCTTT
Organism: Caiman crocodilus; assembly: GCA_030014935.1. Classification (NCBI taxonomy): domain Eukaryota; kingdom Metazoa; phylum Chordata; order Crocodylia; family Alligatoridae; genus Caiman; species Caiman crocodilus. The sequence goes on along the minus strand of JAGPOW010003316.1, from coordinate 82,608,159 downwards.
GGGAATGCCCATGCAGTGCATGCAGGTTACCCCAGGTGGGGTAGGGGAGGCTGGGGCAGCACAGTTGCTGGCCTCAGAAGCCTTACCTGGGGGCTGGGGAAGCTGCAGCCACATTGCTCCTGCAGCTTGAAGTCTGGCCTGCATTCAAACTGTGGCTCTGGCTGGCCAGGCTCCAGTTTTGGGTGATGCATGCTGTCCCTGTAGACACTGCCCTGCTTTTTTTTTCTCTGTGGATTTTTCAACCAGGGATGTCCAGGGGTCAAAAACACAGGTCTGCAACACCGCATATCGCACAGCCGTGCTTGTCTAGATGTGGCCATAAGGGATATATACCAGGTGTAATGAGGGAGTAAACCAGTGAGTAATCAGGCCCCATGGATAAAACAAGGCCAAAAAAACTTGCAGCCTATACCTTCAGCTGCAAAGAAATAATGCCACTATAAAAACTGGAAAAAAAATATAATCTTTCTAAGAGTGGAATTTTCATAGACATTAGGGCTGGAAGGGACCTCAGAAGATCATCAGGTCCAGCCCCAGGGGCAGGAAGTCAGCTAGGGTCAAAGGATCCCAGAAAGATAAGTGTCCGAACATTTTTTAAAAGAGCCCAGAGTAGGTGCTTGCATCACCTCTGGAGAGAGTCTATTCCAGGCCTTGGAGGCTCAGACAGTAGCAAAGTTTTTCCTTGTGTCCAACCTAAAATGGTCTTGGAGAAGTCTGTGACCATTAGGCCTTGTCTTCCCTTGGGGCGCTCTGGTAAACAGGCATTCCCCCAGATCTTGATGCACACCCCTCATGTACTTACAGGTTGCTACCAGGTCACCCCTGAGCCTGTGCTTTTCCTGGCTGAAGAGTCCCATGGCTCTCCAACTCTCACTATAAGCCTCTTTTGCCCTCTGATCATGCATGTGGCTTGCCTCTGTACTCTCTAAAGCTTCTTCACATCCTTTTTGAACTGTGGAGTCCAGAATTGGATGCAGTACTCCAGCTGTGGTCTCACCAAGGCTGAGTATGGCAGGTGGATGACATTCTGAGATTTGCTTGAGAAGCATCTATGGATGCAAGCCAGAGTTTTGTTTGCTTTAACAGCTGTGACATCACATTGGTGGCTTGTATTCATCTTGTGGTCAATTACGACCCCCAAGTATCTTTCAGCCATGGTGCTAGCTAGTGTAGCACTGCCGAGCCTATAAGCGTGATGTGGGTTTTTTCCCCCTGAGGTGGAGCTCCTTGCATTTTTCCATATTGAAGGTCGTCAGGTTTATATCTGCCCACTTGCTAAACCTGTCCAGATCAGCCTGGATCACCAGCCTATCCTCGTGTATGGATGCTTGACCTCAAAGTTTAGTGTCATTGCCGAACTTGGCCAGTCCACTTCTGACACCAGTGTCCACATTATTAAAGACCTTAAAGAGACCAGATCCAAGGACAGAGCCTTGGAGGACCCCACTGGTCATGATGCACCAGGGTGATTCACTTCACACCATTCTCTGGGTCCAGCCTCAGAGCCAATTCCCCAGCCATCAGACTGTGATGTAGCCAAGGCTGCAGTTGGCCAATTTTTCCATAAGGAGATCATGGGACATTAGATCAAAGGCTTTTTGAAGTCCAGATATATGATTTCAATCTTTTTTCCCTTGTCCAGATGATATGTCACCTGATCATAGAAGAAGATGAGATTGGTCAGGCAAGACCTACCCATGACAAACCCATGCTGGCTGTTCCTCGGAATGTCTGGATGATCAGAATGGTCTCTTTGATAATTTTTTCTAGAATCTTTCCAGGGACTGAGGTAAAGCTGACTGGCCTGTAGTTCCCCGGACCTACTTTTCTCCCTTTCTTGAGGATGGGAACCACATTGGCCTTCTTTCAGTCTTTGGGTATTTCATCTGAGTGTCACAAGTTTTTGAATATCTTTGCCAGTGGCTGGGCTATGATGTCTGCCATCTCCTTAAGTACTTGGGGGTGTAATCTGTTAGGACCAGCTGACTTGAAGGTGTCCACTCTCTCAAAGTGTTCCTTTACAAGGTCTACAATGATGCTGGGTATAGATATGCCCTCACCCTGGTCATCCTGCATCATGCTAGGCAGGGTGGTTCCTTTGGGCTGAGGAAAGACCAATGCAAATTACCTATTAAGCAGGTTAGATTTTTCTGGGGTATCGGTTGTCAGTTGTCCCATTTGGTTCATCAAGGGTCCAATATTACCCTTGCTTTTCATCCAACTCCCAACATATCTGAACTCTTTTTTTATTGTCCTTGATATGTGTAGCCAGTTTGAGTTTGGTTGCAGCCTTGACTTTCCTGGTTCGCTCCCTATGGGTACAGACCAGTGCAGAATACTCCTTGTTAGTGGTGATTTCTGCTGTCCATCCTTTATAAACATCTCTTTTTAGACAGAGGAGGTCCACAAGTTCCCTGCTTTGCCCTTTTTACTACATTTCCTCCAAGATGGGATGGACATCCCTTGTGCTTTCAGGACCACTCCCTTAAGGAGCAACCACTCATTTTGGACTCCCTTCCCTGTTGAGTCATGGCCCCTTAGAATGTCAATAACAAGCCTCCTGAGCTTATCAAAGTCAGCTTTCCTATAGTGAAAGACTTGTGCACTGCTGACTGACTTGACAGCTTTGCAATGGGTAGTAGCTTTCCTTTGATTCTTAGGTTGCTGACTAAATCATCCCCTTTAGTGAGTCCAGCAGTGCCTTACCTCTTATTGGTTCATAGACTTTTTGAGTTGGGTAAAGCTCATGCACACATGTGAGGAATTGAGACCATTCAGATTTGGCTGAGTGCACCAAGAGTGTGCAGTCTCACCCGGTTCCCTGACGAATTCCTGATCGAGCTCTTGTTCCTGGTTTGGAGGTCTGTAGTAGACTCCTAGCATTGTGTCCCCTGTGCCATGTTTCCCCACATTTTCACTCAGAGGGTCTCCAGTCATCCTCCCTGGGTGCCAATGTCAGCTTGCAGGGACATGTAGCTTTCCTTGACTTAGAAAGCTAAACTCCTGACCCTGTTTTCTGCACAATCTCTCCTGCACAGGGTATAGCCATCTATACCTATGGCCCAGTCATAGGTGTAGTCCCACTTGGTCTCTGTTATCACAGTGAGATCATAGTCATTCTTGTGTAGCAGGAGGACCAGTCCCTCCTGTTTGTTCCCCAAGCTCCTGGCATTGGTGTACAGATATGTAAGCATCCCATAGTGTGTTATGCTCTGAGGGTGAAATTCAGCCAGCATTTATGTCCTGTTTAAGGCATTGTTGAGGACTTAAATGATGCATAACACTTGTGGTGACCCTCTGCACAGGGGATGCTTTCTCTCTCAGAAAATAATATGATCTGCCTCACTCAACTGGTATTCCCCCTCCACTCTGCCCCCACCAAATGATAGTAATCAAGAGTGGTTTGTGAAGAAATCACAGAGAAATTACCTCTCTCTGACTCAGTTTAACACACAAAAAGAAAATGAGGGGGATAACTGAGTAAAAGTACCAACCAACAAACAAACAAGTATGATTGCATACCATAAACTACATACAATAAAATAGGGATGTAGCAAACATCTTTAGTGAAAAGCATCCTGTTAAGACCAAGCTGAGGTCTCCAGTGGAGGTTTTGCATGTGAAGTATGGCTTGCAAAGAAATTCAGGGTTTGATGCAGAGCCTCAGAGATCGAGCCACTTGATATTTTTTATGGTGGGAGAGGTTATTAAAAAGACCCCATTCCACAAGGATGTTTGGCTATGATCCCCTCTCAGCTTTCCTTTAGCATTTTTAGAGGTAGTTGCCTGGCTTACTTTTCTTTCTGATTCTGTGGGAAGTTGACTAGTAGCATTACATGGCTGCTTGATGATGGTTGTTTCAAGGAGCCCTCATGAGTTTGTTAGTAAAACAATCCAGATTCAGCCCTTGGTGTGGTGGATTGCAACTTCAAGCAACTACTACTGTATGCGTTTAGAAGTGGGATGCCTTTCAGAAGTGAGGAGCACCTGCAACTCTCATGGAAGGCACTGAGAACTGGAGGATTTTTGCATATCTAAAGATCAGGTCTTATTTATATGTATAATACACACACATGCATATGTACAGACACGCATGCAAAGGAAGAACCTTACTGTAGGGAAGTGGGCTTTCATTTTTTTCCTAGAAAGCAGCGATGTACATCATTCCTTAAACACTTAGTGGGTGACTTGTGGAATTTTCCTGTTGTAGCCTTCCTACACTAGTAGGGCCGAGAACTAAAGCTCTCAACAGAAAGTGATGCTGCTTCTAGCTGAATATATTTTATTTCTACAAGTGAAAAGAAAAGATCCAACACCATTTTTCCTATCATTTCTTTTGTGGCCATTTGTAAACTAGATTTTACAGAGATTTCCTCCCCTGCAGACTCCCAAAGCAATATCAAATTTCACCAAATAAACAACACTTTGCAACCTTTGCACCCACAATACCTTCTCAGTTTTAAGCTTACTGTTTGGGGGGAAAATGTACAAAACAAGAAATGGTTAAAAGGCAGGTGACATTGCAGGCCAAACTGAACCATGATGTAAATGATGAAAATACACTTTTTTAAGCCAGTGTTAAATACATCAGAGAGCTACACAGGAGAAAAAAGAACTTTTGAAATTTACATAGTTCAAGGACATGTATAAAAAAAATCTTTGACAGACAGGCCTAGGTCTTAGCAGAAAAGCTCATGAAACATTTTGGAAGGGAGAAATGAAAAGACAGTGAAAAAGAAGGTTCATGAGCTCATTTTCTGCTGTTGAGAATATAAATGAATTTGAATGAGTGCAACCACTTCTATAATCCAGTACTCCTTAGAAAAGTAGGGCTTTTTTTCTGTGGGACTTTACCAGGATTTGTAAGTCTTTGAAACTGCAGCATTTCTGAAACATAACTTACTAACAGCTTTCGTAATCCAATTGGTTATAACCAATGGCAGTTTTCCTTTGCCCTCAGTTGAACCAAAGTCTTCATAACTCTTTGTCAGTGGATTGTACTAACAGCAGTTCAGAGTAATCAGTCTCTCTTGGGAGCCTACCATTTGACTTTTCACTTGCCCTTACTAAGTAATACTATAAATCTTTGAATTGTCTAGCTGCCTCTGGTCTAGCTACAAGCAAGTCTGTTTAATGATTGGAGAGAAAGGTAGGGAGAGTAAATTAGCTTCTTTTAAGATCAAATTTACTCAAATGATCATTTGAAAACATATATTTTTATTTAACCTAAGCAAGTGAATCTGCATAGAAATAATTTCTTTTTGCGTTTTGAGGAGTATATCAAAGATTTCCTGTAGAGGGATTACTTCAAAGTTTAACCTATGGACCTGTTAAAAGAAGAGTTGAAATCAATTTTGAATAAATAATGTGGTTTAAAAATTAGTCATAAGTCACCAGAACATATAGGTAGGTCTTAGAATGACAAATACATGCACTTTTAAAAAAAAACTAGTGAAAATGAGCTTTTACTTGCCTGGAATCTAGGTGCAGGGTTGCCTACTTCTGACATGGTTGATAAAGTCATAAACTTTGGAAGTCATAAACTTCCAAAGCGGGGCATGGAAAGAAGGTCTTTTCCTTGGTATTTGTGAGGGCTCTGCTTGCAGCAGAGACAGGGAACTGTAGGCACAAACTATACACAAATTAAAAATAGTGCTGGACCAGTTTCCTTGGTGGTTTGCTTCTGTAATATGGTGGGCCTGACCTGGTTTAACCTGGGATCATGGTTGCTTTGCAGTCTTGGGGTAGTATATAGACCACTCTTGATGAACACAACTCAATTTTATATTACTTTTGCAATGTGTATAGTAAAGGTATGCCAGTGATTTCTTTCGTTTGCTTCCTTTCAAACACTATTGGTCACTTCATGAGAATGTCCTTAAAGGACAAGGACTTCTGACTATATAGGTGGAACTACTAAGCAAGAAAATCCTTCCCAGACTGGGTCCAGTTCTCAACTTGGGAACTTACTCCCTCCTATCTGGATGTTTATGTTGATAGAGTTTCAAAAGAAATCAGTGTGCCAAGTGCTTAGTTTCTACTTAAGTACTGTAATTCAATTGCTGGGTGCTGCATGCTAGGAAATCCACTCCACCTACTCTCTAATGAAAACTTGGCACAAAGGTTCCATCTTTTCTCATTAAAGGCAATGGAAAGACTCCCAATAAAATTGGTGAAAAATGAATCAGGTCAATAGAGAAGTAAAAATTATAGTTTATGTTCCTCACTACTGAGTATCAGAGCTTTGTTTCAAATCATTCTTCAGTATCGACACAGGGTTTTTTTGTATTTTTAAAAAGTATTTCATATAGCATTCCTTTTATAATTCTAAATGATACTCTTTGCAGGGTGAATGAATTTTACAGAACCATACTTTTTGGCAATTTTTGTAGTGCAATCATTTTCCTTTCTTATACAAATCATCTTTATTATAGAAAATCACTATAAATGGACTTGCAGTTGGCACACAGCAATACCACTGACACAAAAATGGACTTTCATCATATAGTTCTTTGCTATAAATTGTTTCAAGTATAGGTGGATCAACATGTTTTGACAAAATAGTTTTTTCATTGGAAAATGCTGATTCAATTGATCTGGAGGAACCGGCTGGATTTGATTGAAGTCCCATTGGGAAGTGGTTTTCAGATCCACTATCAAATTTTTGGTTAAAATCAGAGAGAGCAAGCTACCTAAAATAGCCTGCTGGCAAGGACACTCACTTTGGATTTGGGAGGCTCTTGATTGTTTAGAATGGGGCCTTGAAATGCCCTAACTGTCGGGCTGTTGGCTAGTCTTCCAAGCTTAATAACTGAATATTGTTGGAGCACGAGTGCAGACCTGATATTTTGTATCCCAAGTGAACACCGCTACCACGCCTTCTGTCCTGTACATTTACTCCCTCTCTCTTTGCCCAAGTGAGACACCTGTTTTTCTGTCTTATAGCAGGTCTTCACAGACTGAATGATTAAGTTATGACATCTTAGATCTGTTTTAACATCTGTGCTTGAAAAGAGCAACCATTCACATTCATTTCCACTCAACTTTAGGCCTATGTAAGTGCCAAATTTAAGTGCATGATTAAAATGGCTTAAGTCCCTGCTCGTCTGCCACAAACCTACCCATATTTTAAATCTTAGCTCTGCCACTGCTCTTCCTTAGCCAGTTCTGTAATGCCTTTCAAACATCTGGATGGGTACTTTCCTTAATTCTTACAAGAGTTTTCCAAGAGGCATCCAGATGCCCTATCAACTTTATGTAAAGATGCCACTGGCATTTAAAACTTGGATTTTAAATTCTATAAAACAGACAGCTATTCTATTACCTGGCAGAACAGTTTTCTGTTTGAACACTATAGGAAAAGCAGTATAAGGGGATACAACACTTGTTTTGTCAGTACTTTATACTTACAGGGCAACAAAACACTCATTAAGTAGGTGGGGTCCTTGAGAATCAATCTGATACATTAAATATGACATTCATTTTTATGCTGAGGAAAGGAATTGAGATCTTCACAGAGCTCACTTTGCTGTGAAGACTAGGCTGTTTGAGAAAATGAGAACTGCATCTGCACCAGTCTTAGGGCTGTATGATCAGTATTTATAGGGCTATCTGACATTCTCTGGTGTACAGACCAAGTCTGTTAACATGATTATTACTGACAATATATCCTCTAGTCCTCAGTTTCCCTACCCTGGGCATTCATGAAAGTCAGGCATGAGTCGAAAGAGTTTTGAATTCTTTTTTCCTGATCATTACTCTATGCAGCTTCTGTCATTGACAGGAAATCTTTGAAAAATACCATCCTCTGTGAATTTAATTTTTGCATTCTATTTTGCACTTTGTAAAAGTCTGCAATGAGGCAAAAATGGTAGGAGAAAAAATGTCCTTGAGACCATGTTGACTGCTAGAATTCAGCTGCATCACTAGATTTGAACAAGACAGCAAAATACAATAATAACCCTCCAGACCCAAACACTCCTGAGGTCAGAGTGGAGAAATTGCACCTTTCAGCTATATAGACTCCCAATTTCAGAGGCTCTCAATTTTTTTTGCTGCTATCAGCTATCTGCGTTGTGAAAAAATGATTCTATGTTTCCATATGCCTGCTATTTTGCTTGCTTGCACAGTTCCATGGAGACATTTGTGAAACTGCCACACAGGTTTATCGTAACCTTGTCTTCTTTTATATACAAACTGTTTAAATATAATACTCTCCCTCTCTAGACAGATGGGATAATAGATTTTGCTGTGGATTCACCCAGCAAATATCGATGTGGATCTCAGTGCTACCAAGTTTCAGGCACTTCTGATTGACTAACATAGTAAAGGGTACCAGCTGGGGCATTCCTACCTTGTAAGCAATCCTCAGCTTTAAGAGGTTAGGGGTAGGCTTTTTGGTTCAAACTCACTTTCACTTTTACAGATATGTACCCGCTATGGAGTGTGCTATGGAATGGAGCTTTCTGGAATTGTGAGTAATACCTGCACCTGACTTTCAATGTGGTGGCATGATAAATATATTCATATTTTTTAGTTAATTCGTCAATGTTTGTGCCAAACTCTGTGGTCAAAGTAGAGTAAATTATCATTTTGAGTTTGCTACTGTAAGCTATAGTATCCTTGACTTTCTTTTGGAATACAGGGAAGTCCCTGGTTTCCAGAGGGTAGAACTGGCTGTCAAACAACAATTCTGTTTCAGAAAAAAATTGAGAGTTTTGAAATATGTTCTTATGCATTAGAAACAAACAAACAAAAAAGCCTTTTCCTTTCTTTTTTTTCTGAGACAGAGAGAGAGCTGGAAAAAAGATTTGCTGAACATTAATCAACCAACTCTACCACTTGGTATGAATGAAACTGGAGAGCAAATTACTGTGATTACTGAAGATAGGAAAGGAAGGTAGGAAAGCTGGTTACCAAATTTGCTCATGATAAGACTAAGGAGATGAAAGCATTTTCCCCCTATATCAGAATTAGGGCTAGGTCTCAGCCACAAAATGTAGTAACGTAAGTGCCAGGGGAGGTGGAGGTGGAAGGGGAGGAAAGTCAGGGCACCAGTCCCAGTTGCCAATTTAGAGAGGGAGAGAGGATGGTAGCTCTTGGGGTGCCAACACCCCAGCAGTCACAGCTAGGTAGGGTACACAGAACTGCCTGCAGCTCCAGCTGCAGCTAAGCAGGGAGGTGGCCTCAGCAGTGACAACAGCCATGGCAGTAGCTGTCAGGTAAGACCCTCTGTAGCATCCCTCCCATTTCTTTCTCCCCGCAATACTCGCACCATGTGCTGCCCCCCTTCCCCCATTCTGATCAAAGAACAAATTGCTAGTTACACCTCTGACAAAATGCTCAGGCTTCAGTAGTGTTTGGATCTAGGGTTTGGGTGGCTCCATCTGTAACGAGAACAAAGCTGTATCACTGTATCACCTCATCTTAGGGTGAGAGAGCCTGGCACATCACAGGAAGCTGGTTGATCTTGTAGGGGAAGGATGATGATGCTAGCTATAAAAGCATGGAGAAAAGCCAAAGTTTAGGTATTACTGTACATTTCCACTCCTCCAAAGTAGCTAATTCTCACTTCTATTGATAATACTTCCTGGCTTCTGCACATTCACAATCCCATAATGTAAAACAATGAGGAAATGGAATAAGTTTGTTCAGGAGCACACGTAACACAATCTAATTAGGTAATATTGATACAAAAAATACAATAAGGGGAGGAGGTTATGTAAAGACATTAATTTTCTCTAAGGGTCTTGTTACACATTGCACTTTGACCTGCTCAAATGTTGATTAGTGGTGGTGCTAGCTCAGGTTTGAAGCAGTCGCACCTTATGGCTAAAAATGTTCTATGACTGTCCCTTCACCTGCATGACTGACTTGTCACAAGAGGGCTGGTGAGCAGGGGCAGGACTAGGAGCTGCAGCTCTGAGTTGCCACTAGAGGGCTGGTGAGCTAGGACAGGCTTTCATGCCTGATCTAGGTTGGGAGATGGGACAAGGGGACATGAATTGGGGGAGGGACAGAAACATGCTGCTTGGTGGTAGAGAGTTAATGGGATGGGGGCTCATCTGCAATTTGGGTGGCTCATCTGTGGGAAGTGACCACATATTAATGCAGGGTAACATGGATCAGAGATAAACCTGCCTTGGAGTGGCATAAATGTAAGGCTCCTAAGCATGCTTAAAACTTGTTTCAGATGTTGTGTGCAGACAATTTAGGGATTAAGAGCTTCAGGACCCACCAAAAATGTATTTGTTACAAGGCTCTAACAGCAGAGAGAGACCATTCAGCTATGTATCAAGTCTCCCATTTGATGCCTTTGTTTTAGTAGTATAGTAGGGTAGTTTTGAGATGCCCCATACAGTTTACACTTTACATATAATAATTCTCTCTCTTTCTCTCTCCCTCACTCTCTGTTTTTATAATGCTAGATACAAGTAAACAACTTTCCATGGAGGAAGCTCACCCTACCAGCCTTTCTTCTGCTGTATCATGTTTCTGTGATAGTGTTGAGTGTTTTATATTGTAATGACTCTCCTCTGTACATTTGAAAATCTGTATTACATCCATCAAGTAGGTTTTTATATGATGTTGTGGATGGGTGGACATCCCGGGTCCTGTGCCAATAAGAGCAACAGCAAATGTATCATCTCTTGGCAAATACTGCAGCAGGCGTGAAACAAGAATGAGCTTGGAAAAGTTTAGAAAATATGTCCCTGGAGTGTGCTGTCTCAGCTCAAGTTCTTGTGTTTGACTTGTAAGTAAATGAACCTTTAATAAAGCTATGGGACTGCCTACCTGCATGACTTTCCTTTACGGGTTGCTATTTTATTAGCTGTAAACCAGGCCTGATTCTAACTTTATACTGTTGTAACCTCATTGGTTTTGATGTTGTCACTCCTGATTTACATCAATAAATTTTCCTCCTTCACTGCATAGAATTTCCCAAAGGGCCAAAAAGTCCCTAAACAATAATAATTCTGTTCCTAAAAATGTAAAGGTCTATGTATAGCTGTGCTGATATCAAAGATACAGTCCTAGTCTTTTGATTGACTGTGGACTTGTCTACCTGTGCCTTAATGCAACATAGTTACTGTGCATTAAGTTTAGTACTAGTATAACTAAGTACTAAATCAATGCATAGTAACTGGTGCTGCTCTACAGTAACGCCAGCACATAGCTTTTTAGTGACGCTAACTGCACAGTAGCCTAATACTACTGTGCAGTAGCATGTTAGAACAGTTTTTGCTGTGATATGCTATTGGACAGTAGTATTGGGCTACTTCACAGACAGAGACTCATGTAGATGCACCCAGTTTGGCATATGTACATCTCACTGGGCGTGTCTACACGTGCATTTATGCCGGCTTACATTTACTACACAGTAAGCTACTGCACAGTAAGAGGGAATAGGCTGGCATCTACTTGTACAGGTATTAAAGTGTACTAAAGCTGTGTGTGGACTGACTTGGGGTTAAAGTTAGTGTTACTGCACAGTAAGGCATCTACATGTGTGTTACTATGCTGTAACTATTGGATGTATATTTGAGACTGGCATGATGCAGATAATAAATTTATGCTCAAGTCAGCATAAGTCACCATATTTACTGCACAGTACAGACATGCACATGTAGACACATGCCCATACTGCACAGTAATTTCAGTTATTGCTCAGTAAGTGTATATGTGTAGATGCTCCCACTGTCTCAGTCTTCACATCCAAGTCAGCTCTGTGAAGCTTCTAGTTCCATTCTTTACCTTAAACATGGCTGTTGGATTTGGTGCATCAAACTAGTTCTCAAAGAATCTACATACTCAATGAGCTTCTTGTTGTACTGCAAATGTAATGGACTGGCAAAGCAAGTGTTGTATCCCCTTCTACTGTTTTTTTCACTACAGGAAAATGGTTTGCTGAGACTACCAAAATGGAATAGAGACTTGTTCTATGGAGTTTAAAATGCCACTGACAATACAAACTGGCTAGCATTATGTAAACAAACTCATCTAGTAGGCTGAATTAAAATTCTTGTCCCTGAACTGCTTACTTCAGTTTGGTGCAACAAAAAAGCAAAGACACATATTGAACTTTCTTTACTGCTTCAGAGATTTTGATGACTTTCTGCACTCATGCTGGAATAAAGTTTCTTATTTGAATATGTCTGAAGCTATCCTAGGTCTTTTACTGGCATGACACTCTTGGTAAAAAACAACTCAAGTCTTAATAGCTATTTTACTTAGGCTTATAAGGGCCTTGTTAAACATTAATTTTGGTGGCTCCTGGAGATCTTAATCCATGGATTGTGTAAAGATTAACACCTGAAACTAGTTTTAAACACACTTTAAGTTTAAGTTATGCCACTCCAAGAAAGGTTTCTCTCTCATTGGTGGTAACCTGCTCGTGTTCCATTAATGTTCGGCCACAGATGAGCCACCCATGTTGTAGTTCTCTAGCATCCCAGGATGCAGTACTCCCTCCCCCACCCAGTGCTGTGTGGACAGACTTTCCATCCTCCAAACTCTACTGCCTGATTCTGACACCAAACCAATTCCACCTCCCACTCTGAGGGTGTGGTCTTCCCACCCGTAGGGCTGCTAGCTGGTGGAAACAGCCCACAGAGCACATGCCAGCAAGCAGACTGCAGGGCACAGACGGGTCCAGGAGTCAGTTCTAGGGAGGGTAGGAGGGAAGAGAGTAGGAAGCCAAATTAGGTCTCTAGGAGCTGGGGCTTCCTTCCAAAGGCAGGGGCAGTAGCTCCCCCAAAAGCCTCTTCCCTCACTCCCAGCTACCCCAGGAAGCATGACCAGCACCCCCATGCCACAATCCCAATGTATTAAAACATGAGCTTTAATTTGCTTCCTCTTTATTTCTTTGTATAGTCTTTTTTCTTCTCACTACTTTTTATTTTATCCATCAGTGGCTGACTTCCTTCCTTTCATCACCCTTCTTCCATCCTCATTTCCTTTCTACCTCCTATTTCATTACCCACCCCATCCCATTACATCTCCATCTCTCAGCTTCATGTTTCTGCCTTCCCCTAACCCATGCCCCTGCTCCTCCCCTGCAACACCTAGAGCAGGGATAGAAGCCTGTCCTGGCTCACCAACCCTCTAGTGGCAACTCAGAGCTGTGCAGGTGGGGGACAGTCAAGTCCTTTAGGTGCAACTACTTAACTTTAAGGTGTGACAGCTTCAAACTTGAGCTTGCTTAACACCAATCAACATCTGAGCAGCTCAAAGTGCAATGTTTAACATGGGTCTAAAAGTGCTGGATATCAGTAGGAGTTGTCAAAGAATTTGTTTTTTGAGAAAAAACACCTTACATTTTCTATTTTTCTTTAAACATGTTCTCTCAGGCTTTGATGCAGCAAATTTCAGTTCTAGCTCAGCTCACTGCAGTATTTAACCATGAAGCCTTTGCCTGCCTTGGGTTTCAGCCAAGTGAAACCATGAAGACACAGCAGACTGCCTTCCAAGGATTCTGCAGCCTGCTTACCTGCCAGCCCCAGCAAGAGCGGCTGTACACATCACAATCTCTTTTCAATTATGAACACTTCTGTGAGAATTCCTCAGGGAGTTGTTCAAAAGCTGATTGTGTTTTGAAATTAGCCTAGCGTGGGAATGCTTCAGTGCTGGCTTCCTCATTTTCCTCTCCACTTTGTACTAGACAGAAATTAGAAAGAGCATAAACAAAATAATACTGAAGAAATTAATGTCCTCCCCAAGCTGCAATGGGTAGCTACGTGTTCTCAAAACAGGGTGATAGTTTTCTGGCACTAGTGTAAAAAGCAAGCTGTAGAAACTTCTGAAGCTACAGAGAAAGATCCCTCTTTGAAATCTCTGCAGCAAAACACACACCTTGACAAAAGGAAGAAGTTGTTACTTGCATAATTCTGGGGGATTCAGCATTGCATTGTTTATTTAAGTTGTAATGGTATAGCTATAGTGTTTAAGAGGTAATAATGCAGTTCCAAGTGGGAAGCTAAACATTAAGTAGTGTCTCCTGATCAGAAAATGGAACTATTGCTGAATTAACTATAATAAGACCTTCCTACAGATCTAATAACCCTACAGCACAACAGCTTTGATAGCTTTGACAAATAGGGACTTTTAAATAAACTTTTTCAATATTTTTATGCTTCCAGACATATCACACATGTATCATGTGCACAACTATTCTGATGCTTTGGGACAGACATTCTAGCACAATTAACTTCACAGTGAAACAATATAGCTTTTTGGTATAAGGGCAAACATTATTAACCGATTTTCAAAGTAAGGGGCTTATTTTTAAAGTAATGGAAACTTCTAATTGAACAATATGGGGAGATTGGGAAGTCCTAGTATAATCTCAAAATTATTATCTAATTTGGATGAATGAGACTTGGTGGGATAGTTTGCATGATTCAAGTGGTGCCATGGATTCACATAACTCAGGAAGGGCACCCTGGATAAAAAGGAGATGGTATTGTCTTAGACATTAAAGAAACATATCTGTTCTGAGATACAGGATGAAAGGGGAGGAAAACTTGTTAAAAGTCTCTAGGAGAAAGTAAAAGAGGAAAACAGCAAGGGTGATGATATGATGGAAGTGTACAAGAAGTTATTAAACTAGGAAGAAGAGGTGGATGAGGCTTTTTTTTAACCTCCCCTCCCCCCGCCCTTGCCCAGATGTAGTCAGATCCCAGGGCCTAGTTCTTATGGAGGACTTTAATTGCCATTGCATTTGTTAGGAGGGTAACTGAACTAAGTGCACAGAATCCAACACTTTTTTGAAAATCATCATCCTTTAGAAGGGTGCGATGCTTACTATTGAGAAGGACTGGTTGAAAATCTGAAAGTGGAAGGCAATATGGCTGGCATCATTTGAAAGTGACCAAGTCCATCATCCTAAGAAAGGAAAGAAAAGAAAACAGAATAAAAACATCACACTTCTGAAAAGCAAACTTCAACATACTCAGAGAACCTGCGTGCAAGACCCTATGGGAGGTAAGCTGAGGAGGAGTCCAGGAAAGTTGCTTGTACCTTAAAAGACATAGTGGGCTGTCTACATGAGATGCTAACTATGCAGTAGCCTAATAACGCTGTGGAGTAGTGTGTCACAGCATGGACCGTGCTAATACACTACTGCACAGTATTACTAGCAGGGATCCTGGTTTTCTCTGATAAAAAAATAACAAATTCTCTGATAAAAATGGCAAATTCTATGATAAACCCCCCCAAATTCATGATTAAAACGAAATGCAGCTATATATATAAGGTATCAATTTAAAACAATTCTTTATTGATATATTAAAAATTTTAAAGCAATTTAGAAGCCTACCAGTGCCTCAATCATTATAATAAAATAAATTCTAAATACCTATACATTTTGATATTTGTTTTGGGTTTTTTATCATTGGAAAGTCAGAGGTCTCCCTGCCCCCTTTGCTCACCAGGACACAGGTCCAGGGCCTTCCCCTCTTAGCAGATGAGACCTGGCATGGCAGGGCAGAGCAGGGCCAGGTGGGGAAGCTCTTTGACTCTGTGCTGCCCTGGTGATGCACCCTCTGCCCACCCCAGAGAAGTGAGGGGCACAATCCCATGCAACTGCCTCCGCCACTGCTGCTGGGTGGGTAGGGGATGCCTTGCCAGGATGACGTTGAGCTCACAGCAGCAAGGAGCTTCCCTGCCTGGTCCTGCTCTGCTCTTCTCTGCTGTGCTGGGTCCCACGCACCAAACTGCAGAGGCCCCAGGGGAGGGCAGCAGGGCAGGGAGCCTGAGTTTGCAGTGGGCAGCCTGCACCTGCCCCACCTCTGCCCCTCACACACATCTGGGGCACAGGTCCGCTCTGTTCCCCTGGGATTGCATGCAGTGGTGGGGAGCCAGCCCCACCCCCAGGACGAGCTGCATGCAGCCCCATCCCATTCCTGCTGGGGCCCTGCAGCCATGCATTCTGGACTAGGGCCCCAAGCCCCACACACTACCTAGCTGGCAGCAGCCACAGCCCCAGCCCCAGCCCTGCCTAACTCCCTTCCCCCATCCCTCCCTCACTGTGGGGTCCTCAATCTGCCCTCTCTGCCCACTCCACCAGACTCACCTGTGGGACCTGCTCTCCAGGCTGCTATCCGGCCCGTGGAGCCCCTAAAAAAATTAGAAAATTGATATTTATCTGCCCCTGGCTGCCTGTTATGTAGTCCTCAATGGCTTGCCCAAACTCAGTAGGTAGCCCTCTGGCTGAAATAATTGCCAGTCCCTGTACTAAAAGAATATTACAAAAAGGGGAAACTTGGCCATATTACCAAGGATGAGTATAAAAATATAACATGAGCATTCAGGAACAAAATCAAGAGGGTAAAGCACAAATTAAGATACATGTAACAAGCTGTATTAAAGACTGGAACAAAGCGTTTTCTCCCTTACTAAACAGGGAGAAAAAGGTAATAATGTTTGATGCAGAGACAGCCATGTTTAACTAGATTAAGTATTCTGCAGGCTGCCAAATCCTAAATTGGCATCACCTCCATAGGTACCACAATAAATCAGAGTTTGTATACTTTACTTTTATACTGGGAGCTGGTAGTACATTCTCTCTTCACTGTTATATTTGTTCCTGAATAGCCAGTTTTCCTGAACAGCCACTTTAAATTTTCTGTATTCATGCTGCGGTAAAATATTAACCTGAACTCCAGTATCCACTGATGTATTCCAGTCTCTTTCATTGCTTCTGCTGAATTCCACCATGGCTACATAAAAGGGCTCATCTGGTATGTGCTCAGTTCCATACATGAGGCTTTTCTGTTTGGGATCTGCAGCACTTGCCAAAATGGTTCCTCTTACCACAGTTTTCCAAAGGGACCATAATGATTGGGGCATACCGCATGTGAGTTTGCTCTTCCTTAGCAAGCTACTAACCAACCCTGTGTGGTTGGCTTTTTCTGGCCATATTATTTCATGCCTAAAGCATAGATGTTCTCTTCCAGAGCTTTCAATTCTACAATTCTACAATTCTTTCTTCAAGGTTTCTGCTGTCCTGCAAATATAGATAGTCTTGTCTAGGGATAAGTCTCCCTCATGCAATAGCCACAAACAATTCTGTCTTTGATCAAAGATTCTGTTAAGTCTCCTAAGGCACAGATCTTTCTATGTCTCTTTAGTTCAATAACATATTGACCTATACCAGCGGTGTCCAACCTTTTTCCCTGGTGGTTTGAATGGGCAGTCCCTAATCTGACCATGAGATGAATCTGGCTGGTGCCCTGAACCAGTGCCCATGGTGGGTAGGGTAGGCCCCCATCCGGCTGCACATGCAGGGGGGAAACATTTGGCAGAAGCTAAATATTTCCCCACTTTAGATGCCTTTTCTGGATTTTGGCAAGTTCACCTAGAAAATAGCACTAGAAAAGCTAACACAAAGACTTATAGAGACCTATTCAAATGTGCATTAATTATGAGTTGAACTAAACTGCCAGTGTTAGTATTGTATGGGGTATGTTACATGTAAAGGGGGAAGACATGTGGATACCTTTAGGAGTGTTATGTATAAGTTGTTACTTTTGCCCAGGGGATTGCAGGAGGGAACAGAACTGTAGGCAAGAGACTGCTTTTTGAATAAACAAACTTTATTGTTCTATAAGTTTAAACCCTTAATCTTTTGAGAACTACGCCTGCCCCACAATGTGCAAGATGATTGATGATTTGATATCTTTTTTCTCTTCTGCTCTGATGGCTGTTAGGTACTACTCCAACCTCTGTTTGAATTTTCCCCAGTTCTCTGCAATAATGCATGACAGTGGATGGCCAGCTGGTGTTTGCAACCTTTCCTTAACAGTCTTTCCTTTTTATTTAAATTCAATATGGCTGTGCAGACATAATACTTAGAGGTCTTTGTCCTTCCACATGTCTGTGTTGCTCCATGTGCTATTTGTTTCCAACTTTTTCTGCAATTCGAATCTCAAATTCTTCCCATTCAGCACTTTTGACACCATGCAGTGATCATCAGATTCAATAAAAAAACAAGAAGAACAAATCCTAAGGTTTATTCCTTCTGGTGCTGGGATTTAGTATGAGGACAGAGGTGTATAACAACAAATCTCTCTTCTATCCTGGCACTTCCAGGCTGCTGCAATGACAGGCAGTTGGCAGCCAGTGCAAATTAAAGTAGGCTTCAAAATTATCTAAATTTTCCAGGGGATTAGGTTTTTGCTTTTAATGGTCCCAGGACTGTGGGAGCTCAAATGTGGCTTAAAGACATTGCTTTGCCTCTTTAGCTGCAAAGGGCTCTTCTCAGCCACAAGCTAAACTGTTCTCTGCTCTGTATAGCGACAATTTGACTTTGTTTGTGGGATTATGAGAACCAAACATTTATGAAGGCCAAACTCTTGAGACTGTGGAGAACTGTAAGATCTGAGGCAAAGCTGAGGCCCACCTGGTGCTGCAGAATTCTGAAGTCATTCTTCAATCGCAGGTTACTTTATTGTATTATTTTTTGTATATATTTATCATCCTTAAAGATTATGGCACAATGAAAACATCAGTAAAAACATTTTCACTAGCAGAGCTCAGTCTTTAGAGCTGTATAACTGGGGGTAGTGTGTCTGGTCCCCAGAGCACCCTTCTGCTCTACATTTGGGTTGAATTTGAATTCTTTTCAACCTACAAGAGCACATGCCTCTAGTTTAACCAGGTAAAAAAGCCTCTGAATTACTTGTACAAAGCAGCAAAAGAAATTCCTGCTGGGCTTTTAAATGAAAGCTTTCTTCTGTTCATTGCTAGAGGCAATTGTCTCTCCCACTTTGCAGGACTTGTAACCTTAAAGCTCTAAAAATCTGAGTCATCTTTTTGTTTCTGGAGGAGTTCATTACTGACATTCAGTGTCCAGCTTGTTACTACTAACCAGAGCAGGGCCAGCCTTCGATTTAGATTTCAGACCACAGTTGGGGTTCCCTGTCCCTCTTTCAGCTTACTTCCTTTTATCCCCCCTTTTTTTTGGTATATTTGTTTCTTCCAGTTTAGTAGCTCCATCAAATAGATGTCTGGTACGATTACACTCCATGTTGAGTTAAATTTTAGTAACCATTTCAAAGTATTGTTATAAAACAGAGTTCTTCCTGTGTGAAAATAGAGTGGTTAAATGTGGAAAATACGGTCTCTTCAAGCAATCAAAAAACAACTTGAAGCAGCCTGTTTTCATAAGAGTTATAGATGTGCAAATGTAATATGTACTTTTGTTATTGAAGTATTTCCAGATCAATATAACTTTTTGAAATCACATGAGTCTAGGCTGGATGATAAAACTAATAAAGCTACTCTCCCTGGGAGTACATATAGGGTTTTCATTATTATTAGCTCTCTGGAGATGAGAGTGAAGAGAAGAGCGATGCTGAAGGTAACGGGCTACTTCTTAATGTCCTTTGGCCTTTGTTCAATTTTTGCCATAACACTGAACTCTGCCTGTGTTATTGATGATGGTGTGTAGAAGCTGTCACGTGACTGCTTAATATCTCAAGTGGGTGAACATAGGCAGGAGACATGATGTTAATGAAAAATCATGATGTTAATGCATCTGGAATAGCTATTTCAGGTTTTTTTTAAAGGGAACATTAACAAATTATAATTTTCTTCTCCACAATACACACTTAAATTAGAATTTATGCTGGCTGAAGCAGATGAAAAAGAATGCCAATACAACATTTAAAGTCTTCCAGAACTGTCTGTAAGTAGTATATGTAACATATGTGAAATATGTAGACTCCATAACAGAATCATCATGAGGTTAGAAAGGAAAATATTACCTGGTAACTTTTTACTATCCTACTGGAGCCTCCCTCGACATATATAATATCTATCTGCATTCTCTTAACTCATTTCCCCCAACTAATATTTTTAACAGGGAATAAAAAGGACTCTGCAACATAGGACCAGCCAGAGAAACCAATGTTTGTACCAGAAATACTAATATCTTATTGCAGACTGTCAGCTGCTCTAAACTGCTGTAGCTCCATTGAGCAGCCCTGTAATCCATTAAGCATCTTCAATACCTTTCTGCCTAGTCAACCTGAGTTTTCTAACAAAGGTTTCATTGTTATTTCAGTGCAAGGGCCCACAATGGGAAATAATGTGAAGGCAGAATAAGAACTTTTAAACCTATTTTAAGAAAATTAAGCATATTTTGGATCACTTACTAATTGGCAAGTTGTGTAGCCACAGCATGAAGAGTAGCCATTTTAACAGCTGCACTTTGCTAGCTCCTCCCAACCCCTAGAAAAAGGCATTCAGAATAATTTGTTTTAATTCTGAGGGGGAGAACAGTTTAAAATCTCATCCACTCTATGGTATTTGTGATATTTGAGCCTTGAAAACATATATTCAGTTTACTGTTACAGTCTTGTTCAATTCAGTACAAAAAATAACAGAGGATGTAGGGGTTTGTTATTGTTATTTAGTAAAAATTCAGTACAGGTCATATGAGAAGCCAGGGAACACAGAGCTACTACTTCCCATGAGCTTAAAAGCAGGAATCTTTCGCAAAAGGTAGGAGGACGTGGCAACTTGACAATTCCAATTTGATTCTGAAAATGGGAAGGTGTTGGGTGGTGTTCTGAAAATGGGAAGGTGTGCTCTTATGCAGGAAAACCCCCAATAAGGTGGTTTCTAGTGATCTGGTACAGGTAATTCAGCAACCCCTTTTTAGAGCCTATCAGAGAAAAATCGGTGCTTACAGAGATCCCCATACCAGAGCTTTACCTGATATCATATATATGTACTCCAAAAATGAGCTTGGGATTTAAGGATGAATTGAACTGTTGTGATAGCATGGAAATACTTAGAGCAGCCATGCTTTACTAGAGCCATTTCAGCATCAGATGTCAATAAATGTGTATGTCAACTGCTGCAGCCTTATGGTTAGAAATGGGGCGCCTCATATTTGTATAATGGACTGAGCAAAAACCCTAAATCTGAATGCTGGGAAATCTGGGAAAATTCAGATATAAACTTGAACTCCCCTGCTCAAGACTATTTCTACTCCCTGTCTGTTAGTAAACAAACAAAAATACTTTCAAACCTTTTCCTCAGAGCAACCAGGAACTATATTTCTGAGTATGATTCAGGCAACCTAGGTTCAGGTCTTGGCTCTGCTCTTGACTTCCTGTGATAAATTGCCTAAACTCTTCATTCCGGAACTTTCCTACCTTATTCAGTAGAGATGACCCAACTTTCCTACCTCACAGGGCTGCTGTTAGGACAAATTCAATAGTGCTTCTGCAAGGGTTCAGATACTGGATGACCTACTCCCGAGGGTGCTGAGCGAGCTGGCGGGGGTGATCACTGAGCCCTTGGCTCGGTTATACGAGCGCTCTTAGAGCTCTGGACAAGTGCCAGAGGACTGGAAGGTGGCCAATGTGGTTCCCATCTTTAAGAAGGGGAGGAAAGAGGACCCGGAGAACTACAGGCCAGTCAG
>JAGPOW010003316.1:82572517-82586626 GCA_030014935.1 Caiman crocodilus | reverse complement strand
GTGACGCTGGCACTCGTTCCTGCCATTGGCAGGGGGTCAGACTAGATGGCCTGCTCTAGGCCCCTTCTGACCCTAGTTACTATGAAACTATGAAACTATGATACTATTGTGAGGGGAGCATGGCAGAACTGCCAGCTGGGCACTTATTGAGTAGGCTGCAATACTGGCTCTTCCCTCCGTGACATCTTCCTTTGCGCCCATCCTATCTTTTACACCTTTGTGGAAAGGGAACCTCACAGGCCATACTCCTAAACCACCATGGACCCATGTGAAACCTCTCCATATGACTCCCTGGGCTTATCCTTCTCCAGAACAGATAAGCATGTCCTTTTCCAGAACACCTAGCAGTTTAAATCTGCAAGGACACATGATTAAGGCAGCTTTTGTAAGGATTTCAAAAAACCCCAAACCACTCCCTGTTTGGCTTACAAAAGAAATAAATAGAATTAGACAAAAGAATAAATGCCTATGTACATCTTTATGTCTATGCAGTTTCCTCACCATTCTCAAGTTAGCCTGAGTTGGTTGACCCATCAGTGAGGGTATACTACATTTTCAGCAAGCACAACTCATCAGCTGCTAATAGCAGCTAAAAGAATAATATCACATGGGTTATGTTAGAGCTGCAGTGTCTTCCACCAATTCCCTTTGTGCATCCAAAAGGAAGAGAGGACCACTCTACAATTCACTGGTAAAGAATGTAAGGAATGGCACAACTTACTTGATTCACAAAGGACCATATGACTGCTCTCCCTTGAACTGGGAGAATATTCAATGGTCTGCATAATAATACCATGGTATTGCAATCAAGATATAACTGTAAAAATGTATTAAGAAACATCTCATCTTGTTAATTTTGCTTTCATTATTTACCATTACCTGTCACTTCTGATAATTAGCACACCAATTACAGAAAAATGCCCTGCAGTACATACTGTTACAGTGGACACGTCTCATCAATAGGCCAAGATTTAGTGTAGAAAGCAAATGGGGAAATTAAAAAAGTACGTGAGTGTGTGTGTTTCTGTAGGAGTGAAAATGAAGAGTATAAATAGGCAGGAAACTGCTCAAAATCCTGACAAGCAATTCGTTTTCTTTACTTCAAATGTACTTAAATTCATTTTGCAGTCAGGCCACATAAACCTTTTTTAAAAAGGTAGTTTATGGTCGAACGAAATAGTGTGATAGTTTGACAGTTGTTTGCTAAGGTGAGAACATAGTATTCCGCTGAGGAAAAATGTATAACTGCTGTCATTGAAGGTACTTTCATAAACCAGAATGTAGTTTAATACAATTTTTGGAAAATGATTTTATGGAAAAATATTGTTTTACCATAACACTCCTCAGCGGCCATCTTTCCTGTTCAGAGACATTAACATGGCCTTCATTACTGAAGACCTGCTTTGTGGTCAGGATGACTAAGATAAGGGGCATTTATGGGCAAAAAATGTATTTGATTCAGTAGGAGATGACTGAGGTAACCCAGATTTCAGCTTATAATTAGTTTTATTTTAGTTGACTCTATTAAATATATATATATTTAAAACATATTTAAATGGGAAATTGAGACTGAAAATAATAGTCACTGTTAGTCCTTAAAACATTTAGGACAAATGTTTTAGGATATTTAGGACATACTCTGGCATAAGCAGGTATATTTCTAATGCTTTTTATTAATGGCCACCATGACTGAACTTAGGCCATTGTATAAAACAGAAGTTGTCAAAATGTTTCATACCACAGACTACACTTTAATAAAGAGGTTGCCTTATAAACCATCTGCCCTTTCATTCATAAAACATCCCTTTGGCAACTAAAGCAGCCACTCATGTAGAGAAAAATAATATAAGTAATATTCATCTAGTCTTTCTGTTTTAAATATATTTTAGCTTCAGGAAAAAAAAACAGCACCGTGAGACTAGCCATCACTGCACAGACTGTTTGAGTATGTCTTGAGTAGCGTGCTTCAGAGCTGACTATGTGGCTATTAGTTCTGCAGGTCCTCAGCTCCTCGTTTCCCTGGAAATTTGTGGTGTGAACACTGTCTTCTACTTTCTCCTTTTTTCAAAATGTGATTTTAATAATAAGAAGAAATCCAGTGTCTTCACTATGATTCCATTATCTAGACTCTTAAGAACCAAAGGAGTAGCCATCTATTCCTCAGAGATACTTTAAATATCATGGCATACATAGCTGGTGGCCCCTCAATGAAACTGAGAATCCATTTTGTATACGCTGCA
Organism: Caiman crocodilus; assembly: GCA_030014935.1. Lineage (NCBI taxonomy): Eukaryota > Metazoa > Chordata > Crocodylia > Alligatoridae > Caiman > Caiman crocodilus. The sequence goes on along the minus strand of JAGPOW010003316.1, from coordinate 82,584,386 downwards.
CCTTTAAAATTAATCTGTCTAGAAGTCTGATGAGATGGCAGATCCAGCTTTCTTTCCCAATGGGATTTTATTATTATTTTTTCTTTTCTTTGGTAGTTTCCTTAGACTAAAATGCAAATGATCCAGAAAAGAAGCTCATATTTCACTTTTATAACAGCCTTCTTGTTATAAAACAAAAAACTACTAAGGTGTCACTTTTTAAATTCTGAGTTAGCAGTGTATCTGGTTTGGTGTTCAATCTTGGAGAAGGAACATTTTCAATGATACCATCAGTGGACATTGGCTCATGTCAGGCTATTTTTCTCCCCTTGCTGTACCTCTTACATGTGGGGGTGGAACCAGATCTAAAGGGATTTGAGTCAAAAGACAAAAAAGGTCATGGAAAAGGCACAAAACCATGAAAGTGCTGCTCTGTAAATGCAAAGTTCAGCAGGAATCTTGCTAGCTTGAGCTGCTGTATTAAAGAGGCATTTGTCTAAGCAAATATGCTTCTTCAGTACTTTCAATTTGCATTGTCCAGCTGTGACAGTATCTCTGGAGGGGAACTAGTCCATGCAGCTCACCTGCTTTGAAAATGAGACTTGGTTGCCATTTCTGAAGCATGCCAGGAAGGAAATCAGGGACATCCTGGCATTCCTCTGCCTGAATCAGTGAAGAATGAATATGTTCTGACAGCTCTTACAGAGCCCGCTTTGGAGACTGGCAGCAAGTCTGAGACATCACAGCTGAAACTTTCCTGATGGAATGCACATGCCTGGATACTAAGACGAATGCTTTTTCATAATTTGTCAATTAATTTCATAATCACTAAAGTAAGGAATATATAGCATAATCCCATACAAAGCATAACATGGGTAAGTAGCAGGCACATTTAGCAAACAGTTGTTTAGTGACTGACTTCTCTGAACCACAGTATCTCTGTTATTCCAGTACTGGATCTCTAGAAATGAGTGAGAGCTGCAATGAACTCTGCATTTTTTTTAATTATTTTTATAAAACCATCCAAACTATTCTCACCTCTGCTAAATCAAATTTGGGTCTGTACAGGCCACAGAAAGTGCACCAGCCCATCAAACACTACCATGTTCCAGATGCTTGGCATCACTGTATAAGATATACTGGAAGAGAAACAACATTTCCCATAGACAGTTCTAGCAGCATCACTGAATAATGTTTGTATGACAAGTACAATTTACCTGAAGCACTTAAAGCACAGTTGTCAAGGCTTTAATTAGGTGAATGAGCTAATCATTTAAATTAAATGCTATATCATAGCTCAATCAGCAAAAAAATATTCTGTTTCACCTCTGCCTGTTAAAAAAGAAAAAAAAAAAAGCCATCATTTGCCACTGGCACCTTTCATCATCAAAGCAAATGTAACATCTAATTTACTGTAGTACTGCTCTAACCAAATTGCCTTCAACAACACCTCTTTAAAGAAGGAAAATGAACACATAAAAATCTCAAAAGTTCAATTGAATATAATTTTAGTCAGGACTATGGCTATGGGCTACAACTTTAGCCAGGATAATTCTGAACAGTTTAATTCTTCTGGATAGTCAACTGATTTGCTAAATGACAATAGAAACATAACTGGGGAAGTGTCTTTGGGGCAGGAACAAAGAATGGCTTATAGCAGCATGGCTCAACATATCTGGCCCTGTAGGCTAGAAGACTGGTTCCAGACCTTTGGGGATCCCACATTTGAGCACTGCTGGTTTATAGGATTGGTGATGGTCCAATGAACCCTTCTTTCCTAGATGATCGGTTTAAATGTCAGCCTGCATATTCATGACTCAAAGCTGATGACAAATGTTAACTGCTTGGTGTGGGTATAATTGGTGATCTCAGTTCACTTTGTAGCAGATAGGAGTAAGATCCAGTACCAGAACAACATGGCAGAATTTAGACATACAAATCCAAAATTGTGATTTTAAAAGTGCCTTCCTTTTCTGCACATTCCAAGACGTCTAGGCAGAGCCAGGCAATCCAGTGCTGTACCTGTTCCCATAGGTGCTTGATCTACTTCGCATTCTCAAAGGGTGGTGACAGACACACAGCCCATGCTGTGATTTGTGGTGCTTTCACCTGTTGGGCTGGGTGGGTGGAGGGTGGAATTAAATCTGCCTGCAGGAGCCTGTGAAGGCTGTCTGCAGCCTGGGGCCTGCCTCTCTTCCCGAGCCCATTCCTGCAATTCCCATCCCTGGGGCTGTCAGCAGGAAGGGAGGGGGCAGGGGAAGTCAGCTGTGGGTTGGGTTTTGCTTAGCCTGAGCTGGAAGAGGGGCCCTGGCGGAGGGAGAGGGGGTCATGAACCCTGGAAGAGGGTTCTGATCTACCTGCTCCCACTCCAGCTAAAACCAGGCAAATCCCAGCCTACAGCCCTCCCTCCTTCCCCCTCTCTTCCTGCTGACAGTCCCAGAGGCAGGGCTGGGCTGCCACAAATTAACCTTAGGGAATACAAGTTCTCTAAAGTGCTCTATAGTGGAGCACCATCCTCTGATCCCACATTTGATAAGGATCAATTTGTCATGTGATTGACCACTTCAAAAACACTCTGTAGCCATGCATGTGTATCCTGGCATGGCTGTAGAGCACTTTCAGGAGGTCAGTCCCATGACAAATGTACCTTCTGTCTCCACCAAAGTACACTTAACACAGGAGGAGAGATGAGGCTCTTAACAGAATATTAACAGGTGCTTAAGTCCTTTGTTTTATATTTCCAGTGATAGCATTTATAATTTAGAGATACTCCTTAACTACAGAGATTGAGGAAATTGGTAACTAGGAGATGGTCCCTCAATTAAGTAGTTAGAGACAAAGGGTCTGCAGAAGCTTGCCTACTACTTCACAATAGAAACTGTTGTTTAATTCTTCTCATTCATGCCTGACTGCCTTGATTGAACCCAGTGATCACTACAGTATTAACCCTTTCCCTTCCCTCCCTATATTACTAGACAAAATTGCCAAAGACAGCATTAATTCCTTTCTTCCTCTGACCATTGATCCATCTTATCTTTGGTTGTGGAGGACCACCTCATACCGTGATGTTGGATGGGTGAACAAATAGAGGGTCATGATGGGGCAGCACTCCTAGAGATCTATCTAATACTGCCCGGAGCTGGATGTAACTCAGTGGCAAAGGATTCTTTGCAGTGGGTATCTGAATGAGGAACTATTTTTTGAGAGAAGACAGAATGGATTTAGGCTTAAATCATTTAAGGGTCTGAAACTTCTTTTTCATAAAGAGGAATCCCCAGTATCTGAAAACAGGTAAAGGAGAAAGGAAAGGCAAGTAAAAAGTGCACAAGAAGGGTTATTTATAATAATTCGAGTTCTGAATTCTTGCATTTCAATTACAATGAAAGTATAAATTTATAAGTCAAGCAGCCTTATTCTCAAATCTGTGCTAAATCAAATATGGGTCTGTACAGGATAAAAATAAATGTTTTATTCTTGTATTTGAAACCTGAATGTTTCAGGAATGAACATATTAGAAATACATCAAGTAGCAGACAGATGCTATAGTGAAGCAGTTCCTAAAGCAATAAATATAGTTGCCTTATGGAATCCAAATTATGTAAAAAATGTAACTATTTTTAAAAGAAATGAGTGGATACTCTGAAACACTTTTTTTTTAAATGGTAGTCTTTTACTGAGCATGTGAATAAATACAATGAAAACTGATATGTTCCCATGATCCCACCTATGAAAGCAGATCATATAGATAGATAGATAGATAGATACACACACACACACACATACTATGTATATGTAGATACACACACACACACACAGTTTCAGTTTCCATTCATTTCTTTTTAATATAAATAGTTACATTTTTACACAATTTGGAGTCCATCAGGCAACTCTGTGTGTGTGTGTGTGTGTGTGTGTGTGTGTGTGTACATACATATGTATGTATGTATGTATGTATGTATGTTAATGGACAGCTGAAAACAAGGGCTTGTGATGGCACACGCGTTAAAACTTTAATTACCATGAATGCCACCAGGGCCAAATATAATATCACCATCTCACAAAATTTCAGAAAGTGGCAAAACCATCTCTTGAGTCTGTCTGGTTGAAATTTGAAAAAGCTATAAATAGAAAAAAGAAATAGATCAAAAAGAAAAAAACCCCCTGAAAAATGGCTTTCCAAGCCACCTACCTAAAATTGCCTGCGTTCTTAAAGCATTTAAAATGGGGGAGGGAAAATGGTTCATATTGGCTTTTCAAGAAGAAAAACTGAGTTGATCAAATGGAATCAAAACAAGAAACGTTTCAGTTTTTAGTACCTGTCTTTTGCTTTCCTGGATTCCATTGTGTCCACACCTGCTCCCTTTTTTTCATTTTGAAGCCATATAAACTGAGGGTTTTTTCTGTAAGTAATTTAATTGAAAAATCTGAAAATTGTCTGGCCCTTTTTTTCCCCAAAAGAATAATTTAAAATTTATTCCACCTTTCTCACAAAAAACATTTTTATTTATAACAAGCTCTAGTAATAAGCAAGGGGATGTATAATAGAAAGTGGCGAATGATTCTTAATTCTAGATATCACTTCTATCTTCATTTAGAATATAGATTGCTTTATAACACCAGTGATCACATAGGCTGCTTGCAGACATAAAAAAAACGGCGCTTTACATTAAACTCAAAAGAAGCAGGCCCTTAGTTGAATGCAGCTCATCCAACTTCTGTATAGATCGGGCACTTTAATGGGGCTTTTTTGGCACTCTTATCTCATAACTGATTGAATCAGCTTTAGCTAAAACTGCCAAAAAGCCCCATTGAAGCACTCAATCTATAAAAAACACTGCAGATCCAGGTCGAAGTAACACACTGCTTCTTCCAGTAAAGTGTGTGGGGTTTTTTAAACATCTCCAAGCAGCCACAGACATTTCTGCTAGCTACAACTGTTAAATTTAACATGCATTAAGTGTGCAGAAAGTGCTTAAAAGCCATAACAGCATAACAGAACAGATGTTCATGGCACTTAAAATGCTTAAAAATGGCAGGTCCCACTCCAAGTTAAGCCTCAGTGGATGTGGTATTAGACTAAAGTGCTCTGTTTTAGAATGCCTTAACTGTCTGTAGCACATCCATTGCAAATTTAAGGTAGGTCACATTCCCCTGGCATCCTAGGGCTCCCTCCTTGCTGGGCAGCCTGCTAGCCTTAGCCAAGCAGGTGAGCACCGGCTCAGGCTGTCACAGACAGGGGACAGAAAAGGCTCTGTCTCCCCCCGATGGCTAAGCAGGGGGAACAGAGCACCTCTTGTGGCAAGGCTCCCCTGACAGCCTGCTGGCTGGGGTTTGTGGGGGGCCAAGATTGACCCTGGGGCAGGGGGACTCCTTTCCCTTCTGGCTGCAGTTCCCAGTGCACCAAAAGGCCTGGCTGGCAGCTCTGTGCTACAGCTTCTGGCTGTAGCTGTCAAGAGACTGGAGAAGGGGGGCAGAAGGGACCTGCCATGTGGATCTGGCCTGGACCTCCCTGAGACCCCAGCCAGCAAGCTGGGGGGGTGGGGGCTTTGTGGTGGGGCTTCCTTTCCCACACCACAAGGGGTCCCCCAGTTTGCTGGCTAGGGTCTCATGGGGGGCCAAGTCAGATCCACATGGCAGGCCCCTTCCACCTCTCTTCTCCAGTCCACATGGCAACCAGAAGATGTAGCACAAGGCTGCTGCCCAGGCTTTTTTCCAGGTCAGGAACTGTGGCTGGGGGTGAAGGGAGCCCCCTGCCATGCAGCTTTGGCCTAGTTTGCCCCCTGTGACCCCAGCCAGCCAACCAGACCGAGCATGCACAGCAGGGATGCTGATAGCTGACAGCTAGTGGAAGGGCAGGGTGTTTGGAGTTAGGGAGAGAGGCTACTCCAGAGGCTTCTGGGAGAAGTGCAGGAGTGCTACTCAGTTGCTGGTCTCTGCTGGTTGGGGCAGGCTCTTAGCCCTGCCCCACTGAACAGTGAACATCTTTTGGGCTCACTTCCACTCTAATTTATAGCACTTTAAGTAAAGTACTGTTAATTAGAGTGCTTCCATCAGGGGCTTTTTGAACATCTGTCCTTATACATAAGAGCAAAAGGCTGAATGGTAGACCATAGGGTATGTGAATGCTAGCATGCGGACAAGCTGTCACGATAAGAACAGCACAGTTTCAGAAGTTAACTCTGATATAAAGTTTAACTAATCAAGTGTGTCATTATGGTTAGTGAAGAGGAAGAAAGCCATCAATGCAAGAAATTCAATACATTTCTCAGTGGAGCTAAGGGAAGTAGTTTGCTGTTATTTCCCATGTGGAACAGCTATGAGAGGGTGAAGAAAGACACAACCTTTGTTTATAGCATTTGTAGCCAATTTGCTAGACAGCAATAGATTGCTGAGACTCAGGAATTCTGGATTTGATTCTAGATTCTTAAGGGGAATTCTGGATTTGTAGACCTTTCTGCCTCCATCGTCCTTCAGTTCTACCTCTTCTGTACTCCTGTCCCCTAATCTTTTATTTTACCACATATATATAGCTTCTATGTGGATGTCATCCAAAGTGATTTTCATGAGGTCCCACGGAAAGCCTGTTGCTAAACTAGGAACTGAATACAAGACTCCTGCATCCTCATGCAGCACCTTATCCACAAGAAAAGCATACCACAAAATCATATGTATAACACGTATAACAATATTTAGGTGTTAGTTTTTATAGTTAATAGGAAATAATACAGTACTTAATTTGCAAACAGAGTACCAAATGCTGACATCCCCTGCCCCTGGTAACCCATACTTTCCAGAAGGATGAAAGGTTCCAAAACAGTGGTTTTCAACCTATGGTCTGCGGACCTCTGGAGGTCCACAAAAGATAACTGTGATCAATCAAAAGTATGCGACTACCCACTACACTTACAATTAAAAGGGGTCTGCACCTCCATTTTAGGGGTCCGCAAATGAAAAAAGGTTGAATACCTTTGTTTCCCTCTAAACAAAGAGAAATTGCCATGATTCTTCTGTTATAAAGAAATGGACTTTCTGCTGGCTCCATTGGTTTTCTTTTGTTAACTTACAGTTACTTAAAGCTTCTACTCTTTAAGCAGTTGATAATTCTATACAATCTTAATTCCATTTTAACAACATTTAATCTATGTATATGGATTAGTTTAATTGTGCTGTGTTAGGCCATTATCTTCCATTGGCCAGTGGGCATTATTTCTATTGTGGAAATACTTGATACCTAGTGATCAGATTGCATGGTCTTTGGCTGTTCTTAACCTCACTAGACTCAAGACTTGCCCTGGAAAATGCTAGTACTTGTTTTTTTTGACTATGGAAAAATAATATCGCAATTCTTCTGTTGCAAAGTACTTAGAAAGACTACAACAGGTCAAAATATTTGGACACTATGAATTCCTAATTGAAATCTCTGGATTTGCTTTGTTTGCTTCTTTGGATAAAGGAATGGACAAAAGCTAACCAATAGAACAGGTATGCAGGTTTAAAATATCAGTATTGGTCTAAGATGGGATAGTTTAAGATATATATGTTTCCAAAATTTATATTAGCTGATTTTTAAAGCTAATACTCACTGTTTAGCTATATAGAAGATCATGCTCACCTCAGCTTTCCTTTCCTAACTATTCAAAAAGCATTGATTGCTTTTCTTTGTAGACATTGTCATTAAAAGTTGCTGTAATGTTTCCTAAAAATTCATTGATGCACCCTAACAACTAGGTAAAAATAGGCTATTTTAAAAATTGTTAATATTTCCCCTACTTTCTTTTATCTGTGTATTCCCTCTTGAATTTTACTCTAAATGATGTCTGCAGAGAAGCGGTCTTTATAATACCCCCACCCCTTGCCCCCTCCCACCATAACTTGTCTTTAAAAATATTTTTTCTGGATAGGCCTGGCCCAAACCTCATTGCAATACATGGGAACACTGGCTTTGATTTCACTTAGGTCTGGCTCTGGTCCTTTACAATATGATAATAGGTTACTTTTTAAATGATTTCTTTGTAAACATAATAAACTGGAGGGATGAAGGGCAAGTGAGAGTGCTTGAAATAATAATGATGAGATATCATTTTTCCTAAAAACAGCTATGTTCATAAATAACTTACAGAGGAAAACACCAAAAAAAACCCCCAAAACAAAAAAGCTAATATAAGAGGGTTCTTTGGGGTTTCTTTTTAAACAAGGTTTACCCAGCGTTTTCCAGGAAGTATCAGCAGTATTTGAGGTTTCTTGCTGACTCTTGAACTGTCAGCAAAGAGTACTGCTGCACCAGGAGTTCCTGAGTGCTCATTTACAAAGAACTTAAATATTGACACTAGGGGGAGCCTCTTGACTGTTGTTTACAACCATACATTGAAACATCAGCAGCGTGTCAGTCTTTACCCACATTCCTGGTCAGACACAGTAGGGGCAAGTGATGCACTTCAGATATGTGGAATGCTCCCAGTGCTAAAACGTCCCTGGGCACACGTCTTTAGAAGCTATTGACTCATATCCTAGCTTCTTTTCTCAGTTACCTCCTCCAGTGGTATATTTTAAATTTCATTATCGACAGCTGGAAGAAATGAGGCTCCTGCATCCTGGAGCTCAATTGTCCCAGCACTGCATAGCGCTGAAAGTTTGGGGAGAGGATGTACAGGGATGGTTGTACATGTTTTAACTTAAAAGAACAAGAGGAACCAAAGTATTCTGGGTGAGATGTTAGGGGACAGCTACTCTCCCAGGGCAGGAAGAAGAGAAACAGACAGGGTTTTCTCAGCTACTTTTCTTTTAACTGCTGCACACAAGGATTGCCAGAGTATGTGGGACAGGGCACATCTACACAAGATGCTTACTGTGCAGTAAATATGCAACTGTGCAGTTAAGCATGTGGGTCTACATGTGCACATGCTTACTACACAGTAAAACTCGCTGATTGTGAGTAAATTTGTTACCTACAAATGCAAGTAGAAAATTTACTTTCAATTAGTAACAGCGCAGTAGAACTCACAGAGGCCTGACAGGGAGCAAATCTATTCCTGGTCAGCCATCCACCAAGGGTCTGGAGATTATTCCCAACACCTGGGAGCTGCCTGCTACTGGGGTGGGCTCCACTGCTGGATCCTGGGCAGGGATGATGTGGCCCTACCCCACAGCAGGGAGCTCCAAGGCCCCAGCTCCAAGATTATGAGCAGGGAGGTTGGCACCGGGAGATCCTTATCTCTCAGCACCGGCCCGCAGTTGTGAAGCTGGTGTTGGGAGATAAGGATCTCCCTGTGCTGGCCCTGTGGTATAGAGTTGACACTGGCAGTTCCCTGCTGTCAGGACTTGGGTATCCTGCTCCCTGCCCAGCTTTGTGAGGGCAGAGCTGGGTGCAGAACAGACTGGGGAACAGACTGGGAAACTTGTTAGGGAACTGGGGAGCTCCCCAGCCTGTTCCCCACCCAGCTTCATGCTTGCAGAGCTAAGCAGGGAACAAGTTCTCCAGCCTGTTCCCCACGCAGCTCTGTGCTCTTGGAGCCGAGCAGGGGACAGGCTCCCCAGCCTCTGCCCCACAATCATGGAGCAGTCATGGGACTGGAAACTGTCTTGTTCAGGGGCAGGTCCCAGCCCATGTCCTGACTGGGTAATTGAGGCACAGGGCTTGGAAAGGCTGGGGTAGGTCCCAGTCCCCTGCCCACCAGTGGATTGGGGCAGGAGGATGGGACCTGCTCCTCCCTTGCATCTGTTTCCAAATCCCCTGCCCCTGTTTGGGGAGCTAGTGCCAGGGTGTAATGTCACAGCTCCTGTCAGGAGACAGCAGCGCCCTATTGCAGGGCCCCAGGAAGTGGGAGCAGTTTACTGCTATTAGTAGGAAATTTGCTCCCACTTCTCTGAATGTGTAGTTGCCTGCCCAGGAACCTTTACTCTTCTCTGATAAAAAAAAGAAAACCCCGATTTTGGGGTTAAAAAAGTAACCCATATCCACGTTTCCGTGCTTAAAATGAAGTGCCTCTAATGCATAGGTCAGGGGTGGGCAAAATGTGGCCTGTGGCCTGCCAGGCCATTCTATCTGGCCCACAGGGCCCCTAAAAAATTTAGAAAATTAACATCTATTTGCCCCTGGCTGCCTGTCATGCAGCCCTCGATGGCTTGCCATAACTCAGTAAGCGGCCTTCTGCCCAAAATAATTGCCCGCCCCTGGCATAGGTGTATATATTGTGGTGCTTCATTTTGATCACAGAAGAATGTGGTTTATCGGTAACTTTTTTTTAACCTGAAAATTGGGGATCTTTTTTATCAAAACAAATCAGGATCCTTGCTTGTGAGTAGTTTACTCACAAGTAAATTGATCCCGGATCAAATGCATGTGTAGACGCACCCACAGAGTGCTAATTGCTTTTCTTCTATGTGGCTTGAGGCTGTAAAACCAGAATAGGGACTTCTGCTTTTTCAAACCCAGGCTGGGGACTCACAAGTAAGGATTCATGCTGCTCTGCAAACCATAAACAAATTACTGAAACAGGAGCACATACCATTATAATCCACAGGGATGTCATTGTGATAATAATAGCTGGGGGGGAAAAACTTACAACAATCAGCATAATAGGGGTTAATGAACGGCCTTGATGACATATTTTTTTTTAATTTAGTGATATTTTTAGAACATCCCTGTTAGCAGTTATATTTCCAGCTTTAAGCGAAGATGGAAATGAATTCCTCACTATATATGTACCATTAATTGTTCCTTACTGAATAAGTAAATATTTCATGAGCAGCCTGGTGAAGTTTGTCCCATGGTCTCAGTACAGCTCTGCAGCTAGCACAAAGGGGCAACTCATGAGATCATGCACCATTCTAAAGGGTTGATCCTGCCTAAAACTGAGTGAATACCCTCAACTTGCATTAAAACCAGTGAAAGCTGAAGAGGTTTAGAATCTCATAGGACTGGGCCCTGAGGTATAACCCAGAAACAAATTTACATTTAATGTGTTTCTTGTGCCTTTTTAAAGAAACATTGTTTGATTTTATTTTTATTAATCCTGTGGGAATTAAAGCTACCTTGATACATAAAAGATCACTGGCTGAAGTAGATGCTCCTGTGCCATTCTCCGGGAGTGTTGTATTTTAACCAACATGATATGTAATATGTTAAGCCAAATACAAACAACAGTGAATGAAATGAGTGTAAAGCACATCCTGCCACATCACAAGAGATGCCAGTTTCTCATTTGTGATCAGAACGGTGGGACCTGGCTTTCCCATGCCTTGTAGCCTCGTGCAATCAAGGTGGTTTTAATTCTGATCAGGCAATTTGTTTTGAACAAGTATAAATGACTCCAAAAGTCAGAAGGAAGGCAAGGAAAATCAAACACAATTCCAGCATGGTTCCACTGGTGTAATACTTCTGCACCAAAAACACATGTTCCTAGCTGTGTATGAAATGACTTATATCTCTCTCATTGGCCAGGTACAGATATTATGCACAAACTGGTGACAAAAAAACAGTCTACACCTATAGCAGAACAGAAATTCAGGGTGTTATGCTTCAGCCCAAAACTGGATCCATGCCTGGTATGCAACAGCCAATACGAATACCCGGTGTGGAAGAAAAAAAGTTTTTATTGCCAGCAATAAAGGTGCAAGGTAGCAAGCACACCAAACGCTATTTCTAAGCATCCTTTATACTAAAATTTTCAAGCATACTGTTCAGTGATTGGTTAGAGGTAAATGATGTAAAAAGTCCTCTACTGAGCATGTCTCTATACCTGTGTTTTAACCATGTACTTCATTTCCATACATGTATGTTTCATTAGCATAATTTCTCCCCACCTAGGGGTGTGTTTTTTAGTATTATAATGAGCCCCTAATGAGCCCTTTCACCTATTTCCCAGTGTATTTCATTGTTTTTCTTCGAGGC
>JAGPOW010003316.1:82555728-82572417 GCA_030014935.1 Caiman crocodilus | reverse complement strand
TTTAGTATTATAATGAGCCCCTAATGAGCCCTTTCACCTATTTCCCAGTGTATTTCATTGTTTTTCTTCGAGGCCCCTTGCCTGGTACAGCTATCTCCCCCTTATCGCTGCAGATGGGCATTATTCACAAAACAGTCTCTCAGTTTCGCCTTTTATCCTGTCTTGGGAGGATGGCTCGAGGCCATTTATCATGTCTTTGGGAGAATGGCTTGAGGTCATTCTCAACAAGGGCAAATAGAATGATTTAAAAATGGTAGATCCTGGTCTAAGATAGACCTCGATTGATGAGGTATCAGACTTAATTGGTTTAGGCTAGACTGGTCTATCAGACTTCTGTACCAGATCCCCTATCATGTTAGGTTGCTGTCCTCAACATCCCAGGTGGCTTTGTAGCTTCCCATTAGCCCTCCCTTGCAGGAAGACTCTCTGGGTACTCAGCTGCTCCAAGTTGTCACTGACCCAAGTCAGCACAGATGCAGGGGTGGAGGGGTAGGGATACTCATGCCAGGCAGTAGGGACAGCGGTGCTCCATAGGAAGGATCAGGCCTCTCAGAGCTCAGCACCAGCAGCAGCTTAGTAGCCTGATCCTTACTTTTATGGAGTGCCCCCATCCCAGCTGCAAGCCTCCTGAGCTGCTCCAGTGTGTCCTGCTGCAATGGGTGTGTCCTGCCAGAGCTCAGCCTGCCTCTTCCTTGCAGCTCTTTCCAAGCCCGGTGCCTCAATCACACAACTGCGGCATGGGGCTGGGATCAGCCCCTGACCAGGACAGTTCTCGGCCCCTGCTCTGCAACTGGGGGCCAGAGACTGGAGAGCCTGTTTCCTGCTCGCTCCGTGAGGATGGAGCTGGGTGGGGAACAGGCTGCCATTAGCAGTAAATCTGATTCCACTTCCCTGCACATGGAGACACTTGCCTCAGAGCATTTATTTTCAAGTAGTTAACTCACGATAAACCAATCCCGAATCAAATGCACATGTAGATGCGCCCAGTAAGTTCCAAACCTTGAGGATGTCAAACTTGCATAAAGCGACTATCAACCAAGTCCCCATGAGGTACAAGTTCTTCGACTGCTCTCTTAGTATCTATCTTCAGTAAGAAAGGAAAGATGCCGTCTTATCATCCTCAGTGTTAGCTGGCATACAGTAAGGAACAAGTGGGAACTCCTGTTCCATATGAAGCAGTTGTAGCTGTAACAGATCTTAGTAGGTGGAGGTATCACAGAGACTCCAACTCTGTGGTAAAACTGTCTTATCCTCAGTAGGGAGTTCCCTTACGTTCATGAATACATGGTGTAAATAACACATCTTTTCTCCCCCACAGCGAGGATACATTTTTAGAATTACCGCACTCATGTTCTCACTTCATGTTCTATTATCATAAAGCCTGGACTGAGGCCAGAGAAGTCCCATCATTCTCTGCATAGCAACCTTCATATACTAATCCAGAAGTGGGTTTTCTGAACTGTGTTTTTCTTTCTGAAAAGATCTCAAGCTACCTGGAGAGCTCATACTCAAAGGAGCTTTTGGGTGAGAGACCTGTCAACTTCACCCGGCAGAGATGGGAGAAAGAGAGGCAAGAAGTTAGGGTTGGAGTTGGGATGGTGTTATGGCCTAAATAAGATGAAATCCATCTTGCTGGGCTTTATTATGGTTCCACTAACTTACAGAAAAAAAGGCTATTAGAGTTATGTTACCAATAAGTTTGAATGTAAATGGATTAACTTATATTTGGACTTTGAAATGCAAACTCATGATATTTTAGGGTATGTACTGTTCTGGACACATGCACTTAATTAGAATTAACTTTTCGTTATACAAGAAGGAAGAACCCCTTAGTTTTTAATTAGCATCTCAATTTAAATTATGACTCAGTGAAGCATTTTGCTCCTATTTTCAGAATAAAACATATAGCACTTTTCTTTAATTTTGATCACCTTCACATGGATTTTAAGATCAATTCCCTTCTGCCTACCTAACTTAAAATTAATCTGGTCTACAAAGGCAAGCAAAGTAAAGATAGAAAGCTCATGAACTTCCAATTCATTCAGAAAACCTTGCCTTGTTCAGGTACAAATATGTATTGAACATTTCCTGTCAGAAAACTGGAATTCTGAATAAATGAAAAGGTTTATAGAAAGTGTCTGGTTTGGACACTGTTTTTTTGTTTGATGAATAAAACTGGCTAAAATCTGATTTTTGTTGTTTAAATTTTCTGGTTTTTACCAGAAGTTCATATTTTGACCATGCTACCTTATTTCTGACTTTTTCAATAATAGTAATGGGTTGAACCCAGCTTCACCTGTCATTAATTTCTATTTGATGTATGCATTCCAATTTTTTCAAAATAAAACTAATGGGAAATATGGGCACTGTAGCTCTGACTGTCCATTAATTTATGTCTGTAAATAAAGAGCAACGCTACTGATAACAACATGTGGGTCATAGTTTAGATTTAAGGTGGTCAAGTTAGCTCTCCTGTGTCTACATGAGGTAGCAGAGATAACAAGGAAGGGGTCTTCCATCATAGAGGAAGAGCAAGAATTAATTAAACAAGAAACTGAGTGCAGTAAATGAATATGTGATATCTCTTTGGGTCTGTCTACACCGTGTCCTTTGGATGCTGTCTGGATGCTCTCTAGAGCATGCCCCACCCATCTATTTACACGTGCCAAACCTGGAATTGAAACGATGAAGCCATGCCCAGGTATCCCCTCCAGCTACTCCTTAGAGCACTAATGACTGAAAGAGTGACTGCAAGGAGACACATCCCTGGTGAGGGTTTGCCACATTTCTGCCTTTGGATTGTGCAAGTGGAAGTAGGTTAGCATGCATGTTTGGGAGTAGCTCTTCCTGACATGCAACAGACATGCAAGTGTAGATACAGTTGTACATAAAACTGCTTAGATGATACATGGGAATGTTAAACCTAGATCATTGGCTTCAGTGGTATCCTATTTCCACAGGTTTTAATGCTGAGGATCTGAGCATGATCTGATGTCAGTTTCAAAATGATTGTTCTGATTATTGCATGCATACTAGGAAACAGTTGGATTCATGTCTAGTAGCTCATAACATTAAAATTTGAAGCCCTTAGTTCTTTTTCAATCATAACTCTCATCAGGCCAAATCCCGAAGTAATAGTCAATTTTTATATACGCCAACATAATACAATGTGACTTTAGAATATGACTTAAAATGAATTTTCCCAGCAGCCAAACAGGTCTCAATATCTGCCAATATGAGATACAATATTCTAAATCTGCAATATGCTGACAATGTATTAATCTAAACCTCCCACACCTTATATATCAAACAGCAGGGTAGTGGACAGAAGAGATAGCATACCTTAAACCACATGGACTGTTCAAGTTTGAGATGATGTCCTCATAAGAACAAAAGATCAAAATAAGTCCCAAACTTTAGTCTGTAAAAGTTTCTGGTTTCTATGAAACTAGTTTAACTTTTCCCATTCCATTCAAGTAAGGTCCAGTCCTCATGATCTGACCCAGATTTTCAGTGTGGCCTCTAAATTTGAGTGTATTCCAATTGTTGTGTATTAAGCTTTAGACACCCGCGGCTCAATATGCCACATTGCCAAGCACTGTGGCTCCATCTGGAATGAATGATCCTTCAACTAAATGTCAATATTTCTGTAAGTGCAGATCACATCTGGAAAACACTCATCAAAACTTGGGCATCCAAAGTCTGAGACACTTCAAAATTTGGCCAGCATACACTTAGATCAGGATGAGAACATTTACAATTTTAGTGTTTAATAGAAGACACATGCGCTGTAACTGGGAAAAAGGCTTCTTCACAAACATATGAATTATGAAATGACATAAGAATTAGTTTCACATTTATCAGTTGCTGGAATTTTTGTTAAACAATTAAAGTATCCAAAATCCTAACTGCAGCAGTCATGAATACTGGTACTTATAACCCAGCCAACATCAACTACAGCTGATTTTCCATTGTGTCTTAAATAGCAGACAGTACAACCATCCAATAGATTTTCAATATTGTGTATTGTTATTGGAAAGCATGGGGATGAAATTAGACCGTTTTATATAGGGAGTTTTAGAGTTAGTAAAAGAACAAATAGGCTTTTCTTACTAAGTTACCAGGCTAATGCTGGTTGAGGTCCAAGAGTTGTCATCCAAGAGTTGTCATGTTTGCTGAACAAATGTATATAATCTTGTAGTCTAAGTCTGGGCCATGGTTGACAATTGATCGCATCACACATGCGCAGACAACCACAGCCATCACCATTCTGGTTGCAGATTAAAGAAGCAGAAATGCTATTTTGATGGGGTAAATAAGGACTCCTGCTCAGCTGGGAAGATGAGGGCTGGCTATGGCACTGGAACCAGTTTTTGTAAACTTGGTGGAGAAGCCAAGAAAACAGAATAATTATGGAGACCATGTCCTTCTGAATCCATAGTTGTAGACTCCCTCATTAGAAACAAAGCAGAGCAAGACATTGGTACAAAGGAGTTATCATTGCAATGGTTTGGGGTGACTCTTCTGTAGATGAACTGAAGATTTTTAAATTCTGGTGGTATTGATCCAACACATTTTACCAACAGTAAAATTCATCACAAAAAAAATCCTTACTGTAGTGGTACTGAGGTATTCTTGTCATTTTCTACAAGAACTCACCTCTGTAACTTTTGAGAGGGTTAATGGACTTCCATACTGTGATTAGGAATAATTTATTGGCTGGCAGCAAGTAACATGCATAAGGATACTAGGTTTTCTAGATCATGGGTCTGATTATGTATTTTAATTTTTATGTTCCTCCAACTATTGGAGCTGGGGAAATTTTGAGCACAGCAACAACCAACTACTGTGTTCACAGAGACTAAGAAGGGTTTTTTGGTAAATGCATTTTAATGCCAGTATCTTCCATTCAGATTTGGGGCAGAAGATACCTCATTTAAAAAAATGGTACTTCACTCAAGACCTAAGCAGAACTTTTGGTAAAGTGGTTGAAGAACTGTAATTAACTAACTGGGATTTGTAAAATGCTTGGAAGGTGGCAAGGCAAGAATCACTTAGTGAAATAACCACAAGTCTGAAAACTTTGAAACAAAACAAATCTTTCTATCTACCTTAGGATTTGTAGGGCATTTATCACTGAATTATTCCCCCCCCCTTAACTGTTTCCACATAGTCATGTTTTTTTTGCCCTTTGTGTTGTCTTCAGCATGTATTTGCCAACTACTCCATTGCACTGCATTGCTTCGTGTACAGGATTAATATTTCCTTGAACTTCTATGTGCATCTGGATACAAAGTATTCTTCTATATTTATTGCTAGGTCACATAATTTGAACAGAAAACTAGCGATTGCAAAAGGATTTCTATTTGGTTTGGGTTTTTTAACAAAGATTTCAGGATTTGGCCAGAAAATGATAGTTTTTAAACCATCAAATGAATCAACATTTAGGTTTGATATAATTTATTGCAACCATATTTTAAATATATTGCAAACAACATAAGCATGAACTAGTTTTCTATAACACCTTTCATCCATATAGTTCCTCAAATGTTTCATAAAGAGTGTCTAGTGATAGAGCACTCATGCAGTTCAGCATCAAATTTATCCATTGAGAGCATGGAATTTGGTTTGGTTTGGCAGGGTGCTGGAATGCTACAGAGGCTCAGGGAAAGAAGTAAAGAAGCTGTACAACACCATAATTGAGTGGATGGCGCCTGGGACATCAATGGTGTCCTGAGTGGACAGGTAGAACTTAATTGGCAAGGATGGTTAGCATATTCAACTTTCAGCTCAGAAGCTGATATTAGGCAAATTGGAAAGTTACATCTTGGAAAAAGGAAGGGCTTATTTCATTACAGAACTAGACAGGCCGGAGGAATTTCTGTTAGTGAGCAGCCATAGAAATCAGCTGTTCTCAAAAAATACAGCCCTTAAGTCATTGCAGAAGATCACTGGAATTTGACCAGGGCCACAGGTCAAGCCTATTATCCCTTCTGAAAAAGACTAGAGGATCTTTAGCAGTTGCAACAGCCTTGGTTTTAAAACTGATCTAAAAGCATCAGAAATGGGTGCAATATTAAATATAGCTAAGCCAATGTGTAAAAGTATACTGGAAAGCTATTTTTCCCATTTCAAAATTGTGCTCGTCAAGTATCTCCTAATAGTAAGTATTTGCAGCAAAAGTAATTTCTGAAATGGAGAAATTAATCGGATAGGAAATTCTTTGTTTTTGGTATGGCTAGTTTTTGAACTGCTTCTGCAGTGTCCAATCACAATTTATAATGTAGGTAAATAATAAATGTCTTAGTTCAAGTTAACATCAAAGTAAGAAACATGGCATAATTTGGTGTTTAATTCGTAATGCGATAATCTTCCCAGTCATTGATTTCAACAGGAGTAGTCATGTATGTAAAATCAAACAGATGCAAAAGTATTTGCTGGATTAAAGGCATGTGATACAAACACAGTTTACATTTTTCATTATGTGAAATTTACGCTTTTTTCGCCTTGTGGAAATTTTTAAGAAACATTTCATTGTACAGTTGTACATTGGCCTCATCGTGCAATTTACAGTTCATTTGTAAAAATAATTTTGAATGATATGACTGGTGCTCCATTATGCCAAAAGCATACCATGTTTTTCTGTTTATCTATTTTAAATCAAATGTATACATTCTAAACATTTCTAGTATTTATTTAAGGGACCTGGGATTTTAACACGGACAAATACTGACTACAAACAAACCAACATTCAGCAAATATAGGAAAAAATATTTAAATTACACTTTGCTATGATGCATGTATTCTTTATGTGGATGAAGACATAAGTTCTTATCAGAACTTCTGACAAATTGGAAAGTATTACTTTGTCTCAATATTTTCTTTCAAAATCTGGAAATTGGTTTTCTCAGTTCTCTGCTTTAAGTTATATTTATGTGCCTTTAAAAAGTTATTGCCTGACAGAAAACAGATATGCATTGCTTCTTATAATTAACCTGTTCTATGTTCACAGGAATCTTGGCAAGGAGCCCGAGTACAGTCTCAATTTTGTGTGCAAAATAACTTCAAGTTTGCAAGTGGTTCGAATGGATGTAATTGCGCTTATAACATTAAATGCAGATAGGTTTGAAAAATCAGAGCCATAGCAAAGCAATGTTGCATCTTATTTTATGAAAGGAGTTAATTTTTGTCTTTGAGTATTTCAAAATACTCATGTATATTTTTTGCAACAAAACTAAAGATGTTATGGATTCTCATTTGGTGTAAAGCAGCTCCACTGAAATCACAGAGCCCCACGAGGTAAACCAACTAATGATCCAGCTGATAATTATTAATATTAACTTTTCTCAAACATGTGAAGCAAAGAAATTACTTTAATCCTTGCAATATCAAGGACATTGACAGAATACCTGGCAGTACATGGGTGTCACTAATTCCAACAGCTGCTTGCTGAAGCTCCAGAATTCTGAAACTATAAAACAATTTTTTTTAATAACACAAGAACAAACATATTATCCATTTGAAAGGCATGAAAACAATAAACATGAACTATAGTAGTCTGCAATTCAGGTTTAACATCCTGCATAGTCTTGATTAGAAAATAAAATCTTTGTCCCAAACTCACTGATGTTTCAGAAAGAGTCTTTCATTGACTTCACCGAGTTTTGAATGAGGCCTTAAATGCACTGTTTCTATAAATTAAATTAAGTGATTTGATTTCCATCCTAGAGTAGCTGTATTGATGCAGTAGCTAAAGCTTTTCTTACCCATGTGAAGTGCATTAGATGCTTTGAGATGAAATTCATCCACGTACAAGTCCATGCTAAACATATCCTACTATTTATAATGTGAAGTGGGCAGTATTTGATTTGAATTTGGCCTGATTTGGGGGACAGTGATTCGATTAGCTGATTCAGATTACTGTCCTGATTTGATTTAGCCAAATCTGAACCTGAAGATTTGGTTCTGATTTGGAGAATCGACTATTTGGCCGCAGACACAGCTTTACATATTTTTTCTACACACATTGAGGTACCAGGTGCGGTTCGTGAATGCTGATACAGTGAGGTGGATGGAGTGTTCCACAGGAGTGTTGGGGGACTCCTGTGTGCTCATTAGCAGACCCCCCCATGTGCCCCAGGGTCAGTGATCAGCCACAGGGAAACCCTGGGTGCCACCCCCAGACCCAGGAGGCCCCAGTCACCAAGCTGGTGGGGAGAGGAGGAGGGAGTCGCATGCTCTGTGGCGGATCTAGAAGTGGACCAGAAGTATTCCTGGTCCGCTTCCGGGTCTGCTACTGAGCATGCAGAAACTCCTTCGGCGCTCCCATACGACGCTCCATTTGCCCCACTATTTCAGCGTTCACAAGCCACACCTGGTATCTTTGAGGTATGCAGAAAAAACTTATAAAGCTGTGGCTACGGCTGAATCGTCGAATCTCTCTGAACTGAATCAGAGCCTTCTGATTCAATATGGAAAGATTAATGGGTCTCCTGATTTGAACTGGATTTGGAGATTTGGCCACTGAATTTGGCCGTATCTTCTCCGACTTGAATCAGCGACCGAAGCTTTATGCAGCCCTACTATTTATGCCCTGAATACTGTTGCATGAAGGGATTTGTATTGAAGGTTTCAATAAATTAAGTAATATGATTTAATGGACAAAGTACTAAGGCTATGTCTATACGCCAGAGTTAAAAATTGTATCTCTGTGGGATACACATAGCACCTGACTTGTCTCAGGGTATTGTTGCCCATGGTTTAGTATCCCTACTATCTTCAAGCGCTACTCACTTGCTACCTCAATATTCTGGTTTTATGTGAAAAGTGTGAATTTTACCCCGATATTTGTTTGTACAAGCAAGGGAATGTTTCTAACCAGAGTGCAATATTTTCACACAGATACTGATTAAAAAAGGTGACAGTCACCGTTTCCTCTAATATTTTAAAATGCTCTAGCTCAGGAATGGGCAAAGTCTGGCCTGTGGGTTGGATTCGGTTGGAAGTGGAAGTTGTGCACACTGGCTGGAGCCAGTGGGCCTGTTCTGCTCCCCTCACCTCCAGCTGCAACTCCTTCTCTTGTTGCACTGTGCTGTGCCATGCCACTCCAAGCAGTTGGCAGGGGGAAGTTTCAGTGGGAGGGTCCTACCCAGCTCATGGAGATCCAGGTCCAAGTCCAGATCCAGCTCCCAGCCACTTTCTACCCACTCTGCCTGCCTGCAGGGATGCACATCGAGTCAGGGTGCACAGCGGGTAGAAAGCAGCCAGGAGGTGGAGTCAGAGCTCCATGGGATGGGCAGGACCCTTCTGCTGAAGCTTCCTGAGCAGAAGCAGCAGCAGCTGGAGGTGAGGGAAATGCAACAGCCTCGCTGGCCCTGGCCAGTGCAGAGCCTGGCTTGGCACAATGAGGTTCCAGCTTCAAGGCTGAGGACTGCACAGCATTGCACGGGGCCAGCCCAGTCTGGCCTGTCCCCTCCATGTCGTGCTGCGTGGGTTCTGACCTTGCAGCGGGGAACCATGCGCTGCCAGGATGGGCTGGGTTGGACTGGCTCTGGGCCGCACTATTTGGTTCCTGGCTGCAAGGCTGGGATCCTGCAGCCTGGTCTGGCTCATCCTGGCTGCAGTGCATGGTTCCCCATTGCAAGGCCAGGACCTTTGCAATGTGGTATGGAGGAGCCAGGCTGAGTCAGGTCAGCTCTGTGGCATGCCACAGGGGTCCTGGCCTTGCAGCCAGGAAATGTGCACTGCAGCTGAGATGGGATGGGTGGAGCTGGCTTCCTATCTCCCACCAGACTCCCAGCACATACCCACAGCTCCCCCACACACGCTCATACCCTCCACCATATCCACACACACCCCAACACCCATCCACTCCTACCACACCCACACCCTCCCACACACCCCCACATGAACCACATACCCCATACCTCTCCACACTCACTCCTACATACCCTTCTCATCATACCCACTCCTCAACTGCACAGCTCCCACATACACCCTCTTAACTACCCCCAAACACAATATACAAGAGTAAGATTATATTTTGAGCTATTATGGAATTACTTCTAGATACACTACACAAATACACCTAAATCAGTAGAAAAATATTTTAATAATAAAATTATACTAAGTTACAGTAGATGTGTGATTTTTTTAGTATGTTTTTTTCCCCAATTTTAAAATGGCAACCCCCTCTCCCAAAAGAAGTACTTCCAGGACAAGGGGATGGGTTACTGGTGGGAAAGGTCAGGGTTTAGAGGACTTCTGGTCCCCAAGAGGCAACTGTCGGGGGGGTAGGGCTACCCACGTGGTCCTTGACAGCTCACCAAAACTTGTTAAGCAGCCCTCCAGCTGAAATAATTGCTTGCCCGTGTGGTAAATACTATAGGTTAATACACCATGGCAATGGGAAGGGGAGCCAGCTTGGGTAGAACATTTTTGTCCACAAATAGAATGAGATGAGTGCAAGCTTCGAGTTTCTACTGCTAATATAAAATAATACAAAGGGAGACTGAAGCATGAAGCTTAAAGGAAAATAAGTGAAAATCTGAACAAGTATGCCCTGTTTTTGTTTATGCATGAAGCCGCGCATACTATTTGCATGATATGTATGGCATACTCAAAAAAGCTGCCAAAGTTAGTCTTCAGGTTACTGAACCAGAAGTGAATGAGGTTGTAGACCACAACAAAGCCCCACTATCTGCCCTGTTGCAAGTTGTTCAGGAATTAGCCTGATTTCTATGGCTGCCTGGTACAGCAGGCTGAAACAAGGTGAGCTCCCTCAGCTCCCACAAACCTACAAATCACCTAAAATGTACAAACACTAGTGCACCCTGTGATCTCTTTACAAATCAAAGCAATTCTTCTTTTGAATATGAATGATCTGACCTATTATAGTAACCCATCAAAAGCAAGTTATTTTTACTGATTGCAGAGAAGGATTGAATTCTTATTAATGTCAGACTGGGCAATCACTTTGCAATATGGATAATAATTTATTTATTATATTATCATGACAAATAAAATGCTATTGCTGAGATATCAAAATATGGTGATGTAACAATGTTATTTTTATGGTAGTGAAATACACCTCTCTGTAAATGTTAACAGTATTTATTTTCAAAGCCTTACCTTGGAGTTTGTTCTCACAACCTGATTATGAGACCTCACATACACTTTAAAAAAAAATTAGATGCAAGATGATATAAACTGCCTCGATATAGTGTTTACCATAATGTTTTTCTCTCCCTGATTGCTGAGCCAGCTATTATCATGTCATGCTGAAATCCAAGTGAAGCAATGGAAAATAAGACATACTGCATTTTCTTACAAAATTAGATGAAAAAATAAACAAATATAAATGGAAATTTCAAGTGTTTCTGTTTCTTATATTTAAAGCTCTTATTCTGATATATTGTATATAAACTTTTTTTTAAAATAAACTTTTTGTACCTTTGATTTTAATGGTTCATCTTTGGAAACAATTAGAGAAATTTCACTATAAATCTGTGCAAATAATTATATATATAAGTTCATGTCATAAGAAGGTGGTTTCAAGCGTGTCACTTATACAACAATCAGCTGGCGTCCCTTTAATTTTCTTTTGGAAGCTGCTGGAATTCTGCTCTGTTATATCTTTGAAACCCAGATGCAAAGATGACCCAGAGCCAAGTACAGATATGTTGTTCTGTGTTTCATTTTGTAAACTATTTGATGACAGTTGTAAAACTCTTTCAAACCGACTAAAGAGTGGAGTGGATGTGATCCACTTCAACAAGCTGAAGTCTGATTGGTCTACCGTTGAGTTCCATGGGAACATTTCTTCTACAGATGCTGACTCCACCTCTGAAGTGCTGCACGTAACTTCATGAAATCCAAAGGATCTTTCTTGATTACTTGCCAATGAGGACTGTTTAATTTCCCCAAAAAACAGAGGGCCCTGGGGAGAGGCAGCAGCACCCAGTACTCTTGTGTGTTCTGCCCTTGTACTTGCAGGAAGAGCTGACTCACTTCCATGCTCAGATACTTGTGAGGGGATGTTTTCATTAGAGACCTTATAGCAGGGATTAACATTTGATGTAGGATTCTGCAAGGATGGTTCTGCAAAAGGGTGTTTCTGGGGAGTGGATTTCTTTTTGATATTCAGTTTGCTCAGAATGTGGTTGCACGTTCCTAGAGGCCACCTATGCAGCTGACATCCAAGTTGGCGTTGGGTAGGGAAGAGTGTCCCTTGAAGAGTTCTATACAGAAATCTGAACAAAGAAGAACATAAGTATGTAAAAAACAGCAACAACCACCCCAACCAACCACAATCCATCCCACAAAGACCAACAGAAAGCAAAGAAACAGGAACTGCTTAAGATTGTATCACGAAAAAAAATATCCTCGGAAAAGAGCATCATGATTATTGTAACAAAATGACAGTTAATATAACAAAACCTATTCCTTACATTTATCAGAAAAAGGATGATGTATAGAAAGCCCATGAATATCCTGATGTTAATTTGATTGATGATAAGCAACAAATAGTGATAATACTAACCCACAACATTTGACTGGCTAGATACTTCAAATTATCATATAAAAGTAATAATGCACCTCATCCAGCTGTCAATAGAAGAAAAAAATTATAGAAAAATCTCTCATCTACCAAATTATACTCAGCCACATCATTTCACCATTATTTGTGTTCCAACACAAACAATAGATATAAGGAATATGCAATAACTAGTGTGCACATAGAAAGGGAGATACTATACCTGGGCAGTAATGCAATAACTGGTGATATGATACATGTCAAGTAAAACATAGGATCGCCCATCAATTTTTCCATAGTCCAGTAGGGATTGGATGGAGGATAACATGTTGGGCAGGATGCATTGTAAACCAGAGCCACAAAGAAAAATAAAAGAATGCTGAAGATGCAAGAGGACCAGTGGAAAAAGGTCTAGAAAAAACAACATGTTTGATGAATTTTTAATATTTTGGTACAACATCTAAGTACATAAAACACATTAATGTTATAAATAATTTTAAAGTTCACAGAATGATAAGTCCTTTTACAGGTCAGAGCTTATAACAATTTTCATATTTGATTAAACTATTTGATAAATATAGCAAGTGCTGAGAGAATGAAACATGCTTCTCATAGATTTAAAAAGTGACATTAAACACAGGCATAAAATATCTGTGCTGACTTTTATATAATTTGTCTCTGGACACCTTACCCAAGTTTTGGTTTCAACAGCCAAATGCAATATGATGGTAAAAAGAGCTATTGTGGTTATGGGAGTTCCCAAGGAAAAAATATCCATATTTGAGTCATAGAAAGTCTGAAAGGAAGGAAAACAAATTTAGACTAGTCTGTATTTTTAAGTCTTTCCTCACACTGCTTGAAACAAGAAGGTCTAAACTGGTAACTTACAAAATAAGGGATGAAAAAGCAAACTAGGCTTTGATAGAGGGCATCAATCATGTTCATCCAAAACATATGTGGTTGATAATCCTGTGAAACAAAAAACATGCAGTCATGGCCTAATGATAAAGATGCTTATCCAAGACATTTTTGGATATTTGAATGTATTTTCCCCCCAGTGTTTGTACAACCAACCTCAATATTTTCACCCCTCTATACATCAATAAGCTTCTCCCTCCTGATGGAATGACTTGTTGGAAATTCTGAGATTTAAATCTCAAACTTTCTGTCTATAAATTGTCATCTGCTGGGAGGATTGTTTTCTTTTAGAGGGTATACTCTGCCCCATGGCCCATATCTAATAATCCATAATAATTAATATTTACACATCAACATAATAACCATTCCATTAGAAACAGTACTGAATTTTACTAAACCCATTGGCATAAATAAACATTACATTTCCATGTATGATCATGTAGAACAACTAGACTTACAGGATATAATGTTGTGCATTATTGATTTGTAAAATACACATTTATTTTAATACTATTTTGATTTTAGTTATATATTTCCTGTAATACAAATACATCCTTTGATTAATTCACTAGGCTTCTTTTCCCTCCAGTTGAATGCCACTAATCTAGAAATGAAATTCAGGAGAGTGAGATAAAACTATAGTATTTTTTGCTTTAATCAAACCATGTTAACTGGTTGAATGAAACATCTTCCCAGAGTGGGAACTTCCTGGCTATCTACAGTTGGAATGTTTCAGCAAGTTTTCTTTCCATGTCTTTTTAGATAGCTTTTAATGAAAATATCTAAATTAGCTTTCTCATAAAAATTCAGAGATTTCAAAAAAACCTCAGAATGGACTACAGGCTTTACTTTAAACTCAGAATCTTCTCTCATCAGTCTGCTGACAGTTTTGCCAAACAAATTCTTCCTTCACACAGGTCTGTAAATGAAGAAAATGAGATAAAATCTCCAGATGGGCTTAAAAATAAATTAGCTATGTTTGTCATCATTCATTGGGGAAAAAAGAAATACATTATCTTGTAGAACTTAAATTTGAATGTGCTGGACAAGAACACGAAGCTGCTGAAGAATAAAATCAGACAACCACAGCTGGGTCAAAAAAAACAAACAACAACAAAATAAATGGGCAAAAAGGACTGAAAATGAGAAAAACTAGAGTTCCCCAAATAAATTCTCCATAAAAAAAAGAAGCTCAGCATTAAACATACTAAATGCACGTTTTTAAATTCTCCCCCTTCAGAAGGTCCCAGCTATCTTTAAGGGAGTTGTTGTAAAGTGTCTGCTCTAGATGCCATCTTTTGCTGCTGCTATTCTGACTGAACTGAAGCGACCTCACTCCCAAACAACACAATTGCAAATGAAATCAACAGAAGTAGTTTAGTTTGAGTCTATTCTGTTCTCTCCATGTATTTTAAGCAAAAATGAGATGCTGATAAGGTGTTTTCCATAGAAGATTTTGGACTTTGCAACTCACTTAGCCACGTGGTTCACCAGAACTGAGATATATTAACTCTCAGGGAACACTTCTAATTTATTTTTTGAAGGATGGAGTCTGAAGGCAGAAAGGAGCTATACACCTTGTTCTTTGTTGGAGCATAGGGATATATTTATACATTATTGTATAAAATCCATTCTGTTCTATTATACAATATTTGCTATGACTTTTTATGCTTATATTTAAAATACATAATAGTGTCTAGATAATTACATGGGTCCTTAGTAAAACTGAAAAAAAATCACTAACAGAAATTCATGTATTTTAAGAAACAAATTATAAAAAGGCATTTTGCTTAAAAACATTTTTGGCATTTGGACATTTTGGCTAACTTTGTTTAGAAATGCTAACAAGCAACAACAACAACTTCTCAGACTATTTTGCTGTACTTGAGACAGTCTGTCCTTTGCCAACAAAGCTGAGTTTCACTTAGATTCACTGCATCAAATATAATCTGTTAAAAGAAAAATCTTTACCTCCATATTTTGACCACTCTTGTAGAGCTGAGGTACAGAAATTAGCACTTCAGCTGGGACATCTTTATCCAGCACACCAGTTATCAGTTGTGGGAGGGAAGAGAATAATAAATTAAAGAAGATCAGATACCACTGATCAATCATTGAAGATCCAGAGAACCCACAATAGAACTGGTACCAGAATAGAAGGGCCACAAACATCTGAAATCAAAATAGCCATATATGAGGTATAATCAATCAGGGAATTCAAACAAGGTGAAATTTAACTGCAAATTTCAGTATAATTAACTTCTCTCATCAATGTGTTCTGAAGTCAATATGATTCTAATACTGCAAAGACTGACACACACAGTTAAATGCATAAGAAGACTCACTAAACATAGCCGATCTTCCTGAATATATTGATTGGACCAGTGTTTCCCAACCAGTGTGCTGCAGCACAAAAGTGTGCCATCAAAAATGAACAAGCGAGCTGAGAAACTTTGCCATGACAATGAGCTATAACAGGTACGAGGATGGGGAATGCCTTAACAGGCGTGCCGTTGAAATTTTTTATTAATGTAAATGTGCTTTAGGCTGGAAAAGGTTGTGAAACACTGGATTAGACTACATATGTATATAAAGAAGAGCATGTGTGTAAGTCTCTGTGCCACTGACACCTTAAAATATCTTGAACCAAACTATTTCTTACGAAATTAGTTTCCAAAACAGTTATCATTCTCAAAGAAAAAATACAGCTAAAGATAAAAATGGGTCTGATATTAATGGGCATCTACATGTAGGACATAAATATAGTGGGGTGTTATCTATTGTTGCCATAACACGTTTATTTCATATCTTCTATGGATATGAGTTTTCTTTGAGTTCAGCTAACTCAAAAACAAAATACACAGTGTGATAGGACTGAGTTCTATCACCTTTTTGTCAAGACTTCAGTGAGAAAAAGTACAGCAAGGACAGTGGAACTCAATTTCTCTTTGATCAGGCCACCCCTACCTTGTTGCCTCTAATTTTAGCACCTTAATAATCAGCTGGAAATGTAACAGATGGTTCTATAATCCTGACTTAAAAAAAAACAACTTATATATTATACAGTGAAGGTCTGTGACAACCCAGTCTTGGAAATGCTCCTTGTTTTCCGCTTGGAGTTATTCAAGTATGGACAAAACATCTTCATCGGCGACTTGGATGAGGGGGTGGAAAGCACCCTGTTCAAGTTTGCTGACGACACAAAGTTGTGGGGGGATGTGGGCACATTAGAAGGG
>JAGPOW010003316.1:82524374-82555628 GCA_030014935.1 Caiman crocodilus | reverse complement strand
CCCCGGTGCTCTTTCCTGCCAAGGCAGGGGGTCGGACTAGATGATCTGCCCAGGTCCCTTCCGACTCTAACTACTATGATACTATGATACTATGAAAACACACAACTTACCCTTTGCTCACAAAGAAAACCAGGCCTATAAGACTCAAGTGTCATCTGTAGACCACACACAATTGGGGCTCAGTTAAAAACCAAAAGGCCTGTCTGCTTAGCTTTACCTGTATAATGAGGAGGTAAAACTATTCTAGAGGTGGGGAGACGCAGGGTTCAACTTTGAAGTGGGACTCGATGCCTCAACTTGCAATTAAAAAAATCAGAGATGTGAATAAGGTTGCAGAGTCTCGTCAGGGCTTGTCTACTCTACTTCTGTGTCAAGGTTGGGACAGCCACTAAGCAGCAGAGCTGGACAGAGAATGACATTTTGTGGAAAAAAAATGGAGGTTTTGACATTTTTCATTCTGAATTGGAAGGAGAATGATACTTTTAACATCTGAACATGTTAAAAACCCTGTTGTTGGATTGAAAAGGTCAAGGTTTTCAATTCAGATTTTTTTTTCTCAGCAGTAGTGACCAAAGTCAGCCCATCCAGGACCTCATAAACCATCCTGTCAAAAATATTACTGCAATCAACATGTCTCTGTAAAATATCTCTGTTTTGATAAAATAGCACATTTGGATGAAAGTATACTCAGTTCAAAATATTTTGACCAGCTCCTGTGTGAATCCTCTGGAGTGTTATCAGGTAATACCAAGCAAAGAAGTGACTTTCATTTTGGGTTAACTCAAACTGGCCACATTTTCTTTCCTGAACCAAAAACATTTTCTTATGGGTCACAATAAACATGTTTTGCTTAACCTGAAGTGCTCACAACAGAAAACTATCTTTTTCAAATTTTATTTTTATGTTAAATTTAATCATAAAATAGTGTTCTGAAACCAAAACACTGAACCATTTCGTTTTGAAAATATTTTCATATTTTGAAACCGTTTTCTTGATTTGGACCACAAACTGCATTTGTCCGTGAATAGATGTCCTTTAAAAAAAATCCAGTCAGCATTATTGCCAGAGACAAGATACCAAGGAGCTGCAGTAAATGTAGGGGAAGAATATTGATGTAAATTCTCCATCTCACTCAGCAGAAAAGCTATTTCCATCCATGTTATGAGTGCTTTTAAAAGATATCCCCACCAATCCCAAGATTTTCCTGAATAAGACAGCCCATTTTCCAAATGGCTGTTGAAGCAATCTGAATCTTAAACCACAAATTGTGTAGATTGTGGTGAAGAACAGAAAATGACATAATACCACCAAATGTAAAAACTTGAGGAGATAGAAAATATTGCACAATATGCACAGTATCCTGATTCCCTGCGGATAATTTATCCAGAACAGCTTCTTTGTAAAAGAATCAGGTACTTCCATCTTAGAGGAAGTTAGAATTTTCTCCTCCTGAGGGCAGCCACAATGTCAACACTTTTGAGTTTATTAATTGGGTTTCCCATTGTGGTTTCAGAGTTAGGAGTAACCAGAGTCACTCCTAAGGAAACTGAATGCAGAACAAGCACAGCAAACACAAAAAGAGATTCTTTTGTTTTATTCTAGCCTTGGGGCAACAACTTCAGAAAATGTTTGTAGATGGTTGCCTGACTAAATACGGCATGAAAAATAATACTAGTAATCAAGAGGGAGTTTTAGAGGAAATGGAAGATTTTACAAGGACTGAACAAACATGTAAGTGTGTATAAACCTCAGCAGCACCTGGAAGCCAGCTTCAGCTGCATGCTGCTCCAGATGGGACGGACCCGGCTGGGTTGGCACCGGGCAGAAGTGGCGGAGGAGCCATGTGCCACTCAGGACTGACCCGCACGGGTAGGGGGAAAGTGCAGCTGAGACCCCTGCTGCTCCAGCCGGGCTCATCCCGCCCCGCCCTGCCCCGTCCCGTCCCGTCCCAAGCGGCACATAGTTCCACCGCTGCCCCTCCTTCCTAGTGCTGACTGGGTCAGAGCTGCGACTCAGCTGCTGCTTCCCCTCCCCAGTGTGGGCCCAGCCCGACCCCATACAGCCTGAGCAGCACGGTATGACACAGGGAAAACCTGCCCAGCAGCTGCTTTTATGGGATTACCTGCAGGGCAGGGCCTTTCCAGTCTCATGCAGCAAAGCAGAACCTGGTCCAACACTTTCCCCTCACCGGCGCCACAGGTTCTGGCCTGGCCCCCCTGCCCCTCTCAAGCTGCAAACGTGGCCTGAGCCAGGGACAGGGCGAGGTCAACTGGGGCAGGCTGCCTCACAACCATAACTCAAGGAAACAGCCTGAGGTGCTGCAGCTGGTGGCTGGTGCCACTGCCTGCTACTGGAGGCTTTTAGAGAGGCAGCTGCCATTACCTGGGTTTTGAAGGGGCTCCGTGGGCCAGAGGGAATCGCTTGGCAGGCTGGATCCGGTCCGCGGTCTATATTTTGCCCACCCCAGGCTAGACCCTCACTTGCCTTGTAGTCTATTCCCAAATTACCATTCAAAGCAGCTGGATTACTGTGTCCCTTGGCCTTGCTCCCTATCCCGTTCTTTCATGCCCCAGAATCTTGTTAGGGTTGGCCACTTTGATATAAAGCCACTATGCCTTCCTGTTAGCCACTGATTTCTACATGCTGAAGGAATCTGCAGCTGCCTGGCTGAAAGAGCTTTTAATCACTTTAGAACTGTTTGTATTTTTGGACAGATGAACAAACTATATTGAGTTAAAAGGAGAGTTACACCATACACCAGGTATTTTATAGTAATCAAGCAATCAATTGTGTCCTCCATCTTATTCTACTGTATGTAAAAGTTAAATTAAGATAGCTTGTCCCTATGTGAAGCAGCTGTATTGTGATTCAAGTTTCAATTACCATGATATGACTTGACATCTAAAAAAGCCATCACAGATTAAGTCCCTTTCTCTTCCAGACTCTTGTCTTAACTTGGTATAATGAGTTTACTAGAAGGCAGGTTAGATTTGCACCTTATAAACTAATAAAAGAGAGAGCGAGACAGAGAGAGAGTGTGTGTGTGTGTGTGTATGTGTACTGCAGACTTTTCTGAGCTGAAATAAGTTAAAAGGCAGGACTGAAGAGCTGTGTTTTTAGTGGCACAATTTCTGGTAGTGGGTAGTGGCATAACAGGAAGGAGATTTAGGTCCATAACAGGTTCAGATATGAATTATAAAAGCTCCTTTCACAGCTTATTTACCTATGGGAAGAAAATGAGAAAGCCAAAAGATCCCTAATGCCAGAGTCTTGTCTTATAAATACACAAGAAACAAATCTGCACATCACTGAGGATAATTTAAGGTTTGTATAAGTAACTAAAGACCAAGATTAAGAATAGAAAAATATATCTACTACTACTTTAGACCAGCAGTCTTGGGTCAACTTGGTGTTAAAGACTACTGTGTCTACATTTTTTGCAAGGAGTATTGCTCAATAAAGAAACTTTTGTTGAACAGCACTTATTGCAGTTACTTAATTTGCACATTCTGCAACACATTCACTGTCAGAGTGGGGCCTCCTATTCCTGTTAATGGCAGCCAGCTGTCTTTCAACTATGTAGGTTTCTTTGCAGCTTATTTATAAACCATTTGAAAGCTGACCTAATGCTCACTTACGACAAAATAAACCTTGGAAGCAAAAGGAGCTGCAAAACTTCCAAGTCAAACACTTACTGCATTTTTGTAGAAGAAGTACAGCACCATGTTAGCAAGGCGAGAATAACACCAATGTCCATGAACAAGCAAGAGCTTCTCCAAATGCCGGAACCTGGGGACTGCAAAGTCACTCGCCATCACAGCCTTCAAAGAAAGAAGAGTTGAAATAATAATTGTTAAGTGCCATTTGTGATACAGACAATAGACTTGAATGACTACCCTCTCTACAGATATAAATATAAAGCAGGAGCAACTTGATTGAAAGTCAGTGGAGCTACTGTATTCCAAAGTAAGAGAAAGATGACTTAGATTCTCTATGTCCTCAGTGTTTTTCAAGTGTAATTATTATTTTCTAATGCCAAGAACCAAACTGGGTATTTCACAGAGGATGACACAGATCTACTGCTAAGATTATAGTCTGCATTGCGGATGAGGAACCAATGAAGGAAGGTATGTGTGGGTGCAATAGTAGAGGTTTATGGATGCTCAGTCCAAGTGTGTGTACATGGTTTGACTGTTGTGAAGCTTTTATTTTTGCAAGAGTAAGAGTGAAATAGGGTTATTACATCCTTGTGGAGAAGAAGTGAGTTTTCAGGATGAACTTAAATGGAGGGTAAAATAATGCTATGCACAGTTAAGAGCAAAATATTATACATTATTTTATTAATCATAATTCTGATGTGTAAAGCATGCCCAAGACACTTTCTCCCCATGACTCAATATTTTGAGGAAGCTTGTGTTTAATCATCTAAACTGTCTAACTATTTTAACCATCTAAATTGTCCATGTGAAAGTCTTTTAGAGGTTTCTCTGATACTTTAGAGCTTACCAAATCACTTCTATAGTATAAATCACCAAAACTATTCACTACATTATATCTGTTTTTGACTGGCTAAAATCAATGACAGAATACAGCTGACCTCAGGACTTTGTTATAAGCTAAGCAATTCTCTCAGGTACTTTACAACTTTTTATATCACTGGGTTAGTGACATTCTATATAATCTATATTTTGTTTTTGTCTTCATTCTCAATATTTAGGTTCTGCTTTTTCTGAGAAGTGCTCTCTTCATACACTGTAGAATTATTTTTCTTTTTTAAAACAAACATTTCCCCTTTCAATTACACATAAATCCTTTTCTTTGCAAATGACTAAAAGGCAAAACTCATGTGATAATGTGACAAGTGCTTCTGCCAACTAAAGGTCTATAAAAGATGGTACACTAAACTTTAATATAGTGCAGAAATAATAAAACATGTAATTTAGGCAACAGACATGTTGCAATCATATTAAGTTCTTTTTAGCCATTTGCTAATCAATCTCAGGACTCCTTGGGTGTTTGAATTTTCCTTTACTTCATAATATTTATCTGATACAGATACAACATCCAGAACATGCATCTATTATACATATTTAAGTAAAACAGCAGTTTGACTACATCTTTTTTTTTGTCTCCAGCACATTCTCTCATTCTATACTATAATGCAATGCCAAGACAAAATTGTTGATTTCTTTTAATTTTGTGTTTCTATTACATTCTTCTAAAACACATTGTGAGAGTTTTTTAAAATTCTATTTTGACTGGATGCTTGGAATGGAAAGATAGTTTTACCCAATTACATTTGCATGTTTATTTCATCCCCAAATGTCATCTTGAATTTCTCTTCTTCATCTTTTTGCATAGGAGTGATTCATGCTGTATGCTGCTCCTCCCATAGGATATGGAAGGAAAGTAAATCAGTCACTGTGCCAATTCTGATATCCAAGTGCTCAACTCCTTTAAAGTACTGGCATGTAAAAAGATTCTGACAGTTGTTTATGGTACAAAGGCATGCACCCTTTCTCTGGAACTCTAGGATAAAGATGTGGGGGAAGGTCTCTAAACCTTTCCTGTTATGTGTGAACATTACTTAAAAAGCAAACGAACAAAGAAATAAAAAAAGAACCTGCCCCCGAAACCCTCTAGCTACCTCACTCTTAACCCAAGCTTTCCCCTTTTGTGGTCATTGCCATATACGGCAACAGGACCATCAGAAACCATGGCTAGGGGCACACGTTTGCCTGGGAATCTCTTAACGTTCTAGAGGGGGTAGCTTTCTTCCTAAGCTGATCAACACAAAAACAAGAGCATTTTAAATGGACTGCCTGATAAAAATCTGCCTCCCTCCCTGTGCTGCATCTATGGGGAATCAGCTAAGGACATGGCATCTATTACATTGGAGGTTATTTTCATTCCACATCATATAATGGTTAGAATGAATGAATTTTTCCACGTACTCAGTCCCCACAACTGCAGCACTGAGTTCTGGGGGCCTCTATCAATAACCAAGTTCATAAGGCTTTCCAATATCCCTGGCTATCCTATAGAACATCAACCAGATGTAGGAAGGTTCCCCTCAAAGAAGCATTTGCCTATACTCCCACTGTAGCTACTCACACAAAAAACTAATTCCAACAGTTCAGGCTCTGCTGGCCTTGTGAATAAGACAGATGTAATGTCTGAATAGGTTGGCTTAAAGTACAAGTGTTATATGAAGCTTTGTGGGACTTAAACACTGTAGGGTAAAGACACTTGAACAGCCATTCCACAGGATAATGCTACAAGAACAGTGAATGTAATGTGAAAAATAAAGGCAGAAGAGAAAGTTAAATATAATCTTTATTTACTATGTAAACACATAGTGGAGAGACTTTTCTTCTAAAAATATTCAATAAATATTTTCTTTAATAAAAAAAATGTAGCTTAAAGACGTCTTATAATTTGAGTTTTATGAGGTGAATATAACATGTTTAAACTTATCATAGATTTGAGAAAAAACATATGCTCAAACCCAAGCTTAAGTGATTTTTACAAAGTCCAACTGATACACCTCAGGGCAGCTTGCAATTTCCTCCTTACTTGGGCTGGCTGTCAAGAGACACTTTGTTCAAGCTGGCTGGGAGGATACAAGCAGGCATATGGAAAATTTTTGGTTCAAGTTTTTCCCTGAGAATACTTTTTAGTAAATGAACAACCTTACCTGCATGCCCTCTGGACCAGAGATCCCCACACCAACATCAGCCACTTGGATCATACTGACATCATTAGCTCCATCACCTAGTAACAATATTATACAACATTATTTGCAATTAAAGCAAGGATGATTAATGGCTGAAAAGCAAAGGGAAACCAAGTGACCACAGAGCATTAGTTTGGGGGAGGTGGTTGGTGGTGATATAGAGGTCTGGTTTGAAACACCTGTTCTTCATAAAATTAGGGACAGCAAAGCCCTTCATATATCAGTATGCCTGTCTCAAATATTTTATACCATGGCAAGAAAAGATAAACTGAGTATTCTGTACATATGGATATTTAAATAAGATCTAAAACACAAATATCATACATCAATATTAAATTTTCCATGCTCAATAGCCTAGAAACTTTAATGCCATAATGGAATAACAGTCTGGAAGCAAGAAGGGACCCAATATTTGATATAAAGGAAAATTTAGCTATACATCACTGGATAGGGAAGCCTAACTTTGTCTAGGAAAAAAGACAAAAATAAATCAGTTCTTAATTCAGGTGGTCTAATCTGTATAAACTAATAATTTAAAAAGCAACAAAGACTAGGCAGTATAAGTTTATAAGCCAGGTAAGCAGATACAGTTCAATTCAGGCTCCCCTATAGTTACTAACCGAAGCTATTAAACCAAATTGAAACCCAAATTGCCATGTCTTCACAGCTAACAACCCTGGGTTAGTGAAACCCGAGTTAAAAACGCTCCTCTAATTTTTTTTAACCATATTACCATACCTTGTGACAATAAAGTATACCTACACTGAAGCTGAAGGTGTAATTATAGTCCAAGTTTGTATATATGTGCTAGCTCTAACTTAAGTAACAATGGGCATGTCTACATGAGTTATTTACTGTGGAGTTCCTAATTAGCTCTGCAGTAAAATATCAGCGCCTACACGACCGAATTAGATAATATCCTAACGCAAGTAATATCACATGGTAGTGTTATTTAGTGCATAACAACATGCATGTAGACACTGATGGGAGTGGCTGGAGCACAACTGCCCTGCACTGAAGTACCCTTGTGCTGTAGCCAGCCCCTTCACAAAAGGCTGAGCTGGGTCAGAGGAGCTGTAGGCTGGCAGGCTGACCCCCTGTAAATGCTGCGCCCGGGGGCAATAAACTCCAGCATGAATGGTGCCAGAGTTTATTCAGTCAAATTAATTTCATGTGTAGATGTGCCCACAGATAACAGTAACAGTCAAGATGCGGCAGCAACTTCAGTAAAAATTAGTAATGTTAGCATGTAAGAAGGGGTTCCATGCATGTTACTGTATCTTCACTGTTATTGTCAACTGTATAATGCGGGTACATCAAGTTGTGTTGCAATAACATCTTCCACTGTATAGATATACCCGCAGAGTAGGAAAAGGGGAGCTATGCAAGAAGTAGAGTTCTCTCAATTTAAAGTGCAGGAATGCTGTAGGCACTTCAAGAGTTTAACTGCTGGATGACTGAAAGTCTCCCCAATATCAATGGAACATGACCATGTAGAGCTGTGTTGGCTGATGTAATGCTAACCACGTCTTTTCAGTCACTGGAGACAAGATGTTTCATGTTCAGCCCTGTGTGATTCCCTTGTGACTAAAAATTCAGAACTCTGGTGATTCACGTTGATTAGCTGAAATGATGCTGAACAGTTTGTCCTAAAATGTATGTCGACTGCAAAGCCTTGGTCAGCACTATGCCAGGTCCTCATAATGGTATCTGAACACTATAGACATTTTTTAGCATAGGCCAGCGCTACATGTCTATAATTTACAAAAATAAATCATAGAAGCACTAGAAAGCTCTACATTTGAAATAAATGAGCTTGAGATCACAGAAGCATTTTGAAAGAAAATAGGGAGATTTCTAAAATTCTGACGTGCTTCAGATATCATACCATGCCAGAAATGAAAATTAAAATAAAATAAAACCTTTTCAAGGAGGTGAGTATATAAAACCAGGCTCGTTTAGATCAAGATACTTGCCTATTGCCAATGTCATCGCTTTGAGTTTGTCTCTAACCAATTTCACTACCATGCTCTTTTGAAGTGGGGTAGAGCGACAACACAGCACTGAGCGACATCTTTTGGCAAGCAAAAGAAATCTGTTTTCCAGTGTTTTGTCCAGGGCATAAGCTAGTGTCTTCCCATCAATCACTAGTCCCAGTTTGGAATGTGCTGAAGATGATGGTGGACAGAAAGAAGCAAACCCAATTCTCATATCTCCAGAAGTGTTGTCTGTTGTATTGCTTGAAAACTTTGACTCTACACAATGCAAACACTGTTCCAGCAAAATAGCACATGTTTCCTGAAAATAAAATAAAAATAAACATGTTGGAGTGGAAGTTACTGCTATAGAATCATTGAGTAAACACAAAAAATTACGTCTGTTGTTGCTTGAGAAAAGAGGAATGATAGGATTCTGATATATTGATTGCACTGTGAAAGATTTATTTTAATCTCTCCTCCTTAATTCTTTCTAAACATACTCAATTCTTGTGGCAGAAGATACCACCTTCTATAAATACACTAAAAGTAATTTTAATTTCTATTTAACTTGTAAAGCTTAATTTAAACTAATTTCTTTCAGCTTTTTCTAAGAATAGGAAAATTGATACATTTTATAAACAAGATCAGTATGGGGTTAACTCTGGTGATGAACATCATGTAAATGCCTACAAATTAAATTAGATTGTTAATCTTGTATTGTTAAATGCTAATTAAAGGTTATTTAACTGAATTGAAAGTCTATCTCTTAACCAAACTCAATTAAAAGACTTTATTGCTTGTATCTGAATATTTAAGCCACGATGCCACCATGCCACCGGTCTTGTTGAAAATATGTTCCAAGTTAACAGAATAAAAGAACTGAGATCAGAGGAAATCCATTTGTCAGTTAACTGATTACAATCAGGAAGGCAAAACATTGTTATCTTTTCTTTGTTTTAAAAAGGGATTGCATTTGGATACTGTCCGTCTACCACTTTAGTTCTGATTTGATGGCTCATTATAGCACTGTAGTATATAATGTCAGAGTTAACAATCTTGTTCCTTCTGTTTGACTAGATCAGTAAAATCTTCGCAGTTGTCAGTTGGAGACAAGCTGAGACCAGGGACAGGCAATAATTAAAAAGCATTAGGAAAGTTCTGTGAGGAATCTTTTTATTCTTGACCATAGCCGTGGTTATTTTTTCATCAAAATTCATAAATTGCCTCCAGATGAAAAAAATCACTCAGCATAATATAAATTATTCAATTAACTAGCATTAAAATCCCACAACTTTAAAATACATATTTATTCTCAATAGGTATTCACTATTTTTAATTTGTATTAATAGAATATTTTCATATGTTCAGTTTGATGTCAATAAGAAATAAGGAAATGCTGGGTCCTGGAATTTACCATACTAGGTATGTACTATATTATACATGTATGCTATTGAAATGGAGTCACATTATACTGTGGGGATTCATATTATATTATTTTCTATTACACTAGTATCTTTCTATACAGCTGCACATCTTAAATGCATAGGTGTATACAAGCTTAAATAGTATTATAATACACCGTTGCTTACACCTAGAAACATAAATAATTTAGAAAAAAAGTGATGTACAAACCCTAATGATAAAATATGGATTAAGTAGAAAGGAATGTTAAAAAAATTAAAAAGAAGAAAAAAAGCAGTACAACTTTAAGCTGAATCTGTCAAAATCACAGGAAAACTGGTTCACAA
The DNA here is from genome assembly GCA_030014935.1 of Caiman crocodilus. Lineage (NCBI taxonomy): Eukaryota > Metazoa > Chordata > Crocodylia > Alligatoridae > Caiman > Caiman crocodilus. The sequence continues at coordinate 82,545,165 of JAGPOW010003316.1, read as the reverse complement.
CTAGACTGCTACGCTGCACTGAACCATCTGGCAACGATCTGCTTACTGGTGATTCAGCATTCAAAGTGATGATTTCTTCATCATGATCTAATAGCTTGCAAGCATAAGCAATATTAATAGCTGTTTCTTGCTTGTCTCCAGTGAGGACCCAAATCTGTAGCCCGGCTTTGCGTAAGTTTGCGATTGTTTCTGGGACGCCCTCCTGTAAACGGTCTTCAACGCCGGTTGCACCTGAACACAGGAAGAAAACAAATACACTGAAGTTAAATAAGCATGTGGGCTACTCAAAAATCCCATGTCATAATCATGTCTGTAACCTGTTTTTGGAAACAATAAACCAGCTTCATGGGCAAATAACTCATCCAGCCTAACAAATATAAGTAAGACCAACAGATCTTTTTAGCAGCAAAAGCACTCTAGGGGAGAAGGAAAAGAGGAGGCTGAGATAAACAGTCAATCAGCTAACAAACAAGCAACAATATCTAGAGTTCAAATCCTTAATAAATAAATAAATAAATAGAAGAGTCTCCTGGCATTACTGGTACCCAAAGTTTAGAGTTTAGGATATCCTACATAAATTACTGCATGCCTAGAAGCAGGGTGGGGGGAAGGTCTTGTCTCCTGCTGGGACCCCCCCCAGAGTCCCCCAGTGCTGTGTGCTTCCTCCAACAGTGCCCTGAAGTGGGGGGTGGGGGTGCCTACCTTTGCCTTCCATCACTTGGGGAACTGTTGGGGTGGCCAGGGGAACCCCTAATTTGAAAAGTAAAAGAAATTGTTGGCTGCTGGCTGAAGAGACTCCAGATGCTTGTAGAGAAAGCCAACATTGTAGGGAGGCTGTGGGATACCCTACCTACAATCAGTGAGGGAGATAAATTATCTAGAGCTGAGAGAATTTTTTTTTTGCTTTCAAAGAGGCACTTGGCAAAAGGTTGGTCTTGCTGGGATCTTGGTAGTCCCCTGGGTGGGAACCCCCAAAATCCCCCTTGGTGCCCAAGTGTTGTGTGCTAACAGGAAATGTGAAGACGTTTCAGTCCAACAAAAAGTATTTTTAATGAACCTGATTCTTGAACTGCCTGACCCCTAAAAATTTGCATCCGTTCCACCTTGTGTGTAGTGGCTGCATTGCAACAGAAATTGCATGGATTTCTGAACGAACCCAAGCGGCACCTGGTGGACAAATCGTGGCAGAACAGGGAAAATGCTCGTTTTGACTGTGTGCGAGAATACACTTTGCGGAACTATCACAGGAAAAATATTTCTGCCGGAACAATTGGCCATGCTAAAAATAAAATGTGTCAGAGGTGGTTTAATTTACCACAATAAATCAAAATTTACTATGATAAGAAGACATCAATGCGTATTTGCACATGCGACTAAGCTAGTGAAACGACAGTTTTTGCCACCATTTTGTGACATGTATCTAGGCAACGCATAACGTGTACAAGGGCCTCCTGAGACCCTCCCCAGTTTCCTTGTTTGCTCTTTCTGCTTTGCTACCTCTACAACTTTACCTAGCCCTTGCTGGGGGAAGCTACTGATGGTCCCAGAGCATACGAGATCTATTTGTGACAGAGGCTAGTTCTACCCATAGGAGATCTGTTCTGACTTTCTTAGAACATAGGAGAGAAGACGGCACAGTGACTAAGGACCCATAATGGGTTTGGTTCAAGAGGGGATTCTCGCCACCGGTAATGGATCAGGAACCCTCCAGCAGGACCTCTTCTTTCTATATGATTGTTAGCATCTATATGGGCACCCAGAGTCAACAGTTGAAATGTTTTTAAATCATTTAAAATGTTAGCATTATTCCATTTACATTTGCCAAAGAAACAAACTCAATGCTTGAGGGAATAATGGATATTTATAATTTGCTGAACACAGGCACTTGGGACATTTACTTTAAGTAAATAAATATAAATAAGAAGACTTAACACTTGGACTGCTTATATGAATGCAAATGTGAATGGATTTGTATGGAAAGGTTTTAACTGCATCCCTATGATGTATTATTATCCTCTGTTTACAGAACACGTAGATCCTGATTTTACTTACACATACATGCTTACACATACATGCTTAAGATATTTGAGCTGTCTGACTGAACTCAGCAGAAAACTTATATATGCAAAAATAGAGATACAATGTTGTAGCCATGACAGTCCGAGGGATATGTGAGAAACAAGATTTGCTTGGTAATATCTTCTGGACCAAAATATATGGTTGAAAAAGACGTTAGGAAATCTTTTGGGCACAAAATACCCTTCCCTCAGTCTGGGAAAGAAACTGATATCTGAGCTTAATACAAGGTAGAACCTGTGGAAGAAAGAGAAGTTATCGGAAGAAATCTGCTCCATAAAGCATTATTGCCCCTTTCCCCTTTTTCAAGTCATAGAGTTAAACATGACACAGGGATCCTGGTTTTCTCCGATTTAAAAAATCCCCAGTTTTTGGTTAAAAAAAGTAACCCCAAATTCACATATTTCCCAGATATAAATATAGTGGTGTTTCATTTTAAACATAGGGAAATGTGGCTTCGGGGTTACTTTTTTAAAACTGAAAATTGGAGATTTTTTTTAAATCAGAGAAAACCAGGATCCCTGTACACAAGTCATAGTTTTAGCTGCTCTTTGGCTTAGGCTTTATCAGTCTCTTTCCCAGGCCTAAGGGAGGACATTTTGTGCCTGAGAACTTTTCTGACTTCTCTTATAGCTACGTAGTTGGTACAACAAAAATATTACCAGTCGCTACTTCTGAAAAATGTGTGGGCCTAAATGTTTGTGGGATAATTCTCTTAGATGGGTTTCAATGCAGGTTGTCCAGAACACTTAAGGCATGACCCTAACTCTGCTCCCATTTAAGTCACTGGAAGTTTTACCAGTGACTTCAAATGAACAGTGTTATACACAATGTGGAGAAGATTGACAATCCTAATGGTTTTCATAAGCTTACACAAGTTTATCCTGGAAACCTTAGAATAAACTGAGTGCCTACCTCCCAGACTTGCAATCAATCTCAGTCTATTGGATCATGATGTCTGTCATCAATACAGTCTCTAAGGCTCATGTTGTCAAACTGTCTGTTGTCAAAGTAGCCCTGGAAAATCTCTGGTATTTTAAAGCTGCATTAAATAATGAAATTTCATAGGCAATTTAGACTATATTCTGGTTATCTTACTCAGGTCATCAGATCCCACTGAAGACAATTCTTTCCTGGTATCATTCCATTGACTTTACTGGTATCCTATCAGGGATCAAGCAGTGAGCTGGGCAAGGCAAACATGATATGCCTCTTATGTTAATTATTATCCCACGGTTTTGTAATGCTGTAAGAGCCAGCATTATGAGAAAGCCCATGATAAAGTCCATCAATTTCTATATCAATACAAAACATTTTAAAAGAAAGAGCAGAGATTTGAGCTCAAGCTTTGAGAATTGTTAACATACTGTAATTTCACATTCAGTTCTCATGTCATTACCTAGCAGATGCAGATTCTTTTCTATATGAAGGGCTGATTGAAACAGTAGCTCTTCACGGTTTTCAATACAAGATTCTGCTTCCAAATGATTTTTTAACCAACAAGCATATTCATCTTTGCTAAGAACCTATTTAAAATAGAAATGTTTTTTTTTGGTGTTTGCCTCTAGGGTCATCTAGGTGAGAATAAAAGGAAAAACTAATGAATGAAAAATAACATCAACTAAATGGTGTCAGAGAAGGTAATTGTTAGAAAGAGCTGCTGAGGCCTCAAGGGAAACTCTGAAAAGCACTGTATTTAGAAACAATTCTTACATAGTACCTGTTTTTCTCTCATTAAAAAAAAAAAAAAAAAAAAAAAAATTAATTTAGTTCTTTCTATTTATTTACATATGTCTTTTGTGACACCACGCTCATCTCCACAACAACTAGTCACATCACAAATTCAAATTGGCAATAAGCAGAAGCAGATGGGCTATTAATTAACATATTTCTAGGCAAATGTGTACGAAGAGATAGTACTTTTTAAAAAGGTGTCCGGGGGGTACATCTACACAAGACACTTAATGCGCAGTAGCCTAATAACACTGCACAGTAGCTAACAGTGCTAATATGCTACTGTACATTATTATTAGGCTACTGCACAGCAGCATCACAAAAAAGGCATTCACTGACGCTACTGAGCAGTAATTTCGATTACTGTGCATTTAGTTAGTACTTCATTAATTAAGCACTAAACTAAATGCACAGTAACTACTACTCATTAATGAACGTGTAGATGCACCCAGGATATATTATTTTGTGTCCGACTAAGAATGTTTTGATAATGTTTGTTATTAAAGCCTTTATTCACTTTTAATAGAAGTGGCAATTTTGGGGAAACCTTGAGAAAAACAGGATTGGGCTTTACGGTCCAAGAGTTCCCTCCCCACTGCTTTCCCTTCCTTCCAGTCACAGGTTTTTATTTCCTTCTGTTCATTCTGACCTCGCATATAAAGCAGGATCACAGAACTACATTCTGGGGCTGATTCTAAATGAACTTACCTGTATGCTAGACCCCCACCTGAGGGATATCAGCCAAGATTCAACAGAGTTATACTCATTTACATCAGCATATGAAATATCAGAATCCAGAGTGTGTACTCTCTTTCTCTGTTTCTAGATGGGGGTGGTTCAAAGTGTGATGATCAAGCAAGATTAAGGCATACAACAGTCACTCATTTTGTTACATCTCAAAACATGACATGATATCTTCAAGGGTTGGAAAGGGATGATGTGCATCTTTTTATTACCTCAGATCAAGAGAAACATAAGTACAACTTACTCTTGTAACACTTATCAACAATACAAGTTGTTTCTAATTTTGGTATTGAAGGAAATATACAAGCAGATAAGAGAAAATAAAGGCTTTTATGATAAAAGAGTAGAGCATACCTATATTGCTTGAGGACCACACCAGGGAGGGCATGCTACATCCCAAAATGGATGCAATGTCTCAGTGCATGCTAATAAGATCAGCCTTTCAGGTGTGCTGATTGGCTAGCTATTGCTGTCCGAGAGAAGGTAGGGTACATCTCTTTTGGAAGATAATGTGAACAAAGCAGAAGTTCTAATTCCAATTATTAGACTACATTGATATGCCCTCATGTGTCTATACAGCAATTTTCTTATGTCCCCATGACATGTAAAGTAGTTTCCAAAAGTCTACCTTTTATCTGGGTTTTTAGAATTTTAGAGACATACTGGTTGCTTTAAAGGGCTCAAAAATGATGATTAGAAATGTTTACAAGGCATAGTTTGGCATGGGGTCCTGCCATTTTTGATAAGCTTTCCCAGCAATACTAGTGACTTTGGAGAATTGACAGCTTTCTAATATCAGATCAAATGAAGAGTGAAATGACTGGCATAGTCATCTAGAGTATAAACATATGGTGTTTATCCTTTTTTACTGTCCCTTATCACTGTAGTGCCTCAGTATTTCTCAGTGAAAGCCAATAGCATAGCCTTTAATGGGTTTCATGCATTTGTTATCATTTCCATTACTGGGTAAAAAGCTCTCCTCAGGGTAGGGCTGTTATTAATGTTATTTTCTCTTCTTTAATGTGAATTGCCTATGTTCTTTGTGTAAAAAGAGGTGAGATGGTCTTTTGGCAGATTCCCAAAGACTACTGCCCTTCTTCCCAAGCTTCCTGAAGTGTCATATTCATTAACTGTTTGGCAGGCAGACTGCAATAATATTTCTGTTATTACTTGCCTAAACCTACCTTTGACCTTGCTTGGATCCACTGCTTCAAGATTCACGTCCCTTTAGGAAACAATTTTGAACTAATACAGTGGCCTACCAACACTGGGACTGTAACTTTAAAAAAAGCATCAAACATGGCAGGCTGATATTCATGTAGATTAAGGCCTGAGACATGTTACATTTGTTGTGCCATATCAGCTGTTTTAGCATGACAAAAGCAACTTTAAACATTCCTGCCATTTGTCATTCAAAAAATATGGCTGATCTGCCATAAAAGTGGCTGATCAGCAAGAAATAGAACATATTGATAGGTCCCTCCAAATCCTCAGTATTCCAGAGTGGCTCTGTCCTCTCATCCCTACTTCAACAAGAAGTAAGCCAGAAAAAGCAGTTGGCTCTCTGATAACCTGCCCAGTGAGGAGTAGTCAAGCAACGCTATTCACCATTTGTAGGGCAGCAGCATCAGTGACTGATCTACTCTCCATTACGGGATCATCCTTTGTGACTAACTGCATGGATTATGACAATGGTAACGGGACTGTCGCGACATTAGGGACTGATTGGGGATTCCTTAATTTTTAAGCATATTTGACAAAAGTCACAGTGTCTGATTTACTGACAGATATACAGCCAAAAAACACATTTTATTTTCTTTGTTTACATTTTTAATACCCATACTCCCTTTGCAAATTCACATAAACAATATTAATTCTATGTTATACACACACAGGTTATCTATATTAAAATATAACACTGAATAGTAGTTGTGTGTGTAACTATTAATATTTTGATATTATATATAGAAAATAGTGTGTGTATATATCTAACCCGTTATATATATATCCCATGGTGCACTACAGAGGAAAGCACAAGAAAATAGTTACACACACACACACACACACACACACACACACACACACACACACACACTTATATACTGTGATTTTCATGTGCTGTCCTTTGCAGTTCAATCTATGTTTGGGGAAAAACTTTTCTTGATGTCTAACATATTCATTCAGTATGATAAACTTCACATCTTTCACTTGCTCGCGTTTAGTTGCATCTCAAATTTCTGTCATTTTCTAAACATTCACTCTTTTGCTGGAATATTTTAAAGTACCATGTCTTTGCACCTGCCCACTTGTGCTATCAGTGCTAGTCCTGGCACAGTGCCTGCAATAGTTTTTTCTGCTCTGAAAAATGATCAATATGCATATTATTGTTTTACAACTGGAGAGTTATTTATTATATTTTGGGCTGTCCTGCTCTGCAACAGAGAGCTTGGGACTTTCTGTTAATTTAACGGAAAATGAGCCCAGGGAGAGTCCTGCAAGGGAGGACGGTGAAGGAGATCTGGCTCAGGGAAGCAGGAATTATGAGTGCTTACTGCAGAGCTAATTGCACAAAAGGACAATGCCTGCATGAACAGTAGGAAGCCTACTGCAGTGCTAGTTCCTCTGCAGGGGAAACTGTTACAGGTGGGTATCGCAGGATGGCCGTGACAGCCTTAGGGCTCCATGACCAGGCCAATCTTGCCCAACAGGCACCCTTTTCTTCTCCTGCCACGACACCCTCAGCCTTATGGGCTAGATGCATGGCTCCAAACCACCCCTTTACCATGCCCCAAGCCTCATGGATGGCATTCACATGTTGACCCTCTGAGGCCTTAGTTAAACTTGGCCTCAGGTCACCGCTGGGCTTTCCACAGCCCTGTCTCTCTCTCTCTCTCTCTCTCTGTGTGTGCCCCCTGGTGCTGGGGCTCTCCACAGCCCTGTCTCTCTCTCTCTCTCTGCGCCGCCTGGCGCTAGGGTCTGCTCACTTCCTTTGTCCCTGCACCCCTGGCACTGGGATCCCCACACTAGTGGACCCCCAGTGAGGCCTCTTCCTTCCCCAATAGCCTCAGCCCAATCCACCAGTCTACAAACAGAAATCAAAATGTGAGCCCCTGGGCTATAACAAAATAGAAGCAGTGCAGGATGTGCTCTGTCCCTTTAAAAGCATTGAAGCTCTCCCCTAACACTAAATGCCTTGCAGGCCAGGGTCCCTGGTGAGCCCCTGAAGCCTCTTAATACTATCAGAAGCAAACAGGCAGTCAAACATTTCCACTTAGCTTTCTCTAAGAGATCTCCTTCCCCCTTGGCTACTGACAGAGAACTTCCTTCTAGTCTCAGCCCTGGGGTTTATATGTGCCCAAGGCCCTGCCTCTTCCGGTCAGCTGACTGCAGGCAAGCGTGGTCTAATTCCCTCATTCCTGCCACCATGGTAACCTGCAGCTATGGGGTTTCTGCCTGACTGCTGGAGGCAGGAATTAGAGGGCACCAGAAGTCAACCCTGTGGAGTCACCTGACTAGAAAGGGGCAGGGCATGGGAGAGAGATAAACCAGAGCTAAAGCCAGAGCAGGAAATCTGGCCCTGGAGTCCAAACAGGGAAGAGCTCTGCAGTTAGATGCATGTGGCTCAGAGGTGGACCACGAGCAGACTATTAGGGATATGCAAAGCTTTGTTCACTGATTTGATTCGGAGGAGATTTGGCCTGATTCAGCAGCTGAATCTTTGAATCCGAATCTAATCAGGAGACCTTCTAATCTCTCTGAATTGAATCAGAAGCCTCCGAATCAATTCAGAGAGATTCAACAATTCAGCCATAGTCACAGCTTTATATGTATTTTCTATGTACTTCGAGATACCTGGCACAGCTCATGAACACCATGACGGTGGACTGGATGGAGCATCTCAAGGAAGCACAAGGGTAGATTGTTCTGTGTGCTCTCAACAGTGAACCTGGAAGTGGACCAGAAGTACTTCCAGTCCACTTCTGGGTCCACCGCAAAGCGCATGGGGGACCACAAGTGACTGGTGCCTCCTAAATCTGTGGTGGGGGGAGCTGCAGAAGTTGCTGACCCTGTCAGAAGGGGCACCAGCCCTACTGACAGCATCAATGTTGGACATCAGGGGGGGCACCAGCCCCGCTGGGGAGGGCACATGCACTCCCATGCACACCCTACAAGTCATCTATGTGGGGGACCATCCCACCCCCTGTCTTGGCAACTGGTGCCTCCAGGGTCTGTGGAGCTGCAGCCCCAAAACAGGTTGGAGCCAAGACAGGAATAGGGAGCTGAAGTAGGCTCAGTGCCCAGAGCAGGGCAGAAGCAGGGCCAGAGTCCCAGATAGGGAGTCAAAGCAGGTTCAGTGTCTAAGGAGGGAGGAGACAGGGCCAGGGGTACAGGGAGACTGAGCCAAAATAGGCTCAAGGTTCAAAGCAGAGCAAGGACTGGGCCAGAGGCCCAAGTAGGACTAATATCAGAGCCAGGTGGCTCAGGATCCAAGGAGGAGACAGAAACTGAGACCCAGAAGCTCAGTCTGGTGCAGTGGACTGGACCTAGAGGGCCCAGCAAGATAAAAGGGTTAGAGGCCAAGGTTGTGGCCCCAAGAACAATTGTACAGTAACATCTGTGAGGCATGGGCACGGTATACAGGGACTGATGGAGCCACATAACAGCTCTGAATGCTACAAGTGTCCTGTGGTGGCACAAGTGGTCAAGAAGACCCACTCTGCCCAAGGTGGGCAAAGCTGAGACTAGAGCAGGGACTGGGATGACCCTATTGGCAACTAGAAGAACTGGGGTGCACTCCAGGACCCTTAGGCAGCCTCCCTCCCAATAAAACAAATATATCAAAGGCCTGGCAGGTAAGAAGGGGAGGGAACCCTCAAGCTGGAGCCAGGCAGGGACTGCTTGGCTGTCAGGAGGCATCATGGCAACCTCAGAACATAAATTGGCTACATGCTCATATAGAGAGTATTTCAGCAATTTTTCCCAGTAAGATTCAGATAACACATGGTAGAAAACACTATGATGTTTGCACACACAAACTGAACTTGCAATCAAAAGCAACTACATCTATTTCCTTGTCTATTTGTGCATAATTTTCCTTATTACTTGGATGTAAAAAACAGAAGATGGTTTTCTGGGAGTTTTTCAGGAACATGCCTGTTCATAGATGCATCTGGTTTTAGAGAGTTAGTATTTTTATTTTAAAGGAACAAAGCAAGCAAGCAAGCACTGTTCCTACTATTTTGTAATAAGGTCTTCTGGATTCTAGAAACTAAAGCCATGGTGGTTGCATATCCAAGCTGAATTCTTACAGTAGCAGCCACTGCAGTGATATGAAATAAGTTTGGTACAAACTTGGACAGGTAGCTAAACATATCAAAGGACCATTTCTATCACTGCAAAATTAAGTGGCCTTAACTGTATCTGGTTTGATATAATGTACATTAAGGCAATATTCAAAATATTTTGCTTCAGGAGTGAAAACAATGCTTCTTTATGGTTGAAAATATATATCTTCTTTCATGTCAGCTCTTAAAAATAAGAGGAATGCTTGGATCTCATTCCTTGTTTAGCATATCAGCTAGACAAAGAATTCCTGTTATCCCTTTGTCTTCAACCACTAGCCAAGGATGATAGACAGTACAAGTTTGCTTGCTTCTGATTTTTTTTCAATCGCAAGTGAGGTAACCAAATCTATTATGACTTTAATAATGACTCATTTAATGATGAATTCTGTATTCCAATTCCTCATCACATAATAAATAAGAAAATGTCTGTTTAACTCAGTTATGGACAGCATGGGTGAGTACGATGACAAAGGAATATTATATTAGAAGAGTAATTCAAGCGCTTTTAAAATACCTGTACATTGTTTGAGACCGTCAGATTTTATCATCTCAACAGCAGATACCAGAAGCGCCACTCTTATGGATAAAAAGACTTTTCAAGATTCCAGGATCATTTCTGAGTTTTCAAAAGGTAGGGTATTTAAATGCATAGCATTTGTATATCTGTTTTCTGGCTTCCTATTGTCATTTTAAAGACGTTTTCCTCCATATAAATCCTTGTGCTCATTAATATCTGGCAATGGGACCTGATGTTTGAATATGCAGATTGTGGACTCTGACAACATCTTATCAGTAAAGTCATAACTGCATTGAAGCCCAAGACAAAGAATATTAGCATTTATTTCCTAGCAGTTTCTTGGTGTATACAGTACTTACAACAATATTGCTTAGCAATAGCGCGCTATACTTTACTGGTCATTAACAGCCATAGGGTTGCTTGGGTTAGTTTGTCTGAGCTGACAGGTTGTGTTCTCTTTTATTTTTTTGGTCAAAGACAAGTCCAAAGCAAGGAAAACTGCATCCTGGAGACCCATTTGTAGCAGCACAGATGGTGTTGCCTACAGGGTCTTATTTTAACTAAAGGATTGTGTTCCAAGAAGACTGTCTCCTGAGCAGATCTATGATGCAACTAACCAAGAAGAGAGGAAGAGCATCTTTACTCACAGAATCACTAACCTAGTGAGAAGGCTTTAAATTGGGTCAATGAGACTAAAGAAGAAAAAGCACAGGGGAATAAAAAAGGAGAAACACCTAGATAAAGACAGGGTGACATATAAGAAATTTTATCAAAGCTTTAAAAGAAAAATAAGAAAATAAAATGAAAATAAAGAAAATAGTATTTGTAAATAATTTGTACTGAGAAAAGCGCAAGGGGTTCCCAGTTGTCTGATTTATATTTTGGCAACACAGAAATCTAATGCCAACATTTTGTTGTAGTTGATTAAACAAAAATTACACACAAGGATTCTTCCACTATTATTTACTGCAAGAACCTTCAGTAGAATCTAAAATGACCACAAATGCAGAATGTGACACACAGGAAGTGTTTGTAATCCACTTGAATTCTGTTCATTCACTCTGAGTTAACTATTAAGTGGTGGACAAAATCAAATATTGAACAGATAGCAAATGGCCTATCATGCAAATTGAAAAACTGCATCTCAAATAAATGTATGAAAGCCAGCCAAGCTATCTTTAAAACTACCTGATTAAAACTGGCAGCTATTTAAAATCACTTCTAGTTTGTAGTATATAGATCTATTTGAGACAGTTGAAAAGTATTTTTAATTAAAAAGACAAACTACCTGTTCACAGTTAGAAGTCCAATCTCTGCTAATCATCTGCTTCTTTAAAAAAGAGCCATATAAACTAAACAATGTTTCATTACTTTCTGGAAGCCTGTGTGTCAACTTGATAGCTAATACATTTAAAATGCCACTTAGTATCATAGTCTGCTACAATACTAATATATAAATGTATTGTCACAAAAGATAAGATATAATTACTGATTATAATGAAAACAGAAGTTGCAATAAGAAATATCTAGGTTTCATTCAAAAATTGCTTAATAAGCAAGCAATGCTGGAAAAATGTACTAGATGAAAGACAAATCATCATATCTTGAGAAGTATTCACTTGAAACAAGGCCTGCCATTGTAAGATCTCAAATTGAAAGCAATTACATATGCCTTTAGGTAAAGGACTAATAATCCAGTTGCAAAATGTCAGGGGTTATCAACACAGAAGATTATAAAAGAAGAGAGATTTCTCACATCTCTGTGCATACATGCCTGTATACCAGAGAACCACAATCTGTCATGTTGAGTTATTCAGGAGTGTATTAGAAGAAAAAGAGAGCTATACCTGATGAACAAGGCAGAAGAAGATCCATAATAACCGAATCCGCTCCTTTGGTGTAAACATTTATTTCATCTGTAATGGGGTGTCTAACCACCACTGACATTCTCTTTCTGATGGAATCAAAACCCAGCGTGTGTAAGACTTCAAAGGTTAACGTTCCCAGGTGAGGTAGCTCTATTGATACCTGGTCAGACAGCCTTCCAACCAGAGTACAATTATATGCCCTAGCTGCGTAGACGAGTGCTGCTTCATCTGGACTCTCTGCCTCATAACGGAGTTCTCCTTCCTCAGGCCCATTCTCTATAGCCCTTTTCTTCTGCTGTGCACTAAATCCATTGTTATTCATCTGTACAGAGTATGCCAGTTTCTCTTCCAGTTTTAATAAAGTGCTCTCAGTAGATGTAGATGAAAGAAGACTAGAACCAAATCTGTGCATTGATTTACTGGTAGCCAAGCTTGATGAACTACTGCTGTTAGATCCAGTGGTCAAGCGGCTGGGAGTGAATCTTCGAATGAAGTCTTCTATAGTCTTTACTGGAGACTTCAATTCAAATCTAACTCTGACCTTGGGAAATAAAAACCAAAGAAAGCCAAAGAAAAAATACACGAGGAACAGACCTTTACATTTGGTAACTCAAGCTAGGGATGCAAATTTCAATCAATATGAAAAAGCAATTTTATGTATGCAAAGGGCTTAGTCTATCTGTCTGTCTGTAACACTCTTGGGGGGATGTAACTCCTGGAAGGGCACAGCCTTGTCAGTACTGCATGTGGGGAGAATGATGGCAATGATGGAGCAGGGTGAGGAGTGGGAAGGCGGTAAAACAGAGGAGACAGAGCGCCACCATGACAGTGGGAACAGAGCGTGTGTTACGGGGTGGGGCTCTCCCCTTCTGATCCTTGAAGATGGTGGCGGCACAGGGTTGTGGCAGAAAGGGATGGAGAAAGCAGAGTGGGACAGTGAGGTGCCACCATGATGGTGGGGACAGAGGGGACGGAGTAGGGGGAGTGAGGCCAGCAACCTGGTTTTGGTTTTTTATCTTTTCAGGTACCAGCAAATGGATATTACTAGAGAACCAACACTGGTAATACACTTGAAAAGCTAGTATTAATATAAAACATGGATTCTGTATGTATAGTAATTGGAACTACTATGTTCAATGGAATAATTTTCCACTGGAAATACAGTGTTGTAGTAATCAAAATGATTTACATGACTCTGTCATTTCCAATGACATTTTAGCCAAGAAAAAGCTAAAACAAATTATTTTGATTCTCTTTAAATTCAGTGCTGAAACATCTTGTTTTGAATTTACCAGTTTAGCTCATTTTATTTAGGCTATTGTGATTGTGTAGTATTACTCATTTTAAAATGTAATACTATATACATAATTCATAATGGTTTGACATAATTGAAAAAAACCCCAACATTATCAACGTTTGAATGGTTCCAAATATTTTTGTTGCTAACATTTTTACTATACATGGAAAATACCAATTTTTTGTTTCAATTTGAAATGGAAATAGATTTTTCACAAAATGGAAATTTCACCTTCCAGTCAGGTCTAATAAAAAATTACATCATCATCATCATCATCAATATCATCTTGTTATATATTAGCTTAGGATTGCCTTGCTTCAGTTCTCATCAGAAAATGCTAATACTTACACTTACCAGCTATGAAAATTAGCCCAAATTATATATTTTATTTCACTCCATTTGAAAGATGTACAAGGTATTCTATCCAGCACATCTCCATTTAAAAAATCTTTCTAAAAATATGAGTCTTTTATACATTAGTTAATATAGTCAAAAGATTTATAGGGGAGCTCTTATATAGCTTTCATTGAAATGGATTCTTACAAAGTAACCTAAATTTGGCCAATTATATAATTTAATAAGTTACAATAGGTGAAATCCAGAAGGAAAAGATTTTAGAAATGCTTAAAAAATTTCAGGTAAATGTAAAAATATTCTTGGGGCAAATGAATCAGTTGATGTACTTTCTTTTTTTTTTTGTCTGACCGACTGATTGACCTTTAATGTTAAACTCACAAAAATTGTTTTCCTTATTGAAGTGTGAATTGGTACTGAGAACTGCATCATAACCTCTTCTTTTCTCTTGAAGAGGACAATCTTATGTGACTCCCTATTTAACAGATAAGCACGTACCTGTTCCACCACGTCATCCTTCTAACCTACCTTTTGTCGGGGCTGGTTTGGAGAAGTGACAACAACGGTATTACAGATAGTCAAAGCTATAAAGAAGTCAAAGATGTCTGAAAGTTCAGGACTGAGCTGTGATAATGGCTGTTCATGGCTTCTCATGACCTCCAGATATCTTGCGCATTCATTCACTTTTTCTAACAAGTTAGGATCAGGAGTGATGTCTTTTTCCTTAAAATGGACAAAAAAAGAACAGCATGAAAAATTTGCAGTTTGTGTATTTCAGTAGTTTCATCAGGTCTCCGATTCAGCTGGTTCTGTTTGCTGTATAACACCTCTATAGCAATCTCATGCATTTCAGGAGAATTTCTGCTCAATTTTGTGAACATGTACTGGCAGGGCATCTCAGGAGCTCTAAGAATTCTGCAAACAGCTCCATTCATTTCAGCAAGTTGTTAATATTGAAGTGTAATGATGACAACTTCAATGTAAGCGGCTATGCTCTTAACTCTGTATTACTGATGATTTTAGCAAAATAGTCAGCTATTTGGGGACTGTGGATGGAATCAGAACAGCATATAGAAATCCCTTTCCTTTTTCCAGTCTTACCTAAAGCAATTATTCTACTGTCTTGTACTGTTAGCTGACACAACATCTAGACCTATATAGTGAAAAAATAAGACAGCAATGAAACTGAAAGCTGGATGTAATATCAAAACACTTAAAAAGCTTGAAGCCTCTGAAGCTGTTTGCTAATATACAGAAATTATTGAGTACCACTGTATTTTAACCACTGCATTTGAGAGCAGTTTACATGATACATACATCACAATGTCATACATCCTTCACCTTTTAAATAGCTCTTACTCATTTTCAGACCAAAGATAAACATTTTTCTAAGAAGGCAGAATGCTTGATGCAGAAAAGATAGTGTGGTTTTAAAAGGACATCCTCCTCATCAAAGATGACAATGTCTCACAAAATTTCCTTTTGTATTATCAAGTGTTGATATATAACATTTATAAAATATCACTTCAACTGCATTTTCTGCCTATCAGATGTTCTACTTAACAATAATATTAAGCCACTCAGATATACAGTATGGAATGACTTATTTTGGCAATTTCAGAGTGGATGTGAATATTTACAATTTGAATATATTTTCATAGCAGTAATGTGAAACTGATGAAAAGTAAACCACAGAGTTATCTTTCTTCTTTCAAAGAACTGTTTTTCTGAAAAATTCAGAACAAAATACATTTAATTTTTACAACTAACCATTGGACTGCTGAATGCAGTGTGTTTGGAGAGGATGCTTGCTCTTTTTGCTTCAGCCCTGCTTCCAGTGCGTCGATGGGATTTTGTACTTTGGCTTCTATGGACAGCCTTAACACTCTGATGACTGCAGATACTGTCCCGCTGGGATAATGTTACCCCTTTAGGTGCTGTTTCCTCCTCCTCTGAATCAGGTTCTTGATACATTGCTAAGCGTTTGGCTGTCAATAAGAACACACAGAATGAAATATTAAAGTTCTTTTAAGGAAGCAGGGGTAGAAATGGATGGAGAGAGAAGTGATGACCTAGTTTTTCTATGTGGTTTATTTTTAGTATGGTTTTGCAGTTTACTATAAGAATGAATTATTCTATTATTACAGCCTATCAAAGTCTAGTCATAATTAAACATCAATATCTAATGACTATGCAGATGAAATAATTAGCAATTTAGTTCACTACATTGCCCCCCTCATCTTGAGACTCACTCTGACAAGGCTATTAGACTCGCAGAACAAAAGCTCATGAATCAATTGAACCTCATTATGAAATTGTCTTCTACTACATACCTTGCTAAAAATCAATCAAATGATTTCCTCTTTAGTTTTAGTCTCTAAAGGTACTAATAACTCATAATCTACAAAACAACACACCTCAAAACTCACTTTTCTCCAGCAAAAAATGATCAACTTTAACCCAACTTGCATTTTGGCCAAAATAAATGGCACAGTGAATCTTTCTACCATTTAAGTGGCCCTTATTTAAACTTACAGCACCCCTGGGAGTTATTACTTATTTGCTCAAATATAAGATAAGATTTTTTCCAAAATTAGCCAGGGGGCTAAGAACTCCTCCTCATACATTTGTATGCAAGGAAAACTCATTAAATACACTATCATCAAACTGCTGCCAAAAGCAGCATGTGCTCAATAGTGGAAATTAACTATGAAGGTGATTAAAAGACACCAACAATGAGCACAGGGCAAACATACTGATGTGAATCTAACTACACAGATTGGGGTGTTTTGTTTTTGAAAATTTTTCATACTCCAGGTCAAATGAGCCAAATCAGTTCCAAATCCTCTCCATTGAGGAAAACTCAATCATTCAAACACCGTATGTGGTGCTACAACTATCAGGTATCCTCTACCCCAGCCTTTTCAGCCTGGGACTTCAGATACTCTCATATCTGTTGGTAGGAATACTATGTGCAGGCCCAAGCTCAGAGGACTTGGATGCCTCTTTCCTATAGCAAACGGCCACAGGGGCAAGCTAGGGAGGAGTTCCCTATTTCAGTAAAGCATCTGTGTAGATCCTCCCACTGGAAGCTGGCCAGTGGGAAGCTAATTACAAGACTGTCATAGGGCTTCCAGTGAATTTGGGTTTGCTAAATTAACCCTTCTTTCCATGTGCTCAGGTATACCAGGGTCTGACAGTAAGGGGGAAGGGGGGAGGAGGGAAGAGTAGGGACAAATCTCCAGAGTCTGGAATAGCCTTCCCACAGAAGTGGTGCAAGCACCTACTCTGGAGACGTTCAAGAAGTGTTGGATGATTATCTGCTTGTTGTCATCTGACCCCAGCTGACTTCCTGCCCTTTAGACAGGGGCTGGACCCGATGACCTTGACAGGTGCCTTCCAGCCCTTATGTCTACGAAATCTATGAGTTTAAGGGGGAAGAACCTGGAGGTGGGGGGCAGAGAGCAAGGGGGTCACCTGACTCCCCCAGATTTATTTTCTCTGTTATAGCAGAGGGAGGGGGACAAATTCAAGGAAAACTTTCAATAATTAGATTCTATACCTGGAAAATTATCAGAAATGTATATGTTTTCCATATATAAAATCAAATTATTGAGGTGTGTTATAAATCGGGGTCATCTTATATTTGAGTGAATACTGTATTATCCATATTTTACACACTAATGTGGAGAAGGAAATTAAGCAGATAAATGCTAAGTGACATGCTCAAGGCTAAGGAAGTCTGTGGCAGAGCAGGGAGAGGACTCTAGCTTCCTAAGCCATAAGCTAATGCCCACATCATGGTAACAAGCTTTCTCTCTGAATAAAAATCTACTCCAAGTGAATGTACAGTACATGTAAGTTAAGTTACAATAACTAATAAACTTTAACAGGCTGCCAAGAATGATTTTTTTAAATCTCACATTAGTCAAAGAGTCATACATAATGTGGCTTCTTGGCCCTGAAGAATCTATAATTGGTATAAATAGGATTGGTGCACTCATTTGATTCTGTTAGTTATGTATTGAAGACCATAATGACAAATGTACATAGAATTAAGTGAGCAATATTCACTTCAGAAAGCTTTCCTAGTGAGAAACAATTTTAATGAAATCCTCACTCAACTACAGAGTTTATGACCACAACCAACATTGGAAGCAAAATCAGGATAAAGAAGAATAAAAAAAATGTGCAAAGCAGTGGTAGTAAAGTATACAGACTGACAGGTTCCTTTTATTTATTTATATGATTTTTTCATGCCACAAGGAATATGGCTACTTAGTATCTGGACTATTCATTAAGGCATTTATCACTTTAGCAGGTACCCATTTATCCCTTTATCAGGTATTCATTGGAAAGATTTTCATTATATTCATAGAAACCAAAGGATAATAATACACAGTATACTGAATGCAACAGTGCCATGTTAATGAGGGATGGAAACCTTCACTTTTTTCAGTTTTCTGATGCAGCAGATCAGACTGAATCATCACACTTGAGGTTAGTGCTTAATTATTTCACATAAACATTACATCAAATTATATTCCATTAGAATATCATTGAAACACCCCCTTCTAGATCATTCAGGTGAGTTTATCTAGTGCTTTCTTTCAGAAAGCTAACTTTAAGATTAAAAACAAACAAAAGTAATATCTCCCCCCTCCCCAAAGTAACCCCCCATACAAACTCCCATCTACAATCCAATATCATTTTCAAACTAAGGTTTAATTTTGCAAAAAACATCCAGAGAAATTGATATCAGCTAACACACAATATATGGGATTTTTCTACTGGTGCAGATATTATATGGTCAGACAACATTTTTTAATAAATAAATTCTGCCACACCCTTAACTGCAGCATTCTTTAATAAAATTCCATGCATGTCACTGAAGAGTGCAATACACAGCTCTAATCAGCTGGAATCCTTGCTTTCTCTGATGTAAAAGAATTCCCAATTTTCACTTTAAAAAAATTAACCCCAAATCCACATTTTTCTGTGATTAAAATGAAACACCACTATATGCATATATACATACGCATCTACACACACAATATTAATAGAATATTAATATAATAATGAAAATGAATGTGTGTATATATATATAAAATATATTAAAATGAATGTGTGTGCACATATGTGTGTGTGTGTATACACACACACAAACACACACACACATATATATATAGATATTTATCTATATATATATGGGTTATATTAGTGGATTAGTAGTAACCCCTTGGTCACCTTATTAATGACCATACTTCAAATTTACCACACACAATAAAGAACACAAAGGGCCAAAGGAAGTTTCTTAAACATAATGTGTTGTGGGCCATGTATAGAGTGGCTTTCGAATTTATAAAAACTGATTTGACCAAAGCTCTTTGACTAAGGCTGATAACTTTTTAAGCTGTAGAAGGTGTTTTTTTAAGAATGTTCTGTTTTCTCCTATTTATCCTAGAAACCGGTCAGATTCAGAACACTTTTCCATGAACTTTATATCCTGAAAGACTATTGTTGGGTGATTTCCAGATTCAACAATTTCTATTAAAAAACATGATTTCCTTAGACGTTTTCCCACATAGATGGTTCTGTATTAAGAGCAAACACGTAGAGACAAGTTTCAGAAACAGTATACTACAATCAGTGAAAGTCATAATTAGTCACATAGGGTGCCATCTACATGTCATCATAAGGCGACATTGTTATGGCTCCATGCTTTAGTACTTCCTTTTGGAAACAGTCTTACAGTAATTTATAACCGTTCAACTTAGTTATCCCTTGGGGCACTCTGGTGAACAAACGTTCCCCCAGATATTGGTGGTCATCCCTGATAAACTTATAGATGGCCATCAGATCACCCCTGAGCCTGCGCTTTTTTTAGGCTAAAGAGCTCCATAGCTCTTAGCCTGTCGTCGTAGGGTCTGTTTTTCTGACCTCTGATCATGCACATGGCTCTTCTCTGGACTCTCTCAAGTGTCTCCACATTCTTTAGGAATTGTGGGGCCCAAAACTGGATGCAATATTCCAGCTGCCACCTCACCAAGTCCGGGTACAATGGGAGAATGACGTCCCGGGATTTGCCTGAGAAGCATCTTATGGATGTAAGCCAGTGTTTTGGTTATTACACTTCTATTGTAATAACAAAAATCAGTACTTATTCCATGAACTAAGATTCTTACTAGAAGGCAACAATAATGTTTAAGATGAGTATTCTAGCAATTGACAAAGGTATCTGTACAGATATTATTAAATTATTTATTAGCAATTAATAATTAAAGCTTACTTATTAATACAAATGAATCTTTAATATAATCCTACATCCAATGCATTAACATTGTGGAATCCATACTGCAAGCCAAATGAGTCACTCTAGCCAGACAGATTCTTCAGCCTATAAATGTAATGCTAACACACACTACACATGCATGCACATGATAACATTCACGGTAAGATTTACTTGATAGGAGCAATATAGTCTGCAAGATGTATCTGTGATATTCTGGAGTAGGTCTATGGGTGCTGCCTACCAAAGTGATTCCAACCAACATTCCTCAAATGCATTTGAGACCCTTATTGCCCACAAATCAATGCACGACAATTCTGATACTTGAATTCCTACTCAGGACTCCTGATGGGCTTGTACTGTGGTTGCTGGCCTGTACCAAAAAAACCCATGCCTTCACTCCATCTTCACTTTTATCTTCACTAGCGAAATCAGTCACACTGATTTGCTTTGTAGACATACACTTACAATGAACTATCCATTTTCTAGAATGCCACCTGCCATACAGCCCGATTCCAGCCTGTTATCACTCCAGATGTAGGGAAATGCCAATGTTTTTCCCTTCCC
>JAGPOW010003316.1:82487832-82522839 GCA_030014935.1 Caiman crocodilus | reverse complement strand
TAGCTGGGGTCATCTAAACCCAGCACTCTTTCCTGCCTATGCAGGGGGTCGGACTCGATGATCTATTGAGGTCCCTTCTGACCCTAACATCTATGAATCCCAAGTGTCACTTTGGAGTCTTCTGGGGTGAAAATTAAAGAGCCTCACAGCAGGGAGGGGTGGAAAGCTAAATATCATGGGATGATATATGGATGACCAATTTCCTATTAAGTGCTGGTGGAATGGACAAATTTAACCTGAAACACGGGGAGAGTTATTTTTACATGAAAAATTGTAATGAGATAGACCTATGCATCATTTGTCAACTCACTTTAGTTTTTGCACTTTTAAGAACCTTAATGCATGGTTTATCTGTCCACACCCTGAAACACTGAGCTCTAGTAAAAGGTGTTGACTCTGTTAAGAAATCTTAAATGGACTCTGCATACTCCTTGCTGCTCCCTCTGATTGTAAGGGAGATTGACTGTTCTGTGGGAACAACAGCCAGACCTAGGAGAAAAGTTTTAGTGGATTTTTATGAATTTATTTGAGCTAAATTTCCAGGGTGGGTTTGGACTGTGCAAATTACACTCGCAACAAAATTCTATTATAAAACTGACATTAAAACTAAGAATGTAATCTCATTATATGATGCACCTCAGTGTGAAAAACAACTGATAGGCTGCCTTAACCTTTACCAAAAACATAACGTTTGCCAAGAAGCATCCCATTCTCCCAGCAAGGTAACAGAAGAATTTGGTTACTCCAACAGAAAATTGCTGGGATTTTCACAATCTCCCTTTACCTGAGCTTCCCTTTCTACTTTTTTCTCCCAAAGCAGAAACTGGAGACTGGGCAAATAAAAAGAATTAAAAAAATAAGGTTTTTTTTTATTTGCTTGATAGAACTCACAGGTATGGAACTTGCGTTCTGATGGTCAGAAGTTCTACAACACAATGAAAAACTAAAATTAGCAAGACCCGGGACCACACCCCAGGGCAGGTTTCCTGTAAAGTCAGCCTTTGGAAAGCATATGGGACAGATGTCAGGCTGAGAAGTATCTGAATGTAGGTAAATCATTTTATGTACATCACAACGCAGGCAGATTTTGGACTATGAGTACCACTGGAATTTGCAGGAAATCTTTGGACAAGGGCCAATGTTGAGGCGTGACTTATCAGCCAATAATGTTGCTAATTTCATGGATGCTGGAAGAGGATTAGTCCAGTAACACACTTTTAGTTAAAAGGTGGCATTTTATTTTCTTTGGTGCTACCAATTTACTCACCTGGGAAGATGGATTTATAGGTTCAAAAAAAATCTGATCTTTGTAGTGCATTGTGTTCCCTTGCAATGTCATCTTTCCATGCCAGTAGCATGTGACAATGGGTAAAATGTACATGTAATAGAATGGATCAATTCCGCTAATTACTAGGATTCCTTTTGGCACTTTAATCTGGTCAAATTCAACAGACATAGTACTTGACAAATTAGACAATCTTCCACTTGGAGTGTCCTGTGACATAACCTACTACTTCATGGCCAATCTCTTAGATAGGACTTTAAATTAAGATCGCAGGGGGATAGGGAAATGCTAACTGGAGCCTACCCAGGGACCAATATACAGGAAAGCTCCATTAACAATGAAACCAAGCAAGCCACTCTTATGGGAGCTGAGAAAACAGCTTCCCTTCAATGCAACAGGTGGCCAATGACCTCAATAGAAGGACTCAGGCGCCTGTACATCAATGCCAGAAGCATGGGGAACACACAGAAGGAACTCATCCTTCTGCTTTCCACTGGGCACTATGATCTAGTAGGGATCATGGAGACCTGGTGGAACTCCTCTCATGACTGGAGCATAGCCATAAAGGGCTACATCCTCACACAAGGGATCGGGTAGGGAAGAGAGGTGGGGGTGTTCCTCTGTATGTGAAGGAGCAGTACACCTCCCTACAGGCCAATGTTGGCCCTAAAGAAGAACAGTTTGAAACCCTCTGGGTCAAGCTCCGGGGGAGGTGCGGTAAGAGAGACCTGACTATAGGTGTATACTATATACCTATATTCACCCATGAACTAACGGAGGCCACGTGTGCATGGGATATGATTGTCATGGGTGACTTCAACTACCCAGACATCTCCTGGGAGGAGCAGGCCACGCAGAGGCAATGCAGTTCCTGACTTGGTCCTGGTGGCCAACTTAAACATAGAGGGCGATAGTGACCATGAAATCATTAAGTTCACAGTCCACTGCAAAGCTGACAAAACAGATATCAAGCTCAAAGTCTTAGACTTCAAAAATGGAAATTTTAACAAGCTCAGGTCACTAGTAGAGTATGCCCTGAGAGACCAAGGACCACAGGTAAAGGGAGCATGAGAAGAATGGTTGTTTCTTAAGGATACAACCCTTAAGGCTCAGAGAAAATCCATTCCCATGTAGAAACCAGATTAGGCAAACTAAGAAAGAAACCACACTAAAACGAGCTACAAGAATCAAAGACAACAAGATGTCCTTCTTTAGCTATGTAGGGAGTAAAAGGAAAACTAATGGGAGTATGGGGCTGCTGCTCAATGCGTTAGGATACCTGGTCACTACCACTCAGGAAAAAATGGAGCTCCTAAATGACTACTATTCCTCAGTCTTTCACAAGACCAAGAAGAACAACATGCCAGGTAGGGCACAGACTGAGTAGGGCGGGATTGACACCCTTCCCACAAAACTGGTGTACGATCAATTAATGAAATTAGATGTATATAAATCAGCAGGACCGGATGAACTCCACCCAAGAGTGCTGCAAGAGTTGGCTGAAGTAATCACAGAGCCCCTGGCAAAGGTCTTTCAAAAATCATGGGCCTCTAGAGAAATCCCAGAGGACTGGAAGAGGGCCAATGTTGTGCCTGTCTTCATGAAGAAGTGTGAAGACCTGGGAAACTACAGGCCAACTAGCCTAACTTCTATTCCAGGGAAAATTCTAGAAACATTCATCAGAGGCTACATGTGACCAACCTGCAGATGGTATGATGCTGAATGACAGCCAGCATGGCTTTGTTGCTGGCAGGTCTTTGTCTGATCAACCTCATTTCTTTCTATGATCAGTTTTCTCGTCAACTGGATGAGAGAAAAGCAGCTGACATCATATACCTCAACTTCCAGAAAGCCTTTGACCTGGTATCCCAAGAGGTACTGATCAGAAAACTGGAAGATATCGGGCTCAACTGCAGGACCGTCAAGTGGGTGTGAAACTGGTTGCGGGGTAGGACATAGAGAGTCCAAATGAATGGATTGGTGTCATCCTGGTGAGATGTGGGCAGCAGCATACCCCAGGGGTCAGTACTTGGCTCACTGCTGTTCAATATCTTCATCAACAACCTGGATGAGGTAGCGAAAAGCCCATTAGCCAAGTTCGCAGACAACACCAAGATATGGGGTTGTGTAGACACATCTGCAGATAGACTGCAAATACAAGCAGACCTAGATAGGCTGGCATGTTGGTCAGAACAGAACCAGATGAGGTTCAACATAGAGAAATGCAAAGTGCTGCATCTGGGAAGGAAGAACCCCCCAGCAAACCTGAAGGCTGGGCTTCACTAACTTGACTACTGACCAGCACTACAAATGAAAGGGATCTGTGGGTAACAATAGACCCTGGCATGAATATGAGCCGGCAATGCGATGCAGTAGCTGCTTGGGCCAATAAAACTCTGGCATGCATCAATCGATGCATCTCCAGTAAATCCAAAGAAGTGATTTTCCCACTTTACTCAACACTGGTGCGGCTGCAGCTGGAGTATTACGTCCAGTTCTGGGCGCTGCACTTCAACAAGGATGTGCCAAAGCCCAAAAGGGTCCGGAGAAGGGCCTCCTGCATGGTCAAGGACTTGCATGACAAACCATATGAGGAGAGGGTGAGGAATCTTGGACTCTTCAGTCTAAAGAAGGCTGAGAGGGGACCTGATTGAAGCTTACCACTATATCAGAGGTGTACATCAGGGTCTCAGTGAACAATAGTTCACCAGGAGCCCAGGGAGAAAACTAGAAACAATGGCGCAAAGTTCTGGAAGATAGTTTCAGGCTGAACATTAGGAAAAACTTCTTTACAACTAGGGTGTCCAGACTGTGGAACAAGCTCCCCTGAGAGGTGGTGCAATCATCTACCCTAGAAGTCTTCAAGAAAAGACTTGGACAGTCACCTGGCTGGGGTTGTCTGACCCCCGATGTTTTCCCTGCTCATGCAGGGGGCTATAATGATCCTTCGGGATGCCTTCCAGTCATATGGATTCTATGATTCATCTATCACAATTCAAAGTGCAAGGAAAACAGTAGAGTAGGCATAAAAAGTCACATACATACATCTATTATCTATCCACCTCATAGGAACAACATTCACCTGATAAATGTGGACTTATGGACTTCATGCAGACATAAGAAAGCTGTCTAGCACAGGCTAGGGCCATCATGATGACCTGGACTATTTCCTGCTTTAATTTTATCCTTGCCCTGGGAATCTTGGAGATAGGTGGAAAGGTACAAACTTGTGAAACCAAGAAAAAGCTGAACATCAGGTAGTTTCCATAACCAGAGGTACTCAGATGTAGAAGGAAATGCACTCATTGTAGAGAACTATAAGCTAGTGCTTGTGGACTGACGCAAGTGTAACTATACAGAATTTGAAGAGGTGGACTAAGGTCTTGAGATGGTGAAAGACAGGTCTCAATCCTCATTCCTTTTCTGAAACTAAGCAATAAAGGAAATAAAATCTCCTGCTCTGAAGTTTGCACGCTTTTCCACTAGTTGAACTAGAAAGTCGACCCCTTGTTTTATTAGAGTTCCTTAAGAGGGTTCCAACTAGAGGGATCTCTCTGTCATTTGGCTATCGCTTGTTAACAGTCTTGAGACTCCATCAGTTTCCAATTATCCCCAAACCAGGCTTCCCTGAACAGAAGAGATGACTGATAAATGGTGGACCGTCCCCATCAAAGTCTCATATATCATAATTAATGCTTCTCTGAGTTGGATGTACCATGTTTCCTTGACTTCTTATCACAGTACTTTTTAATACTGTTGTGACTGAGGCTCATGTACACCAGATTTTGGCTGGTTTGGCATGGTTAGTCATCCACCTGGGAAAGGTGGCACCAATTAATATTGTTTCTCTTATATGGCCCCCAGCAGGATATCATTCATTAGGGTAGGCCCTGGAAGATCTTTACGTTGTCCCTGGGGTCAGACAATGGATGCCTGATTACCTTATGTAGGGAGAAGGATGAAAAGGTAGATACTGTGTTTTTCTGGGGAATGGTTATCCTTTGCTATTCTTTGTATCGTTCTCTACAAATCAAGTTACTGGGAAGGAGGTTTCACAGGCGTCTGTAGTTGTTTCTTTAACGAGGAGATTCAGGTTCTGGGCTTGGAAGAGCCCAGAGACTAGTGGATTAGACTGGCCGGAGCAGGAATTCACCTCTTACAGGGACAATATGAAGACAGCTAGTATAGGCTAGCTCTCTTTCTACTGAAAGGATTCAGAGGTTGATGGTGTTTCTGCGATTTGGATGAGCTCATTCATCTCAGACATTTTCTTGGGATCTTTGAGTCTCATTGTGCCATATCTCGTGAGTAAAGAAGGCTTTGTGCCACAGAGGAGGAGGAATAGGATGCTTCCTTCAACGGAGGCCCCAGTTTTCCCAGCTGTCATGCTGGGATGTAGGTAGCTGGGTGTGGGGCCACTTGGAGATCAAAGCACCTACTCAGGTCATGATGGGTGAGCAGAATCTGGCTAACAAACAGGGTTAGGGAGCTGGGAGGTCAGAGTAGAGTCTGAAAACTTGACAGCAAGTCAAGGGTACTGGAGTAGCTTGAGATCAGCCTGGAGTAGCTTGAGGGGCACTGGTCCTCATTTCTTTGGGTTATTCTTATGGAATTCTCAGTAGGTCAAGGATGTGGACGTTTTCCACCAGTTCCCATGTGTGGTCTCTAGGCATGTATTCCTACCAATCTACTAAGTAGTACAACTTCTGCTATCTCCACTTTGAATCTAAACATCTCACAACTAGGTACCCCTCCTGTCCTTGGAATGTTATGGGGTGGTGAAAGTTGGGTACAATGTGATATAACAATATGGTGTACTGGGTGGATCTTCAGAGTTTGGGGGAGTTGTAATTTGGAGACTACAGGGTTGGTTTGGTGGGTTATGCAGAAGAGCTAAATAAGCAGTGGTCCCTTGGGGTTGTCAGAGTCTATGGATAAAGTGGGGTGTAACTAGGGATGGGAGCCAAAGTTTGCAAAGAATGGGCTTTGTCCAGTTGAAACATGCTCAGAATTCTTGTATGTGAATTTGTCAAGTGTCTGGAATAAGCACCAGTTATTCTGTTGAAAACTGAGATAAAAATGGAGGTCTTGTTCTAAGACCCAATTGATTTTCTCAGCCTGTTCATTTGTCTGGGGATGGTAAGCTGAAATGAGATGAGCGCAGACTGTAAGTAGAGGAAGAACTCCAAGCCAACACTGGGAGATGAATGGGGAACTATAGTCTGATATGATGCATCTAGGAGCCTGTGGAGGCATACTATCTGATCCAACTGTAACTGGACTGTATTCTGAGGGATAGCCCAGGTATGGAATGAAGTGGGCCATTTTGGTGAGTTGATCTGTTACGGTCAGGATCATAGAACAACTGAGACCAGCTCTAGAATGTGGAATTTTGGCAAGTCCAAAATTCCAACATGGA
Source organism: Caiman crocodilus (assembly GCA_030014935.1). Taxonomy (NCBI): domain Eukaryota; kingdom Metazoa; phylum Chordata; order Crocodylia; family Alligatoridae; genus Caiman; species Caiman crocodilus. The sequence continues at coordinate 82,516,135 of JAGPOW010003316.1, read as the reverse complement.
ATTTCATCTTCCCATAGACCCCACTAGTATTGGTAAAGCTCAGCTGCTTTGTTCCTGTGTTGCAAACCAGCAGGAGAGGGATGCATATATAGCAACAGTTCCCTTCCTGGGAGAAAGTTCCTTAATATAGAACAGGGGCAGGCAATTATTTTGGGCGGAGGGCCACTTACTAAGTTTTGGCAAGCCATTGAGGGCCATATGACTGGCAGCCAGGGGCAGATAAATATTAATTTTCTAAATTTTTTAGGGGCCCTATGGGCCAGATAGAATGGCCTGGTGGGCCACACCTGGACCATGGGCTGCATTTTGCCTGCTCCTGATATAGAACTTTTACCAGGACCCAGTAAGGATCATCAAATACAATGAAGAAAGGAATGCTGGGGAACTCTTCTTGTCAGTGCAGAGGCAGAAAAGGATCTTGGAGTCATTACTGATGCCAGAATGAACATAGGCTGACAGTGTGGGGTTGTGATCAGGAAGGCCAACCACACCCTGTTATGCATCCACAGATGCATCTCAAGCAGGTCCAAGGAGGTGATAGTCCCCCTCTGTGCAACACTGGTCAGGCCACAGTTGAAGAACTGCATCCAGTTCTGGGTGCCGCACTTCAGGAGGAATGCGGACAACATGGAGAGGGCCCAGAGAAGGGCCTTTTGCATTGTCAGGGGGAAGCACAGCAGGCCCTACAAGAAGAGGCTAAGGGACCTGAACCTGCTCAGCCTCCACAAGAGAAGGCTGAGAGGGGGTCTAGTGGCCATTTACAAACCAGTCAGAAGGGACGAGCAGGCATTGGGGAGTCCCTGTTCCCCCGAGCACCACCAGGAGTGATGAGAATTAACGGTCACAAGCTGGCAGAGGGTAGATTCAGACTACACATCAGGAGGTGCTACTTAATAGTCAGGGTGGCTAGGATCTGAAACCAACTTCCAAGAGATGTGGTGCTGGCTCCTACCCTGGGGGTCTTAAGAGGAAGCTGGTTGAACATCTTGCCAGGGTCATTTGACCCCAGTACTCTTTCCTCCCATGGCAGGGGGTCAGACTTGAATGTTTACTCAGATGCCTTCTGACCCTACCAACTATGAAAGTATGCTTCCCAGTCCTGGAGGTCAGGACTTTTGTGCTTCACCATAGGGTAGGCCCAACTCAGGGGTCTCACTTTCACCTAATCCCTGAAGTAGGGTCCTGGCTGAGCTAGCAACAAAAGGTACCACTGGATCAGAAATCCCCTAAAGCACCATCAGTCCCCATCAGGTGAGAGAGAGGCACATAGGACTATGTGGGATAGGCACAGAGCAACCTCCTGTAACAGCTGCCAAGTCTCCTCACATTAGCACTGGCTATTCTCTTGAGGATACACCACTAGAGACTGTAGGAATTGGTTCTTGGGCAGTTGGGTTCTTGGGCAGCTGCATCTATGTTCCCAGGACTCCCCAGGTGAAACCAAGCTGGTTCAGCTGGTCCTGCCCAGCCAGCCTGTCTCCCAAATCTGTGCTATCCAACACAGGAGGGACTGAGAGCACCAGCAAGGGATTAGGCTCCACAACAAACCGTCTTCACTGAATGGAGGAGGTCCAAGCAAACTGCCATGCCAAGGTGTGGGCAGCTGAGTGTGGGGCCACTCAGGGATTGAGGTGCAGACCAAGGTTATGATGCATGACCAGAATTCAGAGGACAAACTGGGCCAGGGAGTCAGGAGGCCAATCAGACTTTTAAGCATAAAAGCATGTCAAGCCAAGGGTACCAGAGGAATAGCTAGAGAGTGAGGTTACCAATGAACTGAGTTAGGAAGCCAGGAGATCAAGCAAAGAAAAACATGTAGGAGAAAGCTAGAGGGAGCACTACAGCAGTCATGGGTCAGGTAGAACTCTGTTCCCCAAATACTTGTTCTTGTTCAGGAATTTATTTGTGGGAACTGAAAGGTCAGCTAACTGCAGCTGGGCATTCCAGTGACAAGGAGAGGGCAGAGGGTTAGGCCCTGTTGGAGGCTGCACGGAAAGCTTGACCAGTCTGCAGGAACAGCCTTTGGGTGGCAAGATGAGATGACTGTTTGTGCTAGCCAGGCTAAGTCCCCAGGTTTAAAGCTGCAGCTTCACATCAATATGCTTGATAGTTTGCCATATTATTGGTAGCAAAGTGTGATTTCAGATGGCCTTTTGTTGCCTCTTAATGAAAGGTGGGTTGAGCAGGACAAAATGGTGTGTCTGTGCTCTGCATCAAAGCAGTGCTAGTAAAAAAAAGTCTGCATGTGTACAGAGCTGAATATTCCAATGATACCAGAGGAAACCAGTGCCAAGACAGAGGTTATATAGCCACAGTGCAATTTCCTTTGGCTGACAGAGCACACCCACAATTGGTCAAATCAGTCTGCATCTTAGGAATGCTCTTGGATTCCTGGTTGATGCTAAGCTCTCACATAGTAGGATCCGTGAGTACCGTCTCCAGCTGGCTAGGGCACTCTTTCCCATGCTTGGGGAAGATGATCAGGGTTCCACTAATCATGCTTTTTGTCACTTTCAGCCTAAACTAAAGCAATGCAATATAGATGGACATGAAGCCATCAGGTCCTTAGGAAACCACTATTTCAAATTCATGTTTCATCTATGACACCTGTTACAACAAACATATCAAATCTGTTCTCTATTTCCTGCACTGGTTACATACAGAGCATTACATTGAGTCAAGCTCAGGGTTTCTGACTTTGCCTTTGCGATACACATAAGAAACTAACCTGAGTGCCTAAGGTGAAGATTGGCCTTGACAACCCCATTCCTCAGATAAAATTTAACTCTGGCATAAAGGTAAAGCTCATCTCTGCAAGAGAAGAACTTTCTTAAAAGGCTTATCTGAATCTATCCCATAAGGCACCTCAACAACTTCAACTCAAGCAGAGGTCCTATATTCTAAACCTTGCCTTCCCAGACATAGAAGCAAGCATAATTTAATCAAATAAAATCATATCAAAACAAAATACTATGCTGTACACAAAATTCTCTCTCTCAAGAGAGAAGGAGGAGATAGAAAATGAATTCCATATCACAGATATCAGTCATGTTTCTTAATGCACTTCTGGAAGACAGTGAGGTCCTGATGAATGCAGTATAAGAACCTGCATAAAACAGGAAAAAGGAAACAAACCTTTGGATGAATTCAGAGTCTGCAACAACATTTGTAATATACCATGGGTCCCAGAACAAAGCTTGGGAGGCTGTAGCCAGCCTGCTAGACAGTTAGTTAGCCATATTATATTCTTTTATTACTCACAAAAATGATAAACTATTTCTAAAGAACATTGTGGTTGCCATGTTAAGCACTTCTAAATTTGGGAATCTCAGAACTAGAGTTTGCAAGCTTAATTCAGTCCCTTTGCACACATACATTGTGATATAGCTTCAATTTTATGTTCATACTATCTCTTCATAGGACCATGCCTCATTTAGCATATGGGATGGGTGGTACTCATTTAATCAACAGCTAGGCAATATCTTATTTTTCCTCATTGTTCAACATGTGGCCCTAGTTCTTATTTATTGCTAATTCAATTACTGCTATGAAGACTGATTTATTCATTTTCTTACAGACTTTTCTATGATATACCTGCAAATGTATCTGTATCCTTCACAAACACTAGTTTCCAGAACTGAGATAATGGGAGCAGATATTATTTCAATTAACCAATGGATAATTTAGCCATAGAGATTAAGGTCACAAGCATCCAGTAATCTTATGAGCCTAGGTAGAGATGCCTCGCACCTGATTTTTTTCACAGTACACAGCCTTGCTTAACACTTTCTATATTCAAATCCCACCACCTATTGACTTCAGTTGCAAATATGCATGCTTATCCCTTGTGAAATCAGATCCCCAGGTTTCAAGTTGGGCAGCCATAAAAAAATTAGGACTGCCTACTTAATGAATACTTATGATGGCTTAAGCAACTTGCTTAACATCAAATAAAAACTCTGTTGCAGAGGCAGAAATAAAACCCAGTTCTCCAGGGCAGAACTGCCTTAGCAATGAGACCATTTATTCTTCGCCTCCAAATATTCATCTCATTCACTTTACACCTATCCTGTCCTCTTATAATAGTTGGTGAAGCTGAGATCCCACAAACAACAGTCTGCTTCAGTGCACAACTTTTATTCATTTCCAGAGCAGGTTTACCTTGTGCCCTGAATGAGGCAGAAGCCCCATGGAAATAAGTCAGGGTTCAAGTGACTGAAGACTGCACCACAATAACTTCAGAGAAGAGGGCCTCAACCAATCCCAGTGTTCTTCTCCCTCAACCAATGGGTTCCCATGCACTCTACCTATTACTCTGCCTATTACTCTGGCAGGATTTCAGCCTCAGTCTTCTGACCACTGATCAGAGTGGCAGTCTCCTTGTGCATCAAGACCCAGTGGTAGCCTTTCACCCAACCAGTCTGAGCTTTCCCTCCTGGTTCCCCATCACAGGTTCTTTTACCAAATCAGTCTCAGATTTCTCTCCTTTCCCCTTCTACCTAGCTATAAGGGGACCAAGTATGTCCAGTTGCTGTGTGGGGATCCTGCATATTTGGAGCTGACCAGTTTTTGGAGCCATGTGCATGCTGACTAAGAAGAGACTGTTCAGACATTTAAGTACTAGAGTTGAAGAAATCTCAACTGAACATGTCCCAACAGATTTTTCAGAGGTTTAGAATGTCATCATGTTTGAGTGTACTGTCATGGAGAAAGTAAATAGCCTGTGGCAGATGTTAATTTAAATGCATAATGGAATTTTATCTTATATCCCCCCCAAACTGTGCATACTGCTGCGCCAGATGTTCAACATCTGGCCTGGCAGGACATGCAGTTTTTGAGATCTGGGATAAAATTGCTCAGATCTCATTGTGGGTCTACAGGTGTCTTGGGAGCCTGGGATCAGGGAACTGCTCTCTGAGGCTTGACTCCCCATGTGCCCAGACTTTATAAAGGTAAGCTGGGCAGGCCAATGTCACAGAGCTGGCCTCCAATACAAGGCTGCCCACATGCCTTTACACTTGTTGGCGTGTGGGGAGCCCAGTATCAGAGATCTGCTCACAGATGCTGGGTTCCCGGTGTGCCTGGACCTTTAAAATGTGCACTGGGCATGCTGGGGAGCTGAAAAGCATTAATCACATGATAAATGTAGCATTTGCAAGGACACACCTCTAACAGAATGAATGCTGTCCTGGCAAATGCCATGCCCCATGTCCACAGTATAGGAGAAATAAAGAATGTTAAAGGATCACCAGAAACCATAATGAACCAGTGGCAAAACAATATTTCTGCCATTCAGCCTCTCAAAAATGGCTGCACTGAAGAGTCCTGACTGTGATTTCCCCCCAAAAAACGTAATTCAGCCTGAGACAGACACACAACATGCAAAATGGCTAAAGTTTTGCAAAGTATACACAAGGAAAATCAGACGCTTCTACTGGGAAATGTCAGATAATTGAAGTTGTTGAAAGTGATGCCAACTCTGACTGTAACAAGCTCAGAACAGAATTTCTAACTCAGGTATGTCTGCTCTCCCAAAACAGCATGTAGAAAATGAATTGCAGACTTCAGCATCTAAATAATCTAGCAACAATTTTAAATGAGATCTTGCAATGATGTCTACATTCATCTTGGAGGTTAGTCACAAATTGATTCTAAGTGTCAAACTATTATGACTGAAGGAATTACTAGGGATGATGGGAAAAGATACAGACCTTTAAAATACAAGAGATGCAACTATTCCTAAGTTTTACTTGGGTTTGTGCATCCTTGATCAGCTTTTAACTTGCATATACAACCACTCAGAATCATTTAAAAGGTGTAAGATTGGATAGTCCTTTATACATAATTTTAACCCGCAGCCAGAAATTATTAGACATTCTGGACAGAATCAGTTAAATATAGTCCAAGCAAAACCCTTTAAGAACTGTTGGCTTCTAGTCTATACTGAGGAAAAGTTGATGATAAATCCTTTGGAATTAAGCATAGGGTTAGCAAGTTTTACAGATGTGTTCCATGACAGGAGAAAGGATGCAAAAGAGTTCTTACCATATTTAAACAAGAAATTAATCACTAAGTAGAAAGACAAGATATGATTGGCGTGACTTTCCAGAAAGAATGATTCTGGAAATTTTGTGCCAACTTGGACTACAGATAAAATCAAGAATAGTCATAAGTGACAAAAGCTAATAGGAAAAAATAATTCTTGGTTAATTTATTTTACCTTGTGTATTTGATGGTACTAGTAGATTTACAGAGTATCACTGTTTTTTATTATCATTATCCTCACTTTTGTTGAGTTCAAATTCACTTTTGGAAAGTAGGTACAAACTTAAAAATGAGAAACAAATTTTAAGACCAAATATTTGAAACAAGACCTAAGTTCAGAATTCTGCTTTTGCTCTACAGCAGCTGATGAAATCAAACTCATAAAATGCTGCCTTTCCTGTACTATTTTAGCTATAATGCCATTGATTCTTGCAAGGAACACAGTACCCCCTGAAATCAGTAGCTAGCAAGCAAACAAAAAAGAATGAAGAAAGGCAGTATGCTTTATTGTTCAGTGTATGGAATGAGAGCCTGGAGACATGTTTTACAGTTAAATTTTATTTCTGTCTCTGTTTTAGTGCATGCCCTTGGGAAACTGCTATGTGTCAATTTTCCCAGTTGTACACTTGTATAATACAATACCATATACCAAATTTTGGAGGGAAAAGTGCTACATGTGTTAAAATATTAGGTCTATTTTAAAACAGTGCTAATAATATTCATTCTGTAATTTAAAGCTCAGCTGTACTTTGTTACTAGCTTTGGAGCTTATGCAATTTTAAATTCATTTTTAAAAGTTATGATTCACCTTTAATGAATCTCACTTAGTCCTTTTCTGGTATGTTGGCTCAACTCTGAAAATGATTGTCAAGAAAGCTATATAGTCAGCAATATTAACTACATGGTCAGCAAAATTAACATGCAAATAAACTTAACTGCTACATTTAGAAAGCCAATATAATATCTATCAATATTTTCATGAAGGCAATTCAGAACAGGAAGTCAGAATAGGAATTCAGAACTTAAAATGTTTAAATTCAAAAAGGATGCACACAAAATGATAGGGGGAAAATACAAATTTCACAACACAAGCGGTCAATCATTTTAATAAAGGTGCTTAGTCATGTTTAATCTGAAGTTGGGCAGAAGAAATATCAGGGTAGCATGGTAGAGAGTCTTTACACATGTTCCCAGGGGGAGGAGGGGAGAGAAAAGTTTGCTTTAGTTAGAGAGGCTCCGAGAGCTGCTCTAATTAAAGTGCCTGCAGCATCTCATGTATCAGCATCCCCGTGCTTCAAAAATTGCAGCAGAATACTTTAAAGTTCATCAAATGAGCTTTAGTTCAAGTGCCCCCACCTCCATTTTGAAGCTCAGGGACACTGATACACGAACCACAGAGGATGCAATTACCATGCTCCAGCAGACTCAATTAAGCAAGTCTGCTTCAATGTGCTGTAATTGCAGTGCATCAGAGCACTGTCCCTGCACTTCTACAGGCATACTTAGACAGTCACAGGGTCATGTTCTCAAGGCAAAAAATTACTTTTTAGTCCTTCAAAACCATCACTGTAATGTAAGCTAAGAATAGAGTTTCCATGTTGCTTTTATGTTACAGTTACTTCAGCATATATGCTAGAATGAAATATAACCATTAGATAATAAATGGGCTCACCATTAGCATCATGAGAATATTCAATGCCAGAAACTGTGCATCTCCGGAAAACCATCTTATTTTCGGTAAGAGTACCAGTCTTGTCTGAGAATATATACTGTATCTGACCTAAGTCTTCAGTGATGTTTAAAGCTCGGCACTGTAGCTGAGAATCTGTTTCTTCATCATACAAATCCTTGTCTTGATGGATGAAGTATACCTGGCATATTTTAACTATTTCAATGGATACATACAAAGAAATTGGAATCAGAACCTAAAACACACAAACACAGACTAATTAGAAGATCACCGATACCTTGAACTGGTTATAATCTAATCAATTTTATAGTAAACTAGAGTCACAAAGAGTTGCTGGACTATACTGTACCTTTAAGAGTTTAAATAGGCTTAGAGTCAATATTGTACACTTATCACTTATTAGAATGTTTGAAAAGAGTTTACTGTGACAGATTAGAAAAGCTTATTGTAGAGCCAAAATCCATAATTATGTCTGGAAGTGTGATTACCAAGGCTTGGATAGAAGCAAACATTTTCAGGCTAGTAAGTTGAGCTTGAAAGTAGCTAGGAAAGGAAAAGAGAAAGAGGGAAAAAACACAGAGTATAGTCAGAATTCTGCAAATGCAAAAGAATATCTTATACCAAAAGGGATAAATAGCTCCAAAATTTATTCTGTGTAATAACAGGCTGGTACTAAATTAGCTTTCCAGGAACAGGAATATTAAAATGAACAGTGTTAGTAGGTTCTGTAGAAAAGTAATCTTTTCAGGCTCTGCTTTTGTGTAGCAGTTTAACTGAATGAAGAACAGGTTTTGTAATTGCTGAAGAAAATGTTGTAGTAAGAGGTTTTTCAAAATAGATTTTCAGCAATTTCTTGGTGATTTTCAAAAAAGCCATGAACAACATAATTTATAGTTTAATGCTGCCTTGCAGATGTTTGTCAGTACAGAAACTGTAAAAGAGAATACATTCCTTTAAACTATATTAAAGGAGTGTATATTTAAATAAGCAATAGGCAAATTCCAGTACATTTCAGAATCATAAGTTACTTCAGAATCATTTAAGACAAGATACTAATTGGCCTATATGTTTTCTCTACTTAGGTGATGCAGTGCCTAAGATTCAGGTGTCTTACCACAAGAGGGTGAAGCATATCAACAGGGTAAGGCACGTAGATTTCTTATATATTGACATGTCGCAGGGATGTTCTATATCATCCAGTCATTTAGCACAGAGGCACCTACAGTCTGTTCAACATTAAATTCTGAATCAAATCTCAGAGATTTGGCAGATCTCTTCTGTTATTTGCATTCTGAAATCACCGATAATTTACATTTATGTGTTTCTTCACCAGAAGTGGGTTACTGAGCTTCTGCTGCCTGGCATTCCATGAGTGTGACTGTTGAGTATCCTTAGCAGCATATACTTCATCTTAACCCTTTCTGTCCGATTAAAAAGAAAACTGTTCCTAGAGCCTTTACAGCAAGAACTCAACTAGTACAATTTTTGTAGCTCTGTTACAGTCAACAGAGCCATGCAACTTGCAGTAGCTGAGGATTTGGGCCTTTACAATTTGGGGGGTATTTATACTTTGGTCATCGTTAGCTGCTGAGTAGAACCTTTCTTTAATGATGCCTCTTTATTTTTCTGGATATGTAATCATGTATTTCTCACATGTCTAACTGCATTGTGGTTTAAATATTTCATCAGCTTCCCAAGTTCTCCATCTATCTATCCATTCTTCCATCCCTTGTAAAGATAAGGAACCATTAGATACAACTTTTTTACCTGAAAAACTATTATCATTGTCAAAAATAAATAGACTGCAGCTAGAACTGGGGACAAATAGTTGCCATCAGGTCCTGGAACATCAAACACTGGTTTCTTCTTCTCACTGAACTGCCAGACCCAAAGGCCATGACCTGAGGAAGAATTGAAATAGATGAAAACTCAAATGAACTCCCAGAAAAAAAAATATTTATATTGCATAGATTTTACCTGAGAGGTAATAAGCAGAGAAAACATGGCTTGTGCTTTTACCTGATTTTTTAAGGAAATATGAAATAAAAAAAGAGGCTTGAAGGCCACACTTATTTTCTGCATTTGAAATGTGGATCTTGTTTGATTTCAAAGGCACCAGGATGACTAGAGAGCTAGTGAAATGATGATATCCTGAGTTAGAAGATAGAAGCTGAGAAAATGAGAGCTGAAGAGATTTACTCAGACTTTTACAAACTCTTTATCTACTGCATTTTCTTTTTAATACCTAATTAAAGTTAGGGAATTTAAACAGGTATTAAAATGTTCACATTTTGTAGAACATATGCTTTTATTAAAGATATAAGAAGTGCACTCTGAAAACTAAGATGTGAAAGTTCCAATTACCTATTTTTTGAGACATACAAGTTTTTCAGCTCATGAAAAAAGGACTTGAGCTGGTATCCCTGATATTTCAAAGGTTTTAAGGAAGCAGTGCAAAACCTAAAACTTGGGGGGACAAGGGGAAAGGAGAGGTAATACCCCAAACACTTTCGGATTATATTCTTTTGCTATATTAACATTTTGCCATCCAACCCTTATATCCAGTTCTCACTTACAGACACAAAATCATGCAGTTTACAAACCAGAATCCAAACTACCTTAACTCTGCCCCTTAAACATTTTCTAAGTTTTAATGTGACTTGTTACATTGAGATGGACTTTGATATCAGCTTTTAATATTATAACTCTGCCTACTTATATACAGTAGTAGCCAAATAAGTTCCTGTTTTAGTCTCATAAAGCCAGGAAAAGGTTCATGTGATAGCCACATTTACTCTCCTTGTTAACACACTGCCTTGGCATCTGACTAATGATATGCTAAATTCAATTGCCCTTAATTATAATTTGATTTCAAGCTGACTGTTATTTGGAGGAGAATGCTACCAAAGGTAGAGTGTTGTCATCAGCATAATGGTCCATGAAACATATGAGAAGCAAGAATTCTTACTGATATCTTTTATTAGACAACTGTAGAGGTAGGAGAATTGCTGGACAAGCTTTCAGGCATCAACAAATAGAGTTGAGCAAGAACACTTTATGCTTGAAAGCTTGTGCAACCACACTCCCAAATATCCAATTTTTCCAGTAAAACATATTACTAAAACTCCTTATCCCTTGTACTGATGGTGGAGGCACCTGGCCATACAGTTTTCTAATAATGATATCTATATATCTATATCATTACTAGAGAACTGTATACATTTGATTACTATGATTAGGAGGTTAATATTTAGATGGGCTTAGGTATCTACAGTTTATTATCAAAAATAATTTAAGTAACAAGGGAGATGGACAAACAGTGAATTCTTGTTAATTTACATATGGGAAAATTTGTATTTTTTCAGATTCCCTGCCAGTGACCTTTCAATTATCATTTGGTCACTACTGCATAACTCATCATTAACTCATTCTCCTTGGAGTGGCAAACCAACCAGAGTTCACTGTTCATCAGTCAAGAGATAGAAAATGTGTATTTTTAATATTGCAAAGTAAAGCACGTGGATTTTAGGGAGGGATGTGCTCGTTATCTTTAATTTTTTAACAATGACTTACCAATGGCAGAAAAAAGGCACATAACTATAAGTATGAGAACACACCAAAGGACATCAATATTCATCTCTCTTTCAAGCTTACTGCGTTTGTAACGTGGTCCATTGTTATTTAACAAAGCTTTGGTCTCATGCCCTGTAGAAAAAAGTGATATTAAACAACAGAATATAGAATATTTTTAAAAATCTAAAAATCCTACAAAATATGAATATGGGAGATAAAACAAAAGCCAACTTTTACCTGCATAAATCACAATCCCAGTAACCTCTTCTGTATTCCGAATAGTACATCCACGCAACAAAAGGTTTTCTTTATATAACCCATCCCTGTTTCCATTTGTATGAATACTGCAAAACATTTAATCAACAGAACTCAGCAGTGAATTTTGAAACATTTATGACCAGATGCTAATCCATCTAATACGTACCAATGTGAATGTAGAGATCCTATTCCATCCTGCTTAAGCTGCTGAACAACTGTTAATACAAAAGGTGGGCAGACCTGTCTCTTCCTGCTTTTTGTGACATGGTTTGAAGACTAAGATAATAGCAAGTTATCTAGGCTTGGTTTTCTAGGTGGCTTGGTTTTCTAGAACTTGCAGTGAGTAGAACAGGAATATATTCAGGCATATAAATCCACTTAAATGCATAAATGCAGAGTAGGATCAAACCCCTAGTTTATTTTACCATGTTACAAATTCTTAATCAAAAGTAATGGAGTATCTATAGAACTTTAGAAGTTTTATTCCAACCCAGTATGCTCACTTGATTGTAAAGGACTCAGAAGCAGTCCTGACACCAAAAATTATTCAAATAAAGGAAGTGAAGGGAAAAGGGAATAAATATATGAGTGAGAGAAAAGGGGCTATATTACAAATGCCTTCTATTCTTCGATTTATACAGAGGCAATGGCATGCACCTTATGTATGGCATGTCAAATGGAAAGGTTCTATGTCTGTGTAGTTAATGGTATAAGCAAATATTGTTTGTTAAAATTCTTTATTAATCCAAATATATTGTTGAAAGAGATGTTAGATGCCCTTCCTCATAGAAGTAGGGTCAGAAGGGGCCTTGTAGATCTTCAAGTCCAACCCCCTGTCTGGGCAGGAGGAAAACTGGGCTCAAATGACCCCAGCCAGGTAGGCATTGAGCCGCTTCTTAAAGACGCCCAGGGTAGGAGCCAGCACCACTTCTCGTGGAAGCTGGTTCCAGATCCTAGCTGCTCTGACTTTGAAGTAGTTCTTACAGATGTCTAATCTAAACCTACTCTCCAACAACTTGTGGTGAGTAGGTTTAGATTAGACATCGTCAAGTCTGGGAAAAAGCAGATACAGCCTAAGATAAGTACCAAGTAAAGCGATTTTTAATTTCATCATGTAAATGAAAACAGTAGTTAAGAAAAGACAAAGAGGGCTGTAAACCTATGGAGCAAAGAGATGTTATGAGAAGTAGCTACAGATCAAATGAAGAGTAGTTAAAATAGGATCATACGGAAGTAGGGCTAGAAGGGACCTCAAAAGGTCATCTAGTCTGGTCCCCTGGTCAAGGTAGGATCCCCCCGGCCAAGTGCCTGTTCAACCTGCTCTTGAAATTTGCAGGGATGGAGATTCCACGTCTCTAGGTAGCCTGTTCCAATGACTGCCCTCACAGAAGAAAGTTCCTCCTAATTTCAACCCAAATTTCCTCTACTGTAGTTTGAGGCCCTTGCTCCTAGTATTGTCTCCTATGGTCACAGAGAAAACCCGATCTCCATTCTCTCTATGATTAACCTTCAGGTATTTGAAGACTGTTACCAAACTCTACCTCAGTCTTCTCTTCTCCAGACTAAATAACCCTATGTCTTCAACCTTTCTTCATAAATCATGCCCCCAGGCCTCAAATAATTTGTGGGTCTCTGCTGGACACTTTCCAATCTGTCCACACCCTTCTTGAAGTATGTAGCTCAAAATGGGGGACACTACTCCAGGTGAGGCCTTACCAGTGCTGAAAGAGAGGAAGAATCACTTCCCTCAATTTGCAAGTGACATTTCTGTTAACATAATTCAGTATAGTATTGGCCCTTTTTGTATCAAGAGCACTGTTAGCTTGTATTCACCTTAGGGCCTCTCTACACATGCAGGTAAAGGTATAATAGGATCTAATTAGCAATCCACATGACGGCACCTCCTGCCACGCTACATGTGCATGGCAGGAGGTGTGATTGTGTATTAGATTTCATCATGCCTTGTCGCCAGAAAGAATTTCCCTTGGCTGGGAGGCTGAGTCAATTAATGGGGCTCCCAGCCACAGGGGCGCACCATTCATTCCTGCAGCTGGAAGCCCCATCAGCTTACCTTGGCTTACAGCTGCAGAAGTATCCTAGGGATCCCCGCAGCAGGGAGACTGAAGTTGCTACAATTTCCTTGTCTCATTGGCAGTGAAGGGGAAAGGGTAACTATCTGAGTGACAATAAGTGACCTTGTAGCTGCTGCAAAGGGGGTGTGCAGGGCACCCCACAACTGTGTGATCACAGCAGCTGCAGTCTCCCAGCCATGCAGGTGCACCTTCTGCAAACTGACAGCCCTATCAGCTGGGAGCTCCAAGGTTTAGGGGTGCACATGGGGACCCTTAACTGGGAGCTCCAATCAGCTGATGGGGCTCCCAGCCACAGGGACTCCTGGACACATGTTTAATTAATGGCATGATAGGAAGCAGCTAAAAAATTATTATACATCTTCTGTGGAGCAACTTTGGGTACCTTATTCTATTCCTTTTTTTAATCATGCCATTAACTGACTGAAAATGTGGCCCAGTTTAATTGGTTAACTGGTTAATTATGCCTTAAGTATAATGTATAGATGGGGCCTCATGGCCATACTATAACCCGCAGGTCCTTCTCTGCTGGACTGTGGCCTAGTCAGTGATTCCCTAATCTATATTTGTGCACACGTACAGATTAGATAAATCGAATAGGTAAACTTACTCCTATTTTTCTTGGCTCTTTTGGCCCTATTTTGTCTCTGGAAACATTGTGCTCCTCCTCCTTGCTTTTCTCCTTCCGTCTCCAGAAGAAACAATCTAGGACATGTTTACAAATGCTTGGAGGAGGAAGGAAGGGAGGAGAGGGCACTCTAATTAAAGTGCCCACAGTGTCTTGTGTAGTAAGCGTCCCATGCTTCAAAGTGGCAGCAGGGACACTAATTAAAGCTTACTTGACAAAACTTAGTTATAGTGCCACCACTGCCATTTTGAAGCACAGGGATGCTGAATACATGAGATGTAGAGGCTGCTGGAGTGCATTAATTAGCATGCTCCAGCAGACTCAGTTAATCAAGTCTGCTCTGACTAGAGGTACACTGATAGAGATTTGGGGGCTATTACCAATAGCCAATTTTTAAAGAGGTATATCGATCAATACCAATCCAATTTTTGACACAGCTGCATGCAGCTGGTAATTCTATTGTGGTAGAAGGGGAGGGGGAGGAGGGAAGGGGCATGGGGGGAGCAGATAAATGCCCCCCATGGTGAGGGAGAGTCAGACTGGGGCAGGTGCTCTGCAGCCGGGGTGGGGCAGGGTGGGGTGGGGCGTGGGACAGAGCTGCAGCTTGTCTGGGGGGCACAGCTCCTGCTGCTGCACTTGGTTCAGGTGGCAGTGGAGCTGGGAGGGAGTTATGGGAGACTACGGCAAAATTTGGGGTGGCTACAGCACCCCTGCCTGTAGCCCCCCTCCCAGCACCGCTGTTACCCACCCCGAGCACAACCCGGTCCAGCCCTCCCCCTCCCCATGTCAGGAAGAGCCTGGTGCGTTCCCTGACCCCAGCCCATAGCTGCAGTCCACCCCACCCCGCACAGATCCAGGGGCACATGCCCCTACCCTGTTCCCTTCCAAGATGCACACAATGGTGGGAACTGCTCCCCATTCCCGTGCCCCTTGGACAAGCTGCAGCTCCACAGGATGATATGGAATGATCCAATTTTAAGGAATGATAGGGAATGATACTATTTTAACTGACTGGGTAGCACGTACCCCAGCCCCACTCCCTCAGTCACTGTGGGGGGAATTGATCTGCCCCACCATGCCCCTTCCCTCTCTCCTCCCCATCCACCACAACAGACTTACCAGCTGTATACAGCTCTCCAAGCTGCCAGGCTCTGCTCCTTGCTGCCTGCATGCTGCACTGTAGTTGTGTACATGCACAGGCATTTATCATCCAAATTATTAGCCACATCAGGCCAATTTCCCATACAGTCAATTTTCTTTATATCACAGTGCTGATCCGATATTGGGCCAGTGTATTGGTGCACCTCTAGCTCCAACATGCTGTAATTACAGTGTGTCGGACTAGCATCCCCTCATGCCTACAGGCACCCCTAGATTTTACTGTATTCAAGCTTTGTTTTTTTCTGAAGCCACAACTAGAAGGGCAAAACAAACATCTGGTTTCCTGGATCTATCAATGAATGATAAAGACTCTAATCCAACTCCTGACAAGGCTTCCACATATATTATGGAAAAAAAAACAGAACATCAGAATAGATGAGACCAATTTAGTAGACAAAATAACAACTTTTCAATATAAATATTTATTGTCTCTTATTTATCTATTGACTAAAATTTCAATTATGTCAGAGGAACATAGGAAACTATCACTTGTGGGAATGGACTGCCACAAGGACAATATTAAGAACAAGAAAATTAACTTCTTACATTAGTCAGACTGCCGCAATAGAAACTGACTGGTTAAGAGACTAAGATGCCACCCTACTCTGTCTTTTGCCTGACTTCATATAACATGGCTACCCACTTATCTCCTTACATCAGTAGCACTGGAACATTTTTCAGGGTAAGTCAAAACAGTGGGTTGGAAAAGTCAAATAGCATTTTTAGACCTGCCATATATGAATGAAATTCCACATAATGGACTCTGGTATCTTAATGTCAGAGAGAAAACAGTAAGGGAAAACATGAAATATATTATTGGTTATGCAGTTATGCAGACCTCAAAAACAGGAATTATGTTTTCAAAGCCAACTGGAATACAACGCAAACAGATAAATTCTGATAGTTGTAAGAGAAATGTTGAGAAACTAAATACAGTATAATAATGCAAAGACATAACTATCTAGCTGCTGTTGCTGCAATTTCAATTTTTATCTCTTTATTTTATATAGAATATTTTGCCATCCATACATATGCTGTCATCTGATACTTAGTATTGCTGACTTGCGTATTAAAATCACAAGTCAGTCACCCAAAATTATGAAACTGGCTTAAGGGTATGAACTTTTCAAAAGAGTTTTTTTGTTTGTTCTTTAACTTGTCTTTGGTTTCCTGACTCTTCCAAGTCCATTCAGCTGAAGATTTCATGCTTTTCTCTTCAAATCCTGAAAGTTAGAAACTTTTTTTTAATAATGGAAGATCACTCTTAGCACACCTTGCACTTCAAGAGTTACACGGAGAATCTGGAGAGGGTTCAGAGGAGGGCCACTGTCATGATTATTGGCGTCAGTGAAAGACCCTATGAGAAGAGGTTGAGAGATCTGGATCTCTTCAGCCTTCACAAGAGACAGCTGAGGGGGGAGCTTGTAGCCGCCTGTAAGTTTATCAAGGGAGGACAACAGGGAACTGGTGATAAACTATTTGCCAGAGCACCCCAAGAAGTAACTAGGAATAACAGGTGCTAACTAGTTGAGAGTAGATTTAGGTTAGACATTAGAAGACATTTTTTACAGTAAGGGTGGCTAGAATCTGGAATGGGCTTCTAAGAGAGATAGTACTATCACCTAGCTTGGAGGTCTTCAAGAGGAGGCTTGATATTCACCTGGCTAGGGTTATCTGACCACGGGGCAGGGGCAGGGGGTCAGACACAATGATCCATTGTGGTCCCTTCCAACTCTACAATCTATGATCCACTGTTTTAAGAAACATGGCAAATATCATACAACAAGCAATAAACTGCAAGAAGTGACAACATGGGCTTCTCAAACATATTCAAATAATCTGGAAAAATTCTCCCAGGTTTGCTCTCTGGATACAGTTACTAACCCAGAGTCATGTGTGCAGACATTTGAATCCTAAGTACCAGAAGAGTGAAAAGCTTGCAGTGCTGACACTGTGCAGCCAGAGAGGGAGGAGCGAAAGGGGGCTTCCTTAGTCTGCCTGGTGACAGATTACAGCAGTACATATTTCCTGCAGCATAATATGAAGACTGTGAAGGGGGACTGTTCTGGAGAAGCAAAGTTCAACGAGCCACACGCTGACTCCTTGTGGGGAGGGGGAGAAGCTGGAGGACTATGTTCTCTTCTGAGAGAAGCCATGGCATATACAGACATTCGCTGTTCCAAGAAAAACTCTCTTGGGAGTGATTTAACCCTTATTGTTCCAAGGTTATTTTTCTCTTGGAGTGGTCATTTTTATTCTGGTAGAAAAAGTCTGAACATCTGTATACTCATGTTTTCTCCTGGCAAAAAAGTGATACACCCAGGAGAAACTGAATGTCTGTTCAAGACTATGAGCATGTATAGACAAAACAGTGGCCCTAAATTGAAGCAGTGTTTTTTAAAAAACAGTGCTTCAATTTAGGGCTGATTAAACCACCATATCATGTGCACAACCTGCTGACTTAGCTGCCTCTCCGGTGGAGAGGGAAGAGCAAGCTGCTGGTGGGCAGAGTGGTCCCTGAGCTGAGATGGGGGCTGATGTTCTCCTCTGTGCCAGTGGCTACCCCGCTCCTCCTGGTGGCACCCGCCCACAGACACCTGGCTCGAGTGGTCCCAGGGGGTACCACAGCCACGGAGGGAAGCACTGGGCCCCCATGCAGCTCAGTCAGGCTTGTCGGGGGGGGTGTGTGGAAATCAGGCTTGCTGCTTTCTTGGGCACAGCCTGCTTTCTCAGGCTGCTGCCAGGCTAGCTGCAGGGCTTCCTGCAAAGCTGTGGAGCTGCACAAAGCCCAGTACTTCGCTCCATGGCTGTAGGGGCAGCAAACTAAAACTCCTCAAAGGAGTTTTAGTTTGCTGTGCCTCAAGTAACTGAAGGTGCATTATACCACCAAATTTCCTACAGCGGCTGGAATTAATCCGCAATACACTGCCAAAGCATGCAAAAACTGACACCGTTAAAGTGGTGCAAAAGCATTTAGCCTGCTTTAAAGTCTCGTGCACACATGCCTCTCGCTTTGCCTACACATGGCTTATGTTCTTTACTGCATGACATCAATGGATATGTCTGCATTGTGCCCTTAGCATGTCCTGGAAGGAATTCCTCTCAGCATTCCTTAGCCTTCTACTTGCACTCCCATATACCAGACCTGGAAATGTGATAGCAAAGGGTCCAGGAGTTCGCTCATGGGGCCACTCAAGAGATCTTGATTTCCAGTGTACTACAAAGCAGCTGCTGAGACAACCACAACGTAGGTTCACCACTGCATTTGAGGGTTCAGAATGAACATGGGAGTGGGTAGGCACAGCATGTGGTAGAGAGCGCTTAGAGTCTGACACAGACAAAGAATAGATATACCTAGCAAGTCTAGTTGTGGAGTAAAGAATGGGTCATCCTATATGGCTGTCAGTCAGTGCCTTCAGTGGACATAATGCATAACACAGAAATAAAAGTTATTGTCCCCACCTCTAAATGCTTACAGTCTAAATTTAAAAGAACGTTGAGAGAAAGGATCATGTTATGTGCTGTGCTTTTTTCAGCAGGACCGCTGAGGTGAGTAAGGGTGAAGTTTTTAGGAATGTTATAGATATAGCACCCATAATATCTGACCAGAGACCAGAAACAAAAAGCCAAGGAAAATGAGGAGGTGAGATCCCCCAAGGTAATGAGTTGGAAGGATAATGAAGAGTTTCTTCCCCTTTAGAGGAGAACTCCTAGCTGGACTTCTGAAACAGCAGAATGTAGTGTCATGTTTGGTGAAGTTCTGTTTGTCTCTTTCAGCATTTCATTGTCTTGGCATTTGATCATGGACTTCTCAAATACATAGCCAAGAGTCACTGCCCCGAAAATCAATAAGCAATGAACTTGGGAACCACAAATATTTGGGAGGTATAGTCATATATATCATTTTGAAGGAATGATTTGTTAAATTATTCACATGGTAACTTCAGCAATCATCTTGTTCTTAGTATTATGACTTTCTCTGCCTTTTAAGACCAATTCTCCAAGAACTTGTCTTATGAAGTACTAGGATGTTGGCTTGAGTTTCCAGTAAAGTCTTCAAAATGTGTCCCTCTTAATAAATACATTTGTTTTTACAAATGTATAGGAGAAGTAATAGCTCTGGCTTCTTATTTTATAGCCCATACCAGTTATTTATAGTTAATAGTTAGTGACAGTGGGCAATGATGTATATAGACACAGTACACTAAAAATGTATATGTACATTTAAAACTTGTTAGAGGTACACAAAGGTATTTTGTCTGGTTAATAGATATTTCCATTGCACTCAGTAAGTCTTGTTCACTTGAGGCTTAATTGGTTTTATTCATTTAGCTCAAATGCAACACCAAATGGTAAATATTCAAAACACCACCCATTCCATGTCTATAACAACAGTGCAACATTTCAAATTGAGCAGTTTATGTTTGAGATCTAAATATCTTATGCTCTTGCACGGATTGGGCCCTCCCACTAAAGTTTAAGGGCCAAAAGTTGAAGACCAGGGTAGCAACTTGTTCCCAATTTACCTACAAGAGCATGTTCTATTAATTTCCATTTTTACATGACAAAAATCAAGCTGCTTAAATCACCTATGATCCACAGACCTTTGAAAACTGAAATGCAGGGAACCAAACTATAGCAAAAAGGAGCTAAGAGAAATGCAACTAATTTTTCCTTAAACTTCTTCCCTGCAGCTCTTCCACAAGTAATCAGTTCACTGAGTTGATAAAGAAATGCTACTCCAGATGGACACTTATATTTAAGGAAAGAAATATTACAAACTTGAGATTCTGAATGGAACAAATTCAACATAAGAGCCATATAAATTATACAGGTCTGATAACTGACTTTTCAAAGGTTTAAGCTAATGTTGTGACCCCCACTGACAAGATGGCTTAGCTCCCATTTCTTGCTGGGTTGAGAGATACTGAATCTTAAATTTGTTACATGTTCAGCACTGAATTTTCCTCTTCCAGGATCCTGGCCAATAAAATTTTGGAAGGAAAGGAAGAAATTTTTCCCTGGCAATATTTTTAAATTATTGACTTTTTGAAGCTGTTCAGGAGTTTACAATGTTAGAGTTAGTCCTCAGGAATGTGGACTTGAGGGCTAAATGAAGTGTACCTATTGGTCCAATTTCTTGCATAGGCAGCAACCTAAAATGTATGGTACAGAAACTACTAACTCCTCCTTTGCCTACATACTTATCAACCATACATGGTTATGGTCAGTGCATTTAGTTAATATTTCAACAGACAACCTTACTGAACAGAATAAGATGAAATATCTGATGGTAGCTTGTTTCAGCTATCTACCGCTTTTTGTTTGGAAGCCTGTACTGAATTTAACAGAGTGACACAACTAAAAAGCACCTCCTGTCCAGCCTCTAGTTTTCCAGGCATCCTAAAAAAAGTAAACTGGGGGATTATCATTTTGTGAAAAGCTGAAGATCCCTAAGCAATTACCCAGCAATCTTGAAAAAATATCTGCCTTCCTGGAACTCCTGCTGGTACAGTTATGTAAAGCATTCCATGTGAAATTACCTCCCTTAAATTGCCTGTTTCCAAACTTGATGAAGATCTTTCATATGTAGCATTCTTTCAACAACATAGTTGGCATGAAAACTAAGTTTTATAAGCTGGGTAGGAAGGCATTTGAGGTCTTGGGACATAGTCATATTCTAAATAGCTTTTCATAGAGCACTCCTCATTTTGAACTGGAATGGATTACAAGGTGGAAGGCAAATGAGTGAAGTCATTTGGTATGGCTTCAGGTTCCCTGTCTAGCTGAGCCTAATCCTTGTGGTTTGGAGGACAGCAAAAGCCAATTTGACTTGTTTATCAGAGGGACTGTCCACATAGCATATATCAGTCAAAAGGAAAAACGTGTGAAAAACCAGTGGCTTTTCCACTGGCTTTTGCCTGGAGGTTTCCCTAGCAATTACCATATTTACTGGAATCCAAAACAAGTTTTTTCCCCCACAACAAACATACGGGAAAAAAAGACTCATCTTAGATTTAAGTACTGCTTCAAGGCAGGCAGTGGCTCAGCTCCAGCTTCGGATTTGGGCTGAAGCTGGAGTTGAGCCACCACCCATCCTGAGCTGGGGTGGGGAAGAGGGATGTGCAGCTGGGGAAGCATGGGGGAGATTGTGCGGGGCATGGGGGAGCACACGATCCACAATGGGGGTATGGGTACACAAGGCAGATCCATGGTGAGAGTGGCAGGAGTGTGGGGGAGACCCTGTAGCCTGTCCTCACCCCCAGCTTAGCTTATGCTTTGACTCTAGCTCCAGCTCCAGCCCTGGCCAGGCCCAGAGCTGCTGCTGCTGATGTTTCTGACTGGCCAGGGTTGGGCTGGAGCTACCATGAAGGTAAGGGGAAGGGAAGGGACAAGGAATGGGGAGTGGTAGCGGGGCAGGCAGAGGCATGGGACAAACAGGAGAGTAAGGAACAGGGAGGACAGGTAGCAGGGAGTCGGGAGGCATATAGGGCAAAGGGCAGGGGGGCATATGGGGCAGGGATTTGGCCCCTTTCCCCCTGCTGCTGCTTTCCCTCCATAGCTATAGGGGGATGAATTTAAAAAGGCTCCTCTACCCCTGCCATATCTACCCAAATCAAAGACAACTCTGAATTTAAGACTAGCCTTCCCCTTCTGGACAACAAACTTATAACAACATTACATATTTGTTACAGTTTTCCTGGATCAGAATTTACTTATTGGAAAGTCATTTTAAATTTGTCCCCCCTGCTGCTGAAGCAAAAAAGCAGGGTTGGGATGGGGGACAAGCACTGGGGAAAGCAGAGTCAGGAGGCAGGCAGGGAGAAAGCAGAGGCATGTAGACAGGCAGAATGGAAAGCAGGGAGGGAAAGCAGAGATGGGAAAGGGCAGGCAGCCTGCCCCCTCCTCTTGCCCCCCTAATGCCTGCCTCCCCCACCATTTCCTTACCCATTGCTTCCACACCCAACCCCCCTTCCACTGCTTTCTTTGATGATCCAGGTGCAGGAGGAGCTCCAGAGCTGTTCTTGTCCCATGCTTCAGGAAGCCTGCGCCTGGCAGATTCCTCCTTTCCTGCCTGCTTCCCATACTTGCTTCCTCCGTTTCCTCTTCCCCCTTCCTCCTTTCCTGCCTGGTCCCTCTACCCCCTCTTCCCCTGTCTCTCCTGATGGCCAGGAACAAGCCTGAAGAAAGAGTCCATATGGTGCAGTGCTCAACTCCCTGCACAGCTGCTCTCTGGCGAACGGAACAGATCAGCAAGGGACAGGACTGGCTCTGGAGCTCCCCTGCACTTGTTCAGTCAGACTTCAGCTAGGAAATGTGCAATGCTGCTCCTTAGGGAGCCCAGCTGGCTGGAGACTACAGCAGTAGTGTTCAGATTCCTCCTTCCTTGACAGCAAGGTGATGAGGGGAGCGTGGAAGGGAGGTGGGAAGGGAACAGATGCTGAAATGTGGGGGGTTATAAAAATTAAAAGTCACCTTGGATTTGGGTAAATATGGTACTTACCAAGACCTGCAGTAAATCTGCCTGCTCCAGATACTTTGTAAGGCTAAGCAGACTCCCTACTGTAATGTATCAGGGAAGACTCTTATCAACCTCTTCTCCCACAGAATCATGTTGACTTTGGGAGATGGAAGTCTCCTTCTATTGCAAGGGTACTAAACCTCCAGACCATAGGCCAAAGCTATCTTATGGAGCCATGGCATTCAGCCCCTGGGGATCCCCACAGGTAGGGAAATTTGGCAGCAGCAGTGGTAGACACTCCGCATAGTCAGATGCAGCTCCACCTGGGTCAGTGCTGTGCAATGGGATCAGGGATAGGCCCACCTCCCACAGATCTGGACTGGGGCTGGGAGGCTCTGCCCACACCTGTGTGTCCCAATTGAGGTCATGCTGCCTTGCCACCCTCCCACCCCCATGTAATCGCTCTCCCACAAGTCTGGATTGGGGCCAGGCTGCTTCCTACCCCCCACCCTCATAAGCAAACAGATCAGGGTCTGGCTGTGCACTACTTTGCAGCTGGATCAGGCCTTTGCCTGACCAGCACTGTGTACTAGACTGAATACGCTGGCTGGATCCAACCTGTGTATGGTCAGATGCTGGGCACATTGTTCTACTAGAAACCCAAAGAGAATGAGCCTCTGGTGGCGAGTCATAGCTGATTCTACACAAGGAGAAAGGGCTTGTTAGGAGAGACAAATTACATCAAGGCAGTGGGTTGGAGAGCATCAACATTTTTTTTTGGAGATGGACATCTAATTTTCGGACCCTCCCTGATCACTACTTATGCACGTTGTTTTTTGTTTGCTTTTTGTTTGTTTGTTTTGTTTACAATGGCAAGCTTGATTTGTACCATCGTTTTACAGGTAACTTTTATTACGTAAGTTTATGGCAAGGCCTTCACCTATCCATCCATATGATTCACCCACAACAACCCTTGATTTACTTTGCTTTTTGCTGTTTTTCACCAAAGGATCCTGGCTGTCATCTGATAGGCTGACCATTCATCCCTTTTTTGCTGGGACAGCCCCAATTTAAAAGTTTGTACCAGGCATCCTGTTGGTTTGGTCAAATGAAAACCTTCATCTCATTTTCAGTTGAATCCCCAGGACGGGGCTGTAAAAAATGGACTGACCCAGTAAAAATAGGACCGTTTCCTCCTGCCCCCACTCTCTAGTACTATGTTCTCCCTTCTGGTCTCCAGTACTCTGCATCCTCTGACTTCCTGGCATGCTCAGCTGAGACTGGAGCTCAGAGGCAGTTGAGCATGCTGGAGAAGGTGAAGGGAGCAGTGTCCCATTTTGAGATGTGGGAAATACAGTCAGCCTATCATGAGATTAACTGAGGATTTCAGCTTTTATTTTAAAAAAAAATATAGCCTTCACAATTCCAGAGAACAGCTGGAAAACCAGAAGGCAAATAACTCTCCCTCCCCCAGAAATAATTTTTAAGCCAATATCATTTCTTTTCAGGTTTTCTGAGTCATGGGTTTCGAGTGCTTGCCGTATGTCCCACATGCAGTTTGACTATACTCATGCTGGGTATGCATGTTATTTTTCATTTTATTTTTTTCAGGGTGTTGGAAGCAAGGAAAGAAATATTTAAAGGGGGTGGGGGGAGAATAAGAAAATGAGCCTGGGATCCGTAAGCGAGTAGAAATTGTGGCCACTGTTTGATCAAGTCCCTATGTTAATAGGCAATTCCCCTGCTTCACAGCATCTATTGAACATGCTTGGTGCACCTTATCATGACTGTGTGAAGGAAGAGAATGATTCAGTAATGCTTTGACTACACATTTGCAACAATAAGGAAGCTGGGGTCCTGGTCCACTTCAATGCACTGTATTCTCCTGATTCTAACAGGAGGATCCCCGCAACTAACACGTGGAAAAAAAGCCCCTCATCTTAGAATAGAGTATGAGGGAGGGGTTGGGGCTGTAGCTCTCCGTCACCAAGCAGCCTCTGCTCTACCACCTACCCTTCTCCCTCCCCTCTTCACCCTTGCTCCACACTGGCAGTTTCCATGTATGCTGCAGCCTGGAGCACTGAGCACCCCAGTCTGGTCTGCAGTAGAGGTGTGCAGCCTGCATGGCTGCTGTGGGAGGTGGGCTGGGCTGGGGCTGTATTCTGTGCCCCAGGCTAGAACAGGGGCAGAGCCTGCTGACATGGAGCAAAGTGGGAGGGAAGCAGAGGCTGTGGGGAGGGGAAAGTAGATGCTGGGAGAGTAGGAGGAAAGTGGGGAACAGAGACTTGGAGGAGGGGCACGAGGAAGACCAGAAATGGAAGGGGAAAGGAGGTGGGGGGCAGAGGGCAAAGGTGACAGGGCAGCAGATGCAAGCAGACAGCAAGCTTCTTGACCTCTGCCTACCACCCTCCCCTACTGCCTGCCTCCCTGCAGCGGTGGGAGGGGATGAATTTAAGAAGAATCCCCAATCATTACGTTCTATACAAGGAAATTTTAACAAATTTATACATTTCCATGTGTAGAATCTTATTATTGGGCAGCTCCCTTAAATTCAAGTAAATGCAGAATTTTGCAATATATTTTTCTGTTAACCTACTGTTACGCTGCTCTGCCATCTGCAGTTCTGATGGGGAGCAAGTCAGGTTGCTTGCTGTTGATGAATACATGGCTCTGCATGGAACTGTTACTGTTTAACAATAGAGTAGACAGTATGGCCTAGTGGACAAAATGGCGGAAACAAGAAACTTGGGCTTTGTATATACCCAGGGTCCCGCACTGGCCTATGGAGTGCACCTGGCAAATCATTTCTCTTCTCTGTAACTGTTTCCTTATTCGTAAAGGTGGATGATGCTGAACTTCCTGATAAAGTGCTTTGAAACTGATGCTGTAGAAGAACTAGGCATTTTTGTTGTTAAAGTTTGCCTGAATTTTTGATCGTTTTGCAAGAGGTGCATCTTTCTAAATGATGATGAACTCTGTGTCCTGAGTGCTAAGCCCATATTCTGCTATGTTTATCTCTTGGTTCTGTTGTTTACTGGCAGAATAGACCACATAGAGTTTACTGGAATTTCTCACTTCCTGTTGAGGAGAGTTGCACAGGGGAGACATTTTAGCTTTCAACATGCTACCTGTTACATGCAGATGAGCATTGACTCGGGTCAGGTTGTGGGAAGAAAAGAACTTGAAGAGGAAAGGAAGAGTTGGCACAAACATCTAGGAGCACAATCAATTGTTCTCATACTTTTCCCATTTTCTCCCAGTGAATACATGTCTACTGTGTACAAATGAAAAAAACTGCTATTCTAACTTTGCTAAAAAGCTTGCAAGCACAGAATCTGGAACCAAAGGCCTTGTTTTATAGAATTTTTATACTTCACACTGAAAAATAACCATTTCTAGGGCATACTTTTTTTAGATGCTGAAAAAGTTAAGCAAACTTTGACAGAAAAACATCAGCACTTTCATATGGCTCTACATGCAGCTCTTTTGAAAACCCACTGAAAGCCTCTGTTTTAAATATGCAAGAAACACTACTATTACCTGGGAAGTAGCACAATTTGACTATATTGTTTTAGCTGTTGATAAAAAAAAAAAAAAAAAATGTACTCCTTACAGGCACCTGTAATCTTACGGGCTAATTTTATTGCTCCATTCTGTCCCTACCTCACACCATAAGCCTTGTAGATGTTACTGTTTAATGATGTCACTGGCATTCATTCCACTCAGACCTCCCTGGGGTTTCTGAATACTCTCAGCCCTCCCTCTAGACTTTCAGACCCTCTGGTCCCCCTGCATAGCTTCTCTCTGGGCCCCAGGATCCTGTGGTCACCTCCCAGTCCTTTCTGTGCTCTCAGGCCCTGGTCCCACACTCGGCCTTTCCCTGGGCTCTTGGACTTTCTAGGCTCATGCTCATGCCCTCTCTGTACTCTCAGACTCTCAGGTTTCACACACTCTTCTCTTGGGGCTCTTGGACCCCTTAGTCCCACATGTAGCCATTCCCCAGGTTCTCAGATGCCATTCCCAGTTAGCCACTATCTCTGGACTCATGGACACTCTAGTTCACTTTTCACTACTCCGGTCCTGCGGACCCTCTGGTCCTGCTTACAACGCCTCCCAGAATCACGTACCCTCTAACCTGACTCTCAGCCCCTCCCTGGGCTGGTGGACCCCATAGTCCAAGTCTTCACTACTTCTCTGGCTCTTGGTCTTCTTTAGTCACGGTCTCTCTCAGCTATGTTCTTGGATGTGGATCTTCTGATCCACACCTCTGGGCTCCTGCACTCACTTCTAGGCACCACTCCCATCCCCCTCTTCAGCTACTAGTTCTCTAAGTAGGCCCTGAGCATGCCCACAGCAGGGTCCGAGGCAAAACTATCGATACAACTTAAGAAGCAGCACCTGCATCCTTGGGCAGACACTCAAGCCTTCTCTGAGCTTAACTTAAACCAGGGCCACCTACCCAAATAAACAAGTCCCTTTCTGCCCCAGGTACCTTCCCTTGTTACCTGCATTGCAGAGTTGCTTTCTTTCAGAATTCAGGAGCTCTACTGCCCTACTGCTAGGAGCTCCTCACTTCATGGCTCCAAAGGCTAGATTGCCTGACTGGCTCAGGCCCAGGGCTTACATAGCTTCAGCCCAGTCTGCCGCTTGTCAGGTAAGTCCCTAATTAACCCCCTTTGCCACCTGCATGTTGTGTTTCCAGCTCTTGCTCTCTTAAGAGAGCAAGTGCAGCCCAGTGCCCTGCTGCATTTAAAACTATTTGTTTTAATAAAATGTGACATGAAAAGCATCCAAGAGTTCTTCAGTCATTAAAGGAGCCTAAGAAAAAGAAAGGAAGGTCCTTTCCTTGATACATTAGGCTTTTTTCATCTCAGGATCTTCAAAAAATAAAGTTAATTTCTGCTGCCTGAGTTATTTATAAAAACAAGCATGTAGTTCCTGCTTAGGATGGGTCCTTTGTAAAGGTTCTATCATTCTTTTGCTTTAAAATTTAAACAACCCATTTAACACTCCTCATCTTGGATTTGATGAAGGCACTGGGGGAGCTGGCAGTTGCTGCAGCTTCAGTTCTGGCTCTGAACCAGGGTTAGGGCCAGGGCCAGTGCTGCTGTCTGCCCCCCACTGCCTTTCACAATTTCCGGACCATCATGGCTACATCACTTTTCATAGTATCATAGTATCTAGGGTCAGAAGGGGCCTAGAGCAGGCCATCTAGTCTGACCCCCTGCCAACGGCAGGAACGAGTGTCAGGCTCATAGGACCCCAGCCAAGTACCTATCTAATCTACTCTTAAAGATGCCCAAGGTAGGGGCAAGAACAACTTCCCTAGGAAGCCGGTTCCACATCCTAGCCACCCTAACTGTGAAGTAGTGCCTCCTAATGTCCAACCTGAACCT
>JAGPOW010003316.1:82469508-82487732 GCA_030014935.1 Caiman crocodilus | reverse complement strand
GCTCCAAGAGAGCTCGTATAACCGAGCCAAGGGCTCAGCAATCACCCCCGCCAGCTCCCTCAACACCCTTGGGTGTAGGTCATCTGGACCCGCCGACTTGAAGACATCTAGCCCTTCCAGAAGCCCCTCCACCAGGTCAACCCTCACCCACGGCCTAGCAGTGATTCCCGAGGGGGAACGTAGGCCTCCAACAGGAGGGAAGTCCCGGTCCCCCCTCAGGAAGACTGAGGCAAAGAACCCATTGAGGATCTCTGCCTTCCCATTGGCCATGAGCACCAGGTTGCCCGATGAATCCTTCAGGGGTCCGACACTTCCCGGGGCTCTCTTTTTGCTACCCACATACTTGAAAAAGGACTTCCTGTTGTCCTTGATCCTAGTCGCCAGGCAGAGCTCTACTCCCACCCTGGCCTTCCTAATAGCCCTCCTACACTCCCGAGCACAAGAGGAGTACTCGGGAGTACTCTTACACTACTGTAATGTGGATGATATAGAAATCCACCACTAACAACCAAATGAAATGCCAGACTACAAAGTGGGCTCTTCTTCTGGATGAAAAATGTCTTGAACTTAAAAGCTTGTCAAACTATATCCCAACTACACATAGTTAAATATGTTATGAATATTTAACTACAGATCAACTGTGCATCATAGTTGGTCCAATAAAAGATATCACCCTAAGAAATCCTTGCCTCTCCCAACTTATTTATAATATTTGCAAATATTTGTATGCCTGCCGGTCCTGAACTGATACTTTCTGAATTTAATGTAGATGAATGGATTTTGAAACACCCATGATGAATTAACAGTTTTTAAGATGGGAAAATAATATAATTTAAAAATCCAATTTTCAATTTTTTCACAATTCATTTATCTTATTAGCAGTGCTCATCGTTTCTAATAAGTTAGAGAGTAATAAATCACCACCCTCTAAGCAGAATTATTTTCTGCTTAACTGTTCTTAAAGATTTAGTTACTGTGATCTATCATTTTGTATGTGGTTAAAGACTACAGAATTAAAAGTTGTATTAAGAGAATATTTCCTAGCTTAGCATCCCTAAACTTGGTCAAAGTTATCCCTCTGTTTGAAAGACAGGAAAGAAAACATTGACATGTATGGAGAAATACTGATTTCTACATCTAATTTTCTCCACGGACATTCATTTTAAAAGAAAAAAAAGACAATACCAAATAACATGTCACTGATTTTTTGTTGTACCCTGTTTTTGGAACAGTACTCTATTTCCTCCTAATTCCAGATAGGCTTTTTTGATGTGTGGAGGCAAAAAATGTATCTTTTATCCATTACTGAACTGCTTCATGCATATTGCACTGGTACAAGCTGATTAATGCTGACATTTCAATTCACCTGAAGGGATGAAAATGGGTGGCTCTTAACTGTCTGAATGAAGAGTTCTCCAAAAAAGTTGTGAATGCCTGCCCCCAAACAGGAAGGAATAGCCGGATAAAAAATAGACATAACATACTAAATAGAATAATTTTAATGGCCACTCTTGACGAATTGAAAATTCCAGGCATTTATTTCAATCCTGTGACATAAAGAAGAGGTACTGTACAGTGTAGGATATATAAAATACTCACATGTAACCTCGAAACCTAGTTAAGTCATTGTTTGGCTTCTCACATTCAATAACACTGGTGAACTTCAGTGGGTCAAACTCAGAGTCCTAGAATAATAAACGTGATAATTATTTAGTACAAGGACTAACAATTTAATGTATACATATAGATGCTATCTTTTTACACAATATTCATAACACATTTAAGGCAGCATTTCAAAGACATTTAAATAATTAAGAACAAAAATCCTACTGAAAAATAGTGCAACTTAGGCTGCAAAATTCCTGAGGTGCTTTTGAAAAACGTTTTGCATAAAGATCCATTCTTGGAGGTTTTTAACACCCATCTCAACAAAACCCTGGCTGGAATGATATAGTTGGGGATGTTCCTGCTTTGAGAAAGGGGTTGGACTAAGTGATCTCCTGAGGTCTCTTCCAACACTAACTTTCTATGATTCTATAATTCTATTATTTCTTCTCTCAAATTAAAGAACACAGGTCTCCAAAGGCATACAATAACAAAAGAAGGTAGTCAACTCTGGAGCAAATGGAATTTGCTATGAAGATGAAAGACCAAATTTGTCTGAAAGGCTGAAAATATTCAAAGTATCATTAGTAGTTTTCAGCTACTTTAAGCAAAACTACTGCAAATCTAGGACAACATAAATCAATCTGTTGCCAATTAGGTACAACTAATATGAGCTGTCTGAAATATAAGCCAAACTTCTGAATTGCTTTGTGATAACTAAAGTAAATTAATCCAGATAGAGAGAATACTTTTCCTTCCCTTGATTAACACTTAAAACTCTACTTCATTCTTTGGATAATTAGTCTGAAATTGCAGCTTCTGCTAACTAAATACACCACACATTTACCAATCATTACTAGTCTGTAGTGCCTAAGAGAGAAGGATGTTCCACCGAGCAATTATTTAACTTCATTAAATGGAAATCAAGACACTTCCTTCTTATGAGGTCTGAGATGTATCCTAGACTAAAATTGAGAGGGCAAGGCAACAGAGGTGCCCATTTCTGATGCTGAAAGGGAATTAGTTTAACGGTATTCACCAAACTATCAAGATGACTTTTTTCTTGACTTTGCCAGTGTAGAACTCATTTAGAATCAGTGATCATTGCACAGAGAAAGTTTTTATTATTGATTCCCAGAAACCACAGCACTCCAAAAATTCTGTAAGTGTTGCCTATTGTTCTTCAAATAAGAGGTAAAAGACATTTAGATAAAAGGACACATCAGGATTACCACAATCAGAAACTGTTAGTGCTTATGGTATTCCATTAGCCTCTATCCAAGTACCACTCGGCACCCTAAATATTCAAGCTCCTTCTTTATTTTTCTGTCAAAAATACCTGATGGAGGTATAGATTTAAAGCACAGAAGTTAACATTGAGATTTTCCCACATGGCAAAACTTTATTACATTTCCACAAAGCAAGAGAAGATGCAGGTCTAGAAGACTGTACCAGTATCAAACAGAGACAGTATTATTGGGTTCCATAGTTACTGTGTCTCAATGGACACGTCCAGACAAGTGCACATGTAAGGTTTGCCGTGTCTCAAACCTGTTTGAGGTGCCAGAAACTACACACAGTGCACATGCAATAGTGAGCTGTGCTGCAAAACCAAATTTGATACCAGGACCTCTAGGTCTACCCTGGCTCCTCCAGCATGCCTGGAGCTGGGAGAAGCAGGGAATAAGCAGTTTGTCCA
The DNA here is from genome assembly GCA_030014935.1 of Caiman crocodilus. Lineage (NCBI taxonomy): Eukaryota > Metazoa > Chordata > Crocodylia > Alligatoridae > Caiman > Caiman crocodilus. The sequence goes on along the minus strand of JAGPOW010003316.1, from coordinate 82,484,428 downwards.
AAGTGGGGCATTTTCCCTGCACTGCGGTGTGCACAGTGGCAACAAGTAGTGGCACAAATTTGTGCTGCTACTTTTTGTGCCACAGTAAGCACACCCCCCTAAATGTGGGGATGCAGCCAATGAAACCTGTCAGATTGCTCAGTTTATGCTGGAGTTTGTCACATCAGAATACAGAATTAAGCTTCCAAACAAGCCAAACAAATAAGTGATGTGAAAAATGGGTAATTTAGTGCAGGGCAGGAGACTGTCAGATTGTGTACCCCTGTGTAGAGCAGCAAAGAACCCAAGACACAAGAAGTAATTTGACATAGCTGAGAATAGTTGATGTTAAAATATGTGGGCTTTTGAATTTTCAAAGTGTAGTTTTAGATGAAAAGTGATTGCACAAATGCCATAGTTTGGTCCATAATTATTGTGTCTCACTGAGTTTGGTGTCCAATTTTTCTGTTTATGCATGCCAGCCTCCCATATGTGGGGTATATTTACACTGAAGGCTGCAGCAGGTCGTAGAGACAGCTGAGCTAGATATAAACAAGCTAGATTGGTTACTAGGCCTAGAAGACTGAAGTGTAGATATATGGTCTGGGCGCCTATCCACAAGTGGGAACCCATGTGTTTCTTTGGAGACAAACAGCAGTGGCATGATGTGTGTCACTGTTAATTGTCTCCAGGAAACACCTGTGCCACATGCAGTCTGGTACACAGCATGTTGACCTGGGTGGGGTAGGGAAGGCTGCCCCAGCAGCCTTTCCTGGGGTCCTGGGGGCCTTTGGGAGCTGCAGCCGTGGCAATCCTGCAGCAAGGAGCCTGGCTGGCAGCCTGAGTGTGGCCAGTTAGGCTTTGATTTTGGGCAGTGTGTACTACTGCCCCTTGAACCACTGCACTTTTTTTATGTGCTGTTTTTTGACCCCAGGATCTCCAAATTAGCAGTGCAGGGAATGCCTGCATGTGCAGTGTGAGGTGTTGCAGACAGGTCTGTGGCACTGCATACTGTATGTCTGTGCTCCTCTGGATGCATCCTCTGAGACAAAATGGTGGTTCTGACTCTCTCTCATCTTTGCTCAATCATTTTCTCTTACAGCATGCTAATGTAATGCGAAGCTCTAGAAAGCACATTGAAACATTAGAAAATGCCACCTGGCTGCTACAAAAGTACAATGGAATAGGCTGTCCCATTCAACATGGGTTTTGGCTTCAATCCAACAGTACAGCTGAGCATGTGCTTATCTTTATGCACCTGTGCACCTTCGCTAAATTTACTTAACATTTCGGCTTAAAAAAAAAAGAAAAGAAACACCCCCCGCATCACACTTGAAGAGGAAGGGAGAAGTCATGATGAGCATCTAGAAGCATAATTAATTTTTCTCTTATTGTTGCTTATCTTTCTCCCACTTAATACATGCCTACTGTGGTTCTGAAGTTGCTCTGCTTCCAGCGTTCAAGGGTCCGTATCACAAAAAACATTAATCTTGGCAACTAGTTTCATTAGTGGTTTCAACTGAAATGAGGCATGGTTTTAAGTGCAATTCCTCCAAGTCAAGCTGTAGCATATTATGACTTAAAAGAGGCTGGGAAAGCTCTGTGACTAAATATAATAATTTGTGCTCCCAAACTTTTGAATGTCCATCCAGACCTTTCAACCTCAAAATAATATATATACTGGGTGAAAATGGGGTTAATTATACTCCACGCAACATAGAACAGTCACTTATCTTTCAAGAAGATACTTTATTCAGTATTTGCATATGGAATCAAGACAGAGCTAGAATGTCATAGTATCATAGCACTAAGAGTTGGAAGGGACCTAAATAGATCATCAGGTCTGATCCCCTGCCCCAGGCAGGAACAGGTGCCGGGATCATATCACCCCAGCCAAATATCTGTCCAGCCTCCTCTTGAAGACCCCCAAGGTAGGAAAGAGTATCACTTCCATTGGGAGTCTATTCCAGAGCTTGGCAGCCCTAACTGTGAAGTAAATCTATTTTAAAACTATGCAATGCTATGTGCAAATTGAAGGGCACACAATACTTGGGCTTGCAAAGGAGAGATCTTCCTTTTTATCATAGTATACAAGAATGTTGCCCCTCAGCAGGCTTTGGTTTATCTACCATGAGTTTTCATTCAAAGCTTCTTAAAAAAAAAAATCTTAATATCTTTGATGAATGTCTCTGAGGAAATCCTAAAGACACTTCATAATGAGGGCCAAACTAATCAAATGAAAACTGTGGCTGCTGAACTCAGCAGAGTATGGTTTCAGTGCTGTGTGGATACATTAACTTTTACAGCAAATGAATGTTTATGGACTGTATTTCCTTCCTCCTAGGAATACCTGCCAACGAAGTCAATATCTTTACCAAAGAAATCTATTTTAAATCAAGAACAAAAGCCTTTCCAACCAAAGATCCTGTCATAATCTGAAGGCAGTAACATTATCAGACTTCCACACCAGTGCCACAAAGCATATCTGTTGCTTTGTTTGCTGCATAATTTCCACTTATAGCTCATTTTTAGAGATAAATTTCTACTTTTCATTAAATCTCACTGTGTATTTGTGTTCTGTTAGACATCCCTTAAAACATGTTACCGTGGCCTTTAACTAGCTAGTATCTGTGAGGGGGGAAAATCCAATTACAGTAGTATTCTGCATGAGGGAAGCCAAGCTTTTGAATTCTGATTTACTGCTAAAACTCCTTAGTTCAAACAGCTTCATCCTTTTCTTGTGAAATGAAAGTGCAGACACACAATGCTTGCTATATCACAGACGCTGATATAGTTTTGACATGAAAATACCATTCTATAAAAGAATTAACATATACCTTAAATACTGCCAGCATGACACTGTTTTGCAAGCATACAAAGAAACAGGCAAACAAGGTTTCTTGGGTGAAGCGGCGCAGTTAATGCAAGGTGTCACAGAGTGCACTTCAGCAGGTGCTTGTTTGGGACTGCTGTGATCTTGTCCAGCCTCTGAGAGCCCCTTGAAGGAAGCCTACGTTTGGCCTCAGTCTAGCCTGCACAGCCCTGAGAATCCCCCAAAGACACTCATTTTTTTTCTTTTCCAGTTTTTCCAGCTTCCCAGAACTCCTCCAGCTGTCTCAGTCCACAGACTCCTCTGGTCAGGAGCTGACAGGCTACTTTACCCCTAGCCTTCTTGTCCGTGGTCATGTATAGATATCAATGCTTCCTGAGTGTTTACTATCAACAAAGGCGAGATGCCCAACAAAGCTATTCAAGACTGTTGATGGTCCATCTGGTCTCCTTCTGCACACAACCATCCTTGGTACTTAACCCTTCATTCTCTGTGCATATGCTGAGGAGGTAAATAACAATAAAGTGCTCATCTGACCCCAGGACTCATTCCTGCCCAGGGCAGGGGGTCGGACTCAATGATCCAATAGGTCCATTTAGACCCTAACATCTATGAAACTAGAACCAGGGAGTCTGGGACAGGCATTGAATAAACCAGTTTGACCCAAACAAGTTAAGTCTCATACATTCCACCACAGGAGCCATGTGAGTGCATGTGCACCCCCTGAGCCTGGCAGTGCACCCCCCATGAAAAGGCGTCGTTTGCCACCCTGATGCTGATGCTGCCAGCAGCGTCTGCGAGTGGTCCATTATCCCCGATGGCCACTGCCAGCACAGCCAGTGGCATCTGTGGGTGGTAGCCGAACCCTGGTCAGTGCTTGCCAGCCCCTACCCCACCACCCATGCTGGTGGCATTTGCAGGATCTTCCCTGCTTACCGACAACATGCTCCTGCCACTGCTGTGCCCCCCCAGACGTCATGCACCGTTCATGTTCAACCAGATTTATCTTAAACCAGTTTTAGCCATTTTGAAATTGGTTTATATGCATTGAACTTATGTTCTGTTACAGGTTTAAACCAGTTTCTGATCACTTAAACCATTTTATATGTAATGTCTGCCCCTCACCACAAGGTTTTACAAAAATCAAAGTTTTGCTTCTTTAAAAGTTAATTACTCACACTTCAACAAATGAGAGACAATTGTGTTTATTTTCTTGTGCAAAAATAGCAATCAAAAGGTAGTACTAGGGGAATGAGGTCAAAACTAGAATGATAGTATTGCTCTCAAAGAGCAGTATTATCTTTCACCAAGCATTTTTTGGACTGTCTTGAGGTTCAATTGATATTTTTAAATAAAAAAAACCTGCACTCCATTTTTTTCCCTTTCTTAGCATTAAAGAACATCACAGAAAGAGAGAAGCAGTTTAGAAGGAAATGTTATGTAGTCATTTTCCAAATAATCCAAATGAATGTACATCTACAGGAATGTACATCCACCTATGTAATACTAGACATTATACAGTAGAGGTTTTATAGTATTTTTTGGTTCACTGATCACTCAAAGCCAGACCCAACAAGACTTTAGCAGAATATAGGTGCCTTAGTCCAACCTGAGACTGAAAAAAAAAATTATGTGAGCTCCTGCCTAATGGTAATACAACAAAATGTGTTGAGGAAAGAGAATCTCCTAAAGAGGGTATTGAATGTGCACTGTTTTTCTAAGAGCACTTGCCAGAAGCCTATTGAGTATAGATAAATATTTGGTATTACACATCTCCAAAAACTACTCCCTTTGGATAGAAAATGCCCCTATTTTACATATTTTATTAATTCTTTTGCATTGATACAGAAGTGAATTGTCCACTCATTTTGTTCCTTACAATGACCAGTAAGTGTCTCAATTCTATTCGTTCTTTTAGCTTTCTACGTTCCAGAATAATAAACCTTTGCCCAGCTCTTTTTTTAACATCTACCTTATGGGGAAGAGAAACTATCCATATAACTCTAAGTTTCTCCTATTCCCTGAAAGCCTCCCTCAAAGTCTTACTCAACTGTTTTTGGTTTTTTATCCTTCCAGTGACTGAACCCCCTCATGGTAAGAAAAGTTTGACGTGTTTCTAAGCAAATACTGGTACCATTATAAGATTGTATCTTCTATCATTTTCTTTTTATCTGTCCTCACTTACTCCCTGAGTGGGGATAAGCTCACCATTGTAAATCCTGGGTTTTTACATATTTAGTGACTATCTGTTGGGCTTTTCTTCTGGTGCTAATCTCAGTTTTTGTTAATGCATTGATTTATGCACATATATCCAATTTAAATAAATGGAACATTTGATTCTGAGATGATAGTCCACTTATTTTCTTCTGCAAAATCATCCATAGCAACCATGCAGATTTTTTCTGAGCTATGGCTGTCCTGTTTGCTCATGTTGAGCAAAGATTTGCAAAATGATGTAAACCATTGCAGTTCTTGCATCTTTTCCAAATGCTATATATTAGCTTGACTTCTATTGTTTGTCATAGTGCACAGCAAAGTGTACCATTTTAGATGGACTCCAATTCTGAGCTCCATATGCCCACTGGTCTCAGGTCTCTGTTCTGTATTTTTGGATTCTATATATTATCCACAGTGTCAGAGCACTGTCCATTATCTGTAAGCTCCAGTCAAAATTGGCTTACTTCCTTTGCTTGGTAAATTGTAAATGTTGAGTCAAGAGCTGATTCTGGGGCTCCCTTTACTGTCTCTCAGTGCTTTTTTCCAAATCCCAATCATTGCCTTGTTTCTCATCAAGGATTCAGACATGCAAAATTGCAAGATTGACTCTTCCACCTTAGTTCATTCATAAATTTTGTCTTAATCTTTTTTATCACTTCTCGTTTAAAAACATGCTGCTGATATAGATTTGTTTTTATATTCCATTTCATTATGTATTTTACTAACTCACCAGGGGGACCAGCGGGAATTGGGGGAGGATCTGTTCTGCTACCACCCAGACTACGAGAAATAACAGTCACAAATTGTTAGAGAGAAGATTCAGACTGGACACCAGGAAACATTACTTTATGGTTAGGGTTGCCAGGCTCTGGAATGGCCTTCCAAGTGAGTTGGTACTCTCTCCTACCTTGGGGGTCTTTCATGAGGAGGCTGGTCAGATATTTGGCTGGGGTGATATGACGTTGGCACCCATTCCTTCTCAGGGCAGGAGGTCAGACCTGTTGATCTGTTTAGGTCCCTTCCAACCCTAAGCACTATGATACTATGGTTAGCTTCCTCTGCCTGAATTAACTGAAAACTATTAAGAACAACAAATGATCCAGGAACAGCTCTTGTCAGAAGTAAGTTTGTCTGCTAACAGTCTTCTTTTCTTGCTGGTACCCATTGTTTGCAGATACAGGGGAAAAAAATCTTGAAAAGATCACAGATGATGAGAGAAAAGAAGTATTATCTGAATTTAAAGATGAGAACTATGATATCCAGAGATCAAATGATAGAGAATTAAGCACCAGAGTGCCTATACACAAGCAGTGAGGCTACTCCAAAATATAACTACATAGTGTTGGAGCAGACTTGATTAACTGAGCCTGCCAGACAGTGGTAATTACTGCGCTCCAGCAGCCTCTAGCGTCTTGTGTATCAGCACCTCCGAGCTTAAAAATGGCAGCAGGGGCAGTTTACCTAAAGCTTGTTGAGCGAGCTTTAGATAAAGTGCCCCTACTGCCATTTTTAAATGCAGGGATGCTGATACACAAGGCGCTCTGGGAGCATTAATTAGGGTCCCCCAATCAGAGCCGATAATTAAAGGGTCCCCCAACCACTCCTGGAGCATGTGTAAAATGTCCCAGAAGTCTAGACCAAAACAAGGATTTGAATTTTGCTGTCCTAAACCTTAGCTCAGTGCCTTTACTTAATGACCAGCTTGCATGGTTAAGTTAAACGTGTCCACTTGCAAACCTCAGATTGTCATAGCTTAAGAAGTGAAGCACACTGCCCTGCCAGGTGAGACAGCTTACAATTAACTAGTGTTCAAAAAACATCCTCCCCTCCATATTCACCTTCACTAAGCATGTGTTGTACAGATGGCCTGTTGGTAACATTAATAATGCAGGGTTATTAACATGTTCTCTTCTATTTGACTACGTTACTGTGCACTTAAGAAATCTGAGTTTGGTTTCTGGTCTTGTTCCATTTCCCACCCAGGATGGCCTGAGCTAGTATTTAGGCATGTACTACTCATGACAAGGAAAGAATGATTTCTTTGGCCATTTAGTCTGTGGTTTTAACTGGGCACAGTTGTGTTCTCATCCGGAACATAGATTTTGTGTGTCCAAAATATGCAGATTGTTTATATATTAGTGAAATGCTTTAATGTCTAAACAGGATTAGAATTCATAGGAGAATTTAGTTCACATGGAAAGGAAGAAACAGTTTGATCTATGGTATTTATGAACTAAAGAGATCCAGTAGTAAATCAGATTTTAATAGCATTGTTTTATGCATTGGAAACTACTTCTATAATTGGATTTTTTTTCAGTCGTGTTACAGAGAACAGGGATGTGTAGTACTAAGAAATACTGACACTGTCATATAAGCCAAACACATGCGAGAGGCAAGACCCTGCCTGTACTGAGATCAATAAAATCTAATAGAAAATATTATGAGTGAACTGCAGAATTTAAATTTGCAAGAAATAACTAGTGTTTGTGAGACTTAAGAAGAACTCTGCTATTCTTCATTAGAAATTTGGACAATGTTTTTAGGCAGCCATGGGACCATCCAGGTACCAAGGATCCTTTGAGAACACTGAACATGCATTCATAAAACATTTTAACACTTTTTGGCATGAGCAACAGGTACCTCCTGAGTGAGTCGGGGGGGGGGGGGGGAGGGGCACCAGATCACTGACCAGGGGGAGGGGTCCTCCAGAAGCTGACCACTGAGCCAGCAGCAAAACCAGAAGTGCACTTCCAGTTTCATAGCTGGAGCTTCCAGGGAGTGCATGCACTAATGCCTTTTGTGGTAGAAGAATCTTAAGTGGAACATTAAAATTCATACAGCTGCCAGGGTGGTATGAACAGAGTGATTCTGCACTAAGCAGCAAACAACAACTAGAAGGTATTAGTGAAAATGAAAGAGTATCTCGAAGGATTGAAATATGGATCTAGAACTAGGCATACAGGATAAGAATTTCTGTCTCTCAAACCTTAAAAAAAACCACAGGCCAAATCTTATAGGTTTGAAAGAGTTCTGGGCACAACATAAACTCCTCCTATGAACAATCTCTTTGAAGTACATCGAGCTGGTAGACAGATACCTTTCATGCCTTGTCTACAACCCGCCAGTAGTTCATGCTCTCCACACTTTTGATTACTGCTGTTGTTCAACATCTGGAGCAATTTCTTCCAGATGTCAAAAGGGTTAGATTGTGAGCCCTCTCTTGTGCAGTTTACACATACACACACACGTGTGCGTGCGTGGCATCCTACCTGCCTTTGGGTGGAGCAACTGCAGTTGGAAGGGAGGGCAGTGAGTTATTTGGCTTTACATTCAGCTCTTAAAGGAAGCTGCTAAGAAGGCAGCTTCTTTCTTTTTCTGTGCCCTTCCACAGAAGGAAAAGAAGAGACAGAGGAAAAGAAGGTGAAGTTTCTCTACCCATCCCAAAGTGGAATGGTCAAAGGCTGGGAATACAGTTCTGTCTCCCTTTCCTACATGTTTTCCCTGGATCTTGCAGATTCAATGTTATTTACAAACAGCTCTCTTCCTTTCTTCACAATTTCAAATGGAAATCCAGAAGCACTCATAGGTGATGGAAATTTCCTTTATAAAAAGAGTACACTGTAGGAATTGGGGCATACCACACGTGAACAGTGAAGTGTGATGTACCTCCCACACTCACATTTAAGAATTTAGATAAAAGAAACTTTATCTCATGACATTACACAGAAAAAATGTTTATATGGGCAGATTTTAATCTGATTTGCTAGGAATGTAATCTGTGACCTGCAGGAACCTTCAGGTGCTGACAGGCACTATTCCCCCCTGTATGGGTAAAAAGAGCAATCCTGATGCAGATACTGGAAACAGAACATTACTTCTGAATATTACATAGTAGCATTAGTGACTGTTAAGCTTATGTCAGTCTTTCCATTATAGCCTCTAACTTCTACAAGATTATGTAACTAAGCAGTAAAAATACTCTGCAAGCTGGAAACTGGCATAAAGTCTCAGCCTGGAATTGTATCTTTTAAAAACATCTACTGTCCCACACTGATGTTCTTGATATTATCCTGTACCCTACATACCAAAATTAAATTGTTTCTACATCTCTACATAAGCTGTGCTGAGGGGGAGCAGGGACAATTGAAGGATTAATAACAAATATTAATTAAATTTTAATTTTATTATGCTATTAATAAATATATAGGTGACATATATCATCTAGGAAAGAATTGGGGGATTTGGAAACCACTTTGAGTAAACCATCCTAGCCAAGTGTCTATCTTATTTGGTACTGAAAATTTTCAGGGATGGAAATTCTTTTGGTAGCCTGTTCCAATGCTCGACTACCTTCAGAGTCAGAAAGTTCCTCCTAATCTCTAATTTCCTCCACTGCATTTTGAGACCATTGCTTGTAGTTCTGGTCCCCTGTGGCTACAGAGAAAAGACTATCCCCTCTCCATAATCACCCTTCAAGTACCTGAAGACTGCTATCAAATCCTCAGATAGTCTTCTCTTCTCCAAACTAAATAACATTAGCTACTTCAGCCTGTCCTCATACAAGTCAGGTTTCTAATGATTTTTGTGGCTCTATACTGGACTTGAAGTGTGTGTGGCCCAAAACTGGGCACAATACTCCAGGTGCAGCCTTACCAGTGCTGAATAGAACAGAATAATCATTTTCCTTGATTTGCAAATGATACTGTTGTTAATGTAGCTCAGCAGATTGTTCATACACTTGGCTTTTTTTGCATCAAGAACACAGTCAGCTTGTGGTCTACTGTAACCCATAGGCCCTTCTCTACAGTACTACAGCTCAGACAGTCATTCTTCAGCCTGTCCTTGTGTGTATAATTACTCCATCTGGATATCAAAGTACAGGACTTTGCACTTGTCCTTGTTGAATCTCACCAGGTTGGCCATGGACCATTTTTTCCATGTCTTTGTAGATCCTAGCCCTACCCTCCAGAGTATCTGCAATTACACCCAACTAGATATTGCCTGTAAATTTGCTTAGCATGCACTTGATCCCATCATCCAAATCATTAATGAAGTTACAAAACAATACCCATTTCCAACTAAACATGGAGACACTGATGACTACTTATTGAGCACAATGATTCAACCACTTATGTATCCATCTTACAGTACTTTTGTCTATCTGCATTTCCTTACCTTGTTAATGAGAATGTCATGGGACACAGTATCAAAAACCTTGATAAAGTCAAGGTATATCACATCCACTGCTGTCCCACCATCCAAATGGATTGCTGCCTAGCCTCCTCTTGTACTTCCCTTTCTTCTGTTGCATTGTGATAGCTTACTCCTGTGCCCTTAGAAGGGCTTTCATAAAGTACAGCTAACACACTGGGACTTCTTTTCCCCTCAGACTTGCTTCCCAAGGTATCCTGCCTACCTGTTCCCTGAGGTTGCTATAGTGCAGTTTTTTGAAGTCCAGTGTCTTACTTTCACTGTTTTCCTTTGTTCCTCCCCCTAAAAAGTTGTACTTTATTATTTTATAAACACTGGCTGCATCTACACAAGATGCTGATTGCTCAGTCATTACTAAACAAGTACTAAATGACTGCACAGAAACTTGAGTTACTGCGCAGTAGTGCCGACTGTCTTTTTTTTGATGCTAGTGTGCACTAGCAGCACATCATGATTGGTACCATGCAAAACTACTGCGCAGTAGTATAAGGCTACTAAGCAGTCAGCATGTCGTGTAGACATGGTCTCCAAACTAAAAATACTGAGGCACACAAAGCCAGGGGGTTAAAACAGCAGAAATCATGGATTGTCAGGGGGGAGGGTTTTAGGGGTTTTTTTGGCAGGAGGTAAAAAGTGTGGTGGGTTACATCACAGGAAGTCAGAATCTTGGTTTGTTGTTATTTTCTTGTGTAGGGGAAGGAATGGGAGCAGAGTAAGGAGCTGGGTGTGTAACAGAAGGTGTTTCTACACCTGCAAATAATCTGGCAGCAGTTTATTCTCAAGTAAGCTACTCGAGAGTAAACTCTCCCAGGCATGTGTCTACACATGCAGGGATGCAGAAACAGATTTGTTGCTCCTAGCAGCAGACTGCTCCCACTCCCTGTGGCCCTGCAATGGGGCCCTGCAGCAGCCAGGGGCAGCTCTAGGCTCTCCCTGAGTGCTCACCCAGGGGCCAAGAGACAGCTATCTCCTGGCGGTGGCTGGGACATTGCTTCCTGCCCTGGAAGCTGCTTGCTGCTAAGGAGGACTCCAACACTAGAGCCAGGGTGATGACAATGTCCCCCTGCCTCAGCAGCAGGGAGTTCCCAGACCCCGCTCCATGATCATGGGACTTCAGGTAAGAGATCCTTATCTCCCAGTACCAGCTCTGCAGTCATGGGGCTGGTGCTGAGAGATTCTTCCCTGACAGCCCAAGCCCTGTGGTTGTGAAACCTAGGCTGGGAGATCTTTTTCTCCCAGCCTAAGTCCTGAGGTTGAGAGGCCAGCGCTAGGAGATCCTTACCACCCAGCCTGAGCCCTGCCATCTTGGGATTGAGGCTGGGAGATCCTTCTTGACTGGTTGCTGGGCTGGCTGTGGGAAAGAAGAATCTCCCAGCGCCAGTTCTGTGACCGTGGAGTTGGCTCTTGGAGAGAAGGAGCTTGGGTCTCGTGACCATGGGTCTTGACTTGGGAGATAAGGATCTCCCAGTGCCAGCCCCACAATCGTGAAGCAGGGGCTGGGAACCCCCTGTTGCCAGGGCAGGGGAGATTGTCCCCATTTGGGCTCCAGCGGTGGAGCCTACCCTGGCAGCAGGCAACTTGTGGGGACAAGGAGCAATCTCCCACCCCTTGCAGCCTGACTGACTGGGAACACATTTGCTTCTGGGTAAGCATCTACATGTGCACTACTATGCAGTAAGTAACCTTGAGTAAATGTGCTACTTGAATTTGCAGATAGCAAATTTACTTGTGATTAGAGCTATTAGACATAGACACTTACTGCACAATAATTAGCTCTACTGTGCAGTAAAACATCTTGTGTAAACGCACCTAGAAAGGACCAATGCTGGGCTCAAAACAGTGTAGGAAAAGGAACAGCATTCTGTGAAGCACATATTAGTCTTCATTTCAACACTTGGTAACTGAAGCAAAAAATGACCATGGCTGCAAATTGCACAAAAGACCCTATTTGGGAATATTTTCAAGAAATTCTTGTTCCACTGACAAGTGCTGGAATTGTGTGTTTAATTATATTCAAGTTGCCATCTTAATGCAGCTTGATACACCTGTAAGTAAAAACTTAATCATGTAGTGAATAAAAAATATAAATTACACCATTATATAGCATACTAAAATGTAGGATTTTTAGCAATCCAAATATGCTTGTTATATATCTATTTTGTATACCTAGAAAACACATGAACAAAATCTACTGTAAAAACTGTATTTGGCTGTAAATCAACGTTTTAACTGTTATATCAAATCAATGAATCAACTCTTCTTTTAAAAAAATACAATTGGGAATTTGATAAAAATCAATTATTTAAATCAGGCTTTTGGCTTGTTGATTTAAATTGTATTTTAAAATCACAGGCTTAAGTCAACTTGATTTAAATCAATCCACTCTGGCCAGTATCATTGTTTATCAAATCACTTGACATGGATCTACCTTAAATGCTACATTCAATAAAATATTCTCTTTGTAGCCGATATACTTTGTTCTGTTAGCTATTATACTTTTGAAATCAAAGATGTCCACAGTTTCCACAGAGGCTGTCTCTAAACACAGTATGATCTAAGAGGAAATGATATAGTAGTATCTTTGGTATGTTTCAACATTTTGAAAAAAAATACCTGGATGGCTTTTCTCCTACTGAAATAGTTAAAATAAATGCGTGCCTTTGAACTATGTTTTTAATAGGCTTGATGCATTACTATTTTACAGTGCATAACAAAAAGGCCCATATAGTAAGTGTGACAGGTCAAGCCTGGGAGCTCTGAAAATACACGGTTCATTACAGCTTCAGCAGAAAAAAAAATCTTCTTTTAAAATACAGTTTTTAGCATAATTTAGTGACAGTACTGAAACTACATATTATGAATTGTATTTTCTTTTGTTTATATTTTTTTATTTATTTAAAAAAAAAATCTCTCTTCCCTGAGGGCAAGACTAATTCTGGTACTGAGTGTGGGATGGAGCGTTAATCTGCTATTTTAACATTCACATATCTGGAATTTTGAAGGGACTTTTCTTAGCTCCATGAACTCTTGACAAAAACAAGTAGTTTACAGGGCAAATACACCATAAAGATTCTAGAAATAGAATCTTTTCACTTTTGTGCACCCTGTCCCTAACCATCAGAGGTACTTACAGCTCTAAACAAGATCTGTAATGCTGATTACTGAATTTATATCTGACTATCATTTATAGTGTTATTATGATTATTTCCAGTGTGGTACATGTACACAGAATATCGGGGCTGGCCTTTTATGGATACACAAAGCATGTGGCTTGTGGGAAGACAAAGCCCCACCTTTTGTTTCACAGCTTGCCAGAGGGACAGCTAGTATCACAAGCTGTACTAATTGAGCATGTTCCCACATGCAAGCACGTGAGCTTGCAGCAGCTCAAATAGAAGCAGTGCAAATTTGAGCTGGGGCTTTTGCCTCAGCAAATGTGCCCGGACATGCACCTTGGTGTGGTGCAAGTTGTACCACTTGGGGCAAAATAACCCTGCCTGACTCCTCCCGGATCTGCAGCCAGAGGGAGCTAAGCAGTATAAAAATCTGCTCCATCCTGGCCCCATCAGTACAAAAAGCTGCCTTGGCAAGTAGCTCAGGGCTACTCCCTCTCAGGAGCTTCTGGGGCCTGGCCAAATGGTACCGGATGACACTATCCCTTGTTGCCAGCTGGATTGCTGAAGCAGCCTCGAGAGTACCCTGCACCCTCTACCCACTGCAGCAGTCTGGCAGTGGGGGCTGCTGCCTGACTGTGACCTGCTGCCACTTGCAACAGCATGTGGCCCCAAGTCTGTATGTCTGCCAGACCTGGATGGGGACTGCACAGCCAGTAGAAGCATCTGCTCCACCTGTGCCAGCCACAGGGTCCAGCTCCCTGTGGCTGGCACACTGCTTACCCTGCATATGCAGCATGCTTCAGCACTGGGGTAAGGGCCAGCCATAGAGATGCTCTGGTTGTCTTCTGGTTGCCTCAAGGCACGGTCTAGGACTGTGCCCTGCCTTGCTTTTTTTTGCCCAGGGTAGTTTTTTGATACGTAGGGAATAGGTTTTTTTGTTTTGTTTTGTTTCCGCATGTGCCTCTTGAACCATCTCAAAAAGCTTTGCGATGCTGCAAGAGGCACGTGTGCGCTCATCTGGATGCAGCCATAAGCACAGCTACACTGCTTAAACTTGGTTTAGTCAATTTGAAACAGAAGGCTATACAGACAGCCTTATTTCAGTTTAAATCAAGGGGTTTTTGTCATGTTGAAATCATCTAGGATTTCTGGTTTATTTTTTAAATAACCTTAAACTGAAAAAGGTAGTTTGTATCCCAGGAGCATGTCTGCACTGTCCCTAAGACATGTCCAGGAAGGGACATGCCTACTCACCCTTTCTTGTGCCACACTTGAATATGAGGTGGTGAAGATGCTCTGGGGACAGGCTTTGTTGCTGAAGACAAAGGTCTTGAGAACAACCATGGGAAGATACCCTGGAATTACTTCCCCAGACATAGTATAGCTATAATCAATGTGTCTACGTACAGGACGTGAACATACATACCACTTAGACTGTTCTGAATACACTTTAAATCCCAATGGCACTTTTACATGTGCTCCAGGAGTGTGTGTGGGGAGGGGGGCGGGGACAGCGCTTTAATTAGAGTGGCTCCGAGATCTGCTCTAATTAAAGCATCACTGTGCC
>JAGPOW010003316.1:82440122-82457444 GCA_030014935.1 Caiman crocodilus | reverse complement strand
TGAGGCACCCCAAGGGAGGCACTCGGAGCCTGGAAGGTGGTCGGGCGCAGGGAGGTGGGCGGCTCGAAACGGGAGCGCCCCCTACTGGCCCGCCACATTGTTAATCTAGATGTAGTCACTAAGGCTGCCTATTTTTAAAAGTTGTGCTAATTGGTTTCATTTTTTTTTTAAAAAACAAAGGAAAAAAGGAACAGGTGCTTGCTTAACTAGTTCTAGTTAAAATAAAATGTTTTTTAAAGCACTTCACTTTTAGTCATTAGTGTAAATTGCTTCCCTTGGGTATTCCAGTTGAAAATCATTTTAAAACAGCTGAGATATTAATATTGCAAAACAGCTACTGCAAATGGGAAGCAGCTATTTTTCTCACCTTTCTAAATCACAACAGCATAACTGTTAACAAGAAAAGAGCATGGCACAATAGCCTAGATAGTTGTCACTTATGATGTTGAATTTGACATATAGTTATTCTTTCTTGATAGCTCTTATATTGACAGAACTGGAATAAAAAATGAATGAAAAAAATCTTGCTGACTGAGGTTGCTTAAGTATGTAGCCATATATCTATATCAATGTATGCAACATCCAGAATAGATTTTTTACTAAAACAAAACTCTGAAGACTTGGTAATTGTTGTGCTTCAGAATTACTGTTGATGATATGCCTAATTCACAGTGGCTGCAACTTCAATGGCATCAGCCAATTTAGACAGTAATTCAGTTTACTAATATGTATTTACTTACACTGAACAATAACAGAACCTCATAACTTGACAAAGGTATATCCAACCAGGGTTTCTTTGTGACAGAATTTCTTTACATCCGGTTTATAAAAGCAGAAATGAAAATTATGGCTGTACTTTGTGTGCTAATAAAGCCTGCTAAAGATTACTAAGAGCTCCAAGTGTAAAACATGATAGCCTAACAAGGGCAGATAATTTACATATTGGCTGGCTGTACCTATTACTGGTTCCTGCACTCAGTCTGAAACAAGCATTTAACTTTTCTTGCTAATGAGTATGAATTGCTTTGAAACCAAATGTGCAGTAATGTAGTACAATCACTGGATCACAGAGTTGAAAGGTTTGCTGGCTAGGCAAACTGTAACTCAGAACACTTTCAGATGGGGCTGTTACTCTTGATGTTTTTTATTTTAACTGTGGGACTGGATGATGTTCAAATGAATGTGAAATGAGTGGCAATATGCAAGTGTTAACAGACTAAAAAGAAGAGAGATCAGTCCAGTATGGCTGCTATAGGGACTAACAACTTTCAGTTAACTTCTATTGTTCAAAGTGTCATACTTGTAGCATTCCTTAATCTTCCCCACACTTGGCAACTGTCACAACAGTGTGCTCTCCAAGAAAGGGTGGATATCTCAGTGCTTGTATAAGGATGGACTTACTGAAAGAACATTTGCACACATGTCAAGAGCTCAAAGTAGCACCTCTTTAATTAGGAACAGAACTGAGACAACATATTGGTTCAGTACTCCACTTAACCAAGTTTCCACCTCTTAGAGAAGCCGATGGTTGACACTTCTGTTGAAGGTGAAAGAAACACCATATTGCACAATTACAGAATAACCTGCCATATGGCATTTTTTCCTAATGAAAAAATGTTATGGTTGCTGTATATCCTGAAAAATGTGGGTTTCTAGCTCCAATACATAGTTTGATATTGGATCAAAAGTACTGTAATGGCAAGCCTGGCCCAACTGAATCAATGAAAGTTTCGCTACTGACTTCAACAGGGGGACAATTTCAGCCCTAGACATTTATGCTATTTACTTATTATTTAGTCTCATTATTGTTGTCTTGTGCCAGCGAGCTCTATAAGTTACTTATAATTTTTAAGAACATAGCATTCTTTGATCTTTCTAAAGTGCTCTTCTTTCCATTTTAATGCCACCCTTTATTTTTGTATGAAGCAGAACATGCAGAAATGCCCAATTGTTCTGTAGGTCCTTAATATGACCACTTATTTGTCTCTTCACAATCTATCTTCACGTAGAAATTTTCCATGCCTCTAATCATTTCCACTGCAATGTGAGATATGGTGACCAGAACTAGATGTAATGCTCCAGTTGAGGGATTTCTATACAGTGGCACTATAATATTTTTAAAATTATTTCAAGTGATTCATTATACACTCTGTCTCTACAACTAAAATTACTTAAAATATTAAGTAAATATTTCAACAGGGATATCTATAGTGATGGCCAGGTCTTCTTCCCTGGTAGTTATATTTAATTTAAAACTCAATATGGTATAAGCAAAGTTATTCCATCCAAAATGACTCTGCATTTGTCAACCATATTTTCTCCTGTCACTGTACTGTCCATCCATTAATCTCTTAATTGCCTCTGAAGGAGCTCAATATTTCCACTAGCCTCAAATAACCTAAGTCACATGTCTTGTGTCTAAAAATGTTGATTATTTAAAATGTTAAATACCAATGACAATATGGACTTTGGCTGACCACAACTGTGACCTCAAATATAACTTTCTGACAAATGTATCATCTCTTTCTACTTTGTTTTTATCTGTTTCTAATCCATAACAGCATTTTGTTTCTTACTCTGTCTTTGAAAGTATCTTAGATGAAGAATCTTAAGGCTTTTTGAAAGTCTAATAAATCCTGCTAGTTTTTTAATCTATTATTTTGTTAACATGCTCAAAAATTCTAGTAGATTAGAAAGTTATTTTTTCTTCCACCTCAGAGTCTAAGCACTACAATGCCAATATTGCCATAATGCTATATTGGATAAAATAAATGTGGTTACCTAGATAATTAAGCTGATACATTAAGAGTGAACAGCTGGTTTCTAGCTCTTGTACCTAAACAGTCTACAGTGTTGTGGAGGGCTCACATTCCATTTTGCACCCTCACTCCCAGCAGACAAAGGGTAAGAAACTCATTTGTTCCCCAGTCTATTCTCTACCAACAAATATACTCTGAATATAATAAAAGTATTGGCTGGGGAGGCAAACAGCAGTAACTGAACACTTTTATCTCCCTCCTTCCTCTGAAGCATAAGTTGACAAGTTCTTGGCATGACTTTCCCTGAAAACAGTACATGTAAATTTAAGACCAAAGGCTAAAAATCTATTAGTCCAATCCCATCAAATTCAATACCTTTATACCAACAAAAAAATCTGGTCCGGAAAGCACTATAACTCTTAAAAGTAGCACTGCGAGGGTCTTCCTGGGCATTCCTTTCTGCCCTTGGTTGCTTTGAGATGAATGACAAATTGACATTTAAAGTGGGAGTTCTGTTGAAGAAAACTAGTCATTGTAGAAACATTTAATTTTTTAGAGGAATCCTCCATATTTTTAAAGCATTTTAATTAATTGGAATTGGAATTAAATGTTAAATGAAAATTGTCTTTATTTCCATAATTCTCTCTGCAAGAAAATGCACAAAGCCCAAACATTTCATATTGTTGGTACTGGTTTGAAACCTATGCCAGAGCCATGGCTCTGTTGGGGAATCCCTTTCTGTGCCTGAGCTGAAAAAGCAGTCACAAACTCTTTGTATTACAGCTGGGGACTGTCCTAAGATCACTGAATCCTCATAAATACAGCACTGTGGGCCCCCATGCTACATGTTATGTATTACTTCCTATATGCAATTTCATATTAGCCTCAGCAAGACGTGTTCAGTAATATGTCTGGATATGCAGGTACCTTAAAGGGCCACTCAGATTCATACCAGATAGTTTCCAAATATAGAGTGCAGGTGGTGTAGAAGGCCTCATGCTAGCCCAAAACACCCAAGTGAATTTTACCCTTCTGTTCCAGACCACTTGCTGGCTAGCTTTTGCAGTAAGAGTTGCCTTCACTTCAAAGAAGTTCAGATGCTTTGTTCTCCTTGCCAACACTAGTGGATTTTTAAAAAACAAATTAAGCACATGGAGGTGGAAAAGTAACCTCTGAAGTACAAGTGTCTAACTCACCTTCTTCCCCAGGCTGGATCTAGACTGTGGCACTCCTTGTGTGCTGCATCCAGACAGGAGCATGCAGTGGTGGTGACAGCTCTGCCCCGAGTCTGGTCAAGGGAATGTGGCAGTGGAGACAGCTCCCGCACTGGCACACAGTGACAGTGGTAGCTCCAGGTTCCACTGTGTGCCCTGAGCCAGAGTAGAAGCTGCTGCTGCCTCTGTAATCCTGTGCTGTGGCTCTAGCTCAGAGCATGCAGTGACTACAAGACAGGGTACTGATGGGGCCAGCAGCCGAAGAGCTGGAACCAGAGTGTGGGGGGATAAATGATGCAGGTGAATGGAGACTGGGGCTGTATCAGCTATCCCTCACACTTCTGCTGCCATATCCCCATGAGCCCCAGATTCCCAGGCAAGGCATACCTCGCAACTTCTGGTTACCAATGGTTAGCTTAGTAGGCCAGATAGAATGGCTGTGTGGCCTAAATCCAGTCTATGGCTCATATGTCTGACATGCCTGTTTTAACAGATAGGTCAAATGGGACCACCGAAGGGGTGGGAGGGAAAGTAATATATAGTTTGAAGCAGTTCTTGATATCAATCAACTCCTTCACTTTTTCCTTTCATGATGACAAGAAAATCAGGGCCAAAGGAGAACAGGAAATCCAACACTTGATTTCAAAAAGGGGGCACAGTAGCCACAGGTAACCGGTAGACCTCCACCAAGCTAACCTCTCTTTGAGAGACGTCCTGGCAATCTGCAGTTTCTGATTAAGTCCTAGAATCTGCCAGGTCTTACCACAAGAAGATTGTTCTCTCTCCCAGAGCAACTTGTTCACCCTTGGATGACCAGTATGGGATTTGTGTACCCTATCGCAGGTTATTGAAGCAAAGCTGGTGACAACTTTCTAATTATTTTCTTTAACATAAATAAATTTTTTATAGTACAAGTAATATTCTTAACAAAGTAATAGAAAGACCGTGGATCAGATCTTACTCCATCTCTAAGATATCTACATGGCACTTGCACAGATTTTAAATATCCCAGTTGCTAGATCTGATCCTAATCCATCCTATGCAGTAGATACAGAACTGCAAGGACATCTATGAAACTCCATTTGGCCTGGAAAGATCCCGGTATGACAAAGCTTGGCTTAATATGCATTTTCAGAAGTGATCCAGAAACACAACCTAGATATCTACCTCAGCCCTAAGCTCAGTTGCAATGCAATTTCATTCTTCAAAGTATATAAACTAAACCTAATTCCCCAATTACTTTTATGGAAAAAAAATGTTGATGAACTGTTTAATGAAGAAAGGAAGACAAACCACTTAGCTTCTGCTGAATATCTAGTGGTTAGGGTACTTGCCAGTAAAGTGGGAGACCAAAGTTCAGGTATTTCTTCAACCAGGAGTTTGAAGCGCCATTTTGCACTGCCTAGGAAAATATCTTAATCACGGCCATGCTTCATTCATCATATTGAAGCTAAGCCACTAAGCAGCAAAAGATATGGTGAGAGAAGGAGAATGGATGGAGCCTGACCCAGTAGTCCAGTATCTTCTCAGGAGGAGGAGGGGAAATATTTCTGGCTCTTCTTCCCAAAGCTGTTCCTGCATTTATCCATAGTAGTTGTTTACAGTTTTCACTGAAAGCAACCAGTGAAACAAACAATAAAACTATATAAACTTGCATTTTCCACTACAAACATACAATAACATTATATATTATTTTGTTTTGGGCTTTTATTATTTGTGCAGATGAAGCACATACACAGAGGGAGAAAGAAGTCCAGCTGCATTTATTATTAATAACTGGGTCAAGTGCACAAAGAGTCACTGGGAATAGGAGGTAGAACCCAGGAGTCTCGTCTCTCCCAGGCGCGTGCCTTCATCATGTAGCCACTGAGACATGTTCTCTTTCATGCTCTTCTTCTCTCTACTGGTGGAACAGAATCAGCTTCTAGGGATACTCTGGGCTCCCTATAGGGAGAATGGGAGAGCAAAGCATGTCCCTGGGGAAAAAAAGATGATGGCACTCCCAAGGCCAGACATGTACTTTATAGGCAGGAGCAGAGTAAAAATAGGATCTGGGCCAAGATTTCAGATGGATGAGGTAAGCCAGGAAATAATCAGCAACACTTACTGTTTGGAAATAATAGAAATATCAGGTTTTAAACAGTTAAAGCAATCAAGGTTATTTCTGAGGCTTATATTCATTACTTTAAGCCTGGGCAAGATAACCGTCTACAAACAGATGTTGAAAACCATTTGGTTATGATTATAACACTGTGGCAGGATTAAGGAACAGCATAGAGTATTAAGCAGTTCCAAAGCAGGTTACATAATGTCCAGAGTATGTCTTCATTTCACCATAAACCAAAACATCTGTTCTTAGTTTAAATTTCAGCAACAGAGTTTGAATCTGACTCTAATCAGACCGAAACAGATACACAGAATACACTTCCTTTCAGAAATGTCTTTTAAAAGAGCAGAATCCCTCCCTGACGAAAGTTTCTAAATACATTCCTTATCTTTACATGATCTTGAGAGCGCTTAATGGGTTTTCCTTTTTTCGTCACTGTCCTTCAAGAATTCATTACAGATTAGCAATTGGGAAGGTATGTAAAACATGTTGCATTTATCAACAGAATATGGTGTATGTGTGTGCGTGCAGAAATAATGAGGCACAGATGCAACTTTTAATACATTTCAGAGCTTCTGA
The DNA here is from genome assembly GCA_030014935.1 of Caiman crocodilus. NCBI lineage: Eukaryota > Metazoa > Chordata > Crocodylia > Alligatoridae > Caiman > Caiman crocodilus. The sequence goes on along the minus strand of JAGPOW010003316.1, from coordinate 82,450,785 downwards.
AAGTGCTAATTTTCCCATTAGAAATCGAACGGACTTCACTTGCTCTGAAAAAATCTAGCCCAGGGAACTTCAGTGACTCAGGTTTTAAAGGTAGGAAGCAATTGCTGAACATTTTGGGCATGGTATTATCTACATTATACCCTGTACAGAAAAAAAATCTCGCTATTGTTCATTGTGCTGAAATATGTAATGCCCAGAATAAATGATTTTCCAGCCAAGAAACTTAGTAGTTTGATAACATGAAACATAACAGCAGAGTTCTTAATGAGACCTGACATAAAAAGAAGCTATGTCTACTAACAACAGTTCATGTTTCACTCACAGCATGTCTTAAGAAATGTTTTAATTCAATATTTTAAGTACACACAGGATTTATTTTAAGCCATAGACACTACTAGAATCATAAAACCATAGAAGATTAGGATTGGAAGGGACCTCAGGAGGTCATCTAGTCCAGTCCCATCCTCAAAGCAGGACCATCCCCAGGACTATCTCATCCCAGTCGAGGCTTTTTCTGTTCAGGTCTTAAAAACCTCAAAGGATGGAGATTCCTCAACCTCTCTGGGGAGCCTGTTCTTGTGCTTGACTACCCTCCTCCTAACTCCCCTTGCTGCAACATGAGAATATTGCTCCTTGTTCTGTTATATGTCACCACTGAAAACAGTCTAGCTTCATTCTCTTTGAAACCACTCTTCAGGTAGTTGAAGGCTGCTATTAAATTCCCCCTTAATCCTTTTTTGTCCAGATTAAATAAATCCAGCTCCCTCAGGCTCTCCTCATAAGTCATGTGCCCCAACACTACCCTTTGTCGTCCTCTGCTGGACTCCCTCCAATTTGTCCATATCCTTTCTGTGATGGATGGCCCCAAACATTGGCTTCACCAATGCCAAACAGAGGGCAATAATCACTTCCTTTCATCTGCTGGCAACACTGCTACTAATGCAACCCAGTATGCCATTAGCCTTCTTCACAACAAGGTACACTGTTGGCTCATATTTAGCTTACTATCCATTGCAACTCCCAGGTCATTTTCTGCAAAGCTGCTGCTTAGCCACTCAGTCCCCAATCTGTATCGATGCACGAGATCGTTCCATCCTATGTGCAGGACTTTACACTTGTCCTTAATTGAACTTTATGTGATTTATTTTGGTCCAATCCTCCAATTTGTTTGGGTGCCTCTGAATCCTAGCTCTACTGTCCAGCATATCATCTACTACTCCACCCAGCTTGGTATGCACTGCAAACCTGCAGGGGGTGAGTTCCATTCTACCTCCATCTTCCAGATCACTGATTGTTGTTTTACTGCCACAAACTCTAACAAACAAGAATCATCCATTACCAAATAGACTAATTCTGAGGAAAGAATGTCTTTTGTATACTATTTATTATTGTGGACAGGTAATAGGTGACAATAGTTACCACCTAAATGTAATATGCAGCAAATGTAAGAACTGACTGTGAAAGTTTGACTAGGTAGAATATTTCATCCTGTCCAGTCAGATGTAGATCCTCCCATGCATTAGTTAACTCCAGGATTGACTATTGCAATATGAAGGGACCAGAAAGGAATGCCAAGCAAAGGTATGATACATCTGAAACCTCTTAGCTGCCAAAGGGAGGACAAAAAGAACACTTCCCACCATTTTCCTTTACATATTATTCACTCCAGATAGATTAATTTTCTGCTGCTCCCCACGGTTCTGAATAATCTATGTCCAGATTGTGTTTAGGATTAATTTTTTGCAACTAAAATCATGACAGCTGTCTTCTTCAGTAGAGCAAAACTCACAGGTACAGGGGACTTTGCCATCTCAGCAGCAAGCCCAAATCTATGTAATTCTCTTAGATGGAATTCCAGAGATGCTACAAACCTTAGTATTAACTATTTACATTATGGTAGTGCCCTAAACAACCATTTGGGATGAAATGTTATTGTATACCCAAAGAGTGCTGAGCAAACGTGGAGAAGAGACAATCCTTACCTTAAGCTAGGCCATGTGTCATACAGACCATATTAGATCTAACTTAAGCTGATGTTTTGAAGCTTTCCTCCTTAGAACTCTCCCCCAAGATTAGTACTCTCCTAGTTGTGATGTTCATTTGAGGCAGCCTAAAGCCAATATTTGAGTTCATTATTGCACATCTTATTTACTTTACTTCTAATGTTGATCCTATCTTATCATACCTAAACCAACTTGATCAAGTGAAAAATTTTAGATGTACCTATTCAAAATGGGCAGAAAATATTGATTAGTGTTAATTTCCTCTTATAAAGCTTAAGTACCATACACCTGTGTAGTGTTAAGAGTGCCAACATCTTTCAGGATCTGAGACAGAGATACCTTAAGGGATAAAGAAGTCTCTCAAGATCATAGTAAGGAACAAACCTAAACTGGCAGGTTTCACTGAATGAATAAAGATTATTTTTCCATTCCTCACTCCTCTGATTCTAAACACTGACTATATTTCACCCCAGCATTGTATGACCTTCAGAAGTTTAACTGAGCCATAAAAATGCATTAATATACATGACATTTATAGCATATCCAGACACAGCTAGTACTTTGTAAAGAACTGGAAGAAATACAAGAAATTTTAATCTGAAAATATTCCAGTTCTTCCAGTAAAATACTTAATAGTTGAAAGATGTCTATCAGTAAAGGTATTTCCTGCTAATTACATGCACAGACCTGCAGAAAATGTTGATTGATATCAAATTTGTGGGACTATTTCTTCAAGTCTACTCCTGCACATAGCTGTGCCATACAAAGACATTCTTTTACAGACCACTTTGAAGTTCACATGCTATCTAACCATTAGGGTACGTAAACCAGAAACAAATAAAGCTCAGGAACTAATGTTATGTCGCAAGACCAATACTGAAACAAGCATTATTTAATAACACGGTGTTTCTGTGGCTAACAGACAAACAGATCTACCACTCAAATAGAAAGAAAAAGCTTTTACTCTTCTTCTCCAAGTCCTATTCTAAGAAATTAAACATGGTTTTAGGATTTTCTCCCCATTTCTGTAAGTACTAAGATAAAATGGTATCTTTATCTTCATTAGTCCCCTCGCTCATGAGAGACGATCAAACTTAGCTATACCCATCACACAAAAACACACTGCTTAAAGGAATCAACAAGGATCAAAAGAACCATATATTTATTAGTAAAACATTTCAGGCCCAGATGAACCTGAATGCAAAAGATCTTCCCAACATATTCATGATTCTTTTCTTAACCAGAAGGGATTCTGTTCTAAAGTCAACTATGACAATGGGGGGGATGTTCTTGGTAAGAGAACTGCTTATCAAGAGATGGAATTCACCTGACGAGAATGAGCAAAAGCATCTTTGGGCATCATCTGGCTAAACCAGTAAGGATGACTTTAAAGTACTTTCCATGGGGGATAGTGATCAAAACCTTTCTGCAACAGAGCACACAGTCCAAAGGAAAAAGAACTCAAAGAAGCAACTTAACTCTGGGAAAGGGCCAGAGAGCTACAGGCCTGCAATAAGTGGCCCAAAAGGGGAGTGAGTAGGTCAAAGTGCAAAATACGTCTGATAAAAGTACACAAATGCAAGAAGTATGGGAAATAAACAAGATGAGCTGGAAGCTGCAGCCTGTGAAAAGAGCTATGATCTGATTGCTATCACAGAGACCTGGTGGGACAGCTCTTACGACTGTAATGTCAACATCAAGAGTTACATTCTTATTTTTGGAGGACAGAGTTGGGAGAAAATGTGGTGGTGTTGCCTTGTATGTCAAAAACACACTCTTGTTCGCTGGTTCAGGGGGGAAGACAACAGCAAAGCGGAATGTATTTGGGTGAAGATGAAAAATGAAAGATGCAGTAGCATATAGTGGTGGGGGCTTATTACAAGCCACCAAATCTGGAAGAGGCGATGGATGAGGAACTCTTCAGGAACATGGCAAATCAAATTTGTCTAAAAGCTGTGAGATGGTACTGGTAGGAGACTTCACTTTTCTGGACACTTGCTGGAAGATGAATGCAGCCAAACATGAAATGTCTAGCCCGGTGGTTTTCAACCTTTTTTTTTCATTTGTGGAAATTTGGAAATTTTGAATAGAGTTGTGGACCCCTTTGAATCCATGGTCCACAGATTCAAAACCACTGATTTAGCCAGTTTCTAACTTGTGTGAAGGACAAATTTCTGTTCCAGAAAGTGGAGGCCGCAAGTAGGGGATCATCTATACTGGATCTTGTCCTGACAAATAGGGAAGAATTGGCGGAGTATGTGAAGGTTTGGGGTAACTTGGGAGGAAATGATCACAATAGGATATAATTCCAGGTCCTGAGACAGAGAAAGCATGAGATCAGGAAAATAAGGATGCTAGATTTCAAAAAGGTATATTTCATGTGACTTACTCAACAGCTACAATATGAGTCTGCAGGGTGAGGCATCTGAATAAAAGCAGAATGCAATTTCGGGATGCATCAATAGAAGCATTAGGTGCTAGACATGGGAGGCGATAGTGCCTCTCCACTTGGCACTGGTTCGGTTTTATCTGGAATATTGTGTGCAATTCTGGGCTCCACATTTTAAAAAAGACATTGAGAAGTTAGAGGGTCCAGAGACAGGCAACAAAGATGACAAAGGCATTAGAACAAAAGTCATATGAATAAAGGCTGAAGGACCCAGGAGTGTTCAGTTTGCATAAAAGGCACTTAAGATGGGACATGATTGCAGTCTTCAAACACCTGAAGGGCTGCCATGAAGAAGAAGGGAAGTACCTTTTCTCTCTTGCTGCAGAGAAGAGAACACAGACTAATGGCTTGAAATTGCATCAAAGTAAGTTTATATTGGATATTCACTGCTAAAATAATGAGGCAATGGAATAGACCACCTAGGGCAGTTGTAGACTCTCCATCACTGGAGGTGTTCAAGAAGAGGTTGGACAGCTCCAGGGATGACCTATGTGTAACTATGCCTAATGTTCAACTATGGGTATTTTCCAGGCTTCTGGGCTTTGCTAGTTGCAAAGGCTTTGGGCTTTGGCCACAGCTAAGGCTGTGGTCTTTGTCTGGGGTGTGCCAATGTTTCTGCTAGGACCAAAGCTGGAGGTTCCTGGCCAGAAGGTCTTGCCCCTCTGTTTAGGTTCAGACCAATTCTCATATTTGGGGTCAGGAAGGAATTTCATCCCATGGCCAGATTGGTACACACTTGTGTGGGGAGGGCTGCCTTCCTCTGCAACAGAGGTGTGGCTCTCTACCTGGGACCTCTTGAGCTTATATTGACAACATTTCATTGAAACAGGACATTGGCTGTCATGGTTCCCTTGCTTTACCTGTGGCAGGTTAGGTTGTTAGCTCTGTGTTGTATCAGGGTTGAGGGTAGTCTTATGTAGAGTTTAGATTATGGATTTATAGGATGGTATGGATAGGGATGATTCTGCATCAGCCAGGAGAATGAACTAGATAACCTTTGGAGGTTTCTTATAGCCATACTTTTCTATGATTCTATGATGATCCCTAGGTTATGGACTGCAAGGAAGCCCATGGCTGAAGCATCTTTCATTACATACAATTCTCAACAAATGTATTTAAACTTAACTGCTGAAGAATTCCACTCTACTTCTTAGGAGGTGTAATCTGATGGGAATGTGGAGAAAGAGTGAAATTCTCAGCTCAGTCACATTCTAGCCTTTGTTAATATATTTAATAGGGAGGAACGTGGAAAATCTCATTGTTAAATCAGCCCATGGTTCATCTAGCCATTTATCTCAAAGGAAAGTGAAAAAACTCTGCTGTAGACAAGCGTGGGATAAACAGATAGACAAGGACTATCTTAAGCCTTTTTTAATAATTACTGATACAAATTCTCCCCAATTAATATTTCACCATGCAGTTCCTTAACTGCTAGTGATAGCACCAGTACCAGAGCAAAAGTTGGAGACCTGCCTAACATTTTCATTTTGGATCCAACAACTTTCCCTGTGAAAAGCATTACACGTTATATCACCAAGGAGCCCCTAATTTGAAACATGAGCTGCCATTTCCAGCATCTGTTCATCTACAAGACTGGAAGGAGCAGTAAAAGACACTGGAACTTGCAAAAATCTAATTCTTCACTGTAGCTGGCAGGAGAAGCCCCTTCAGGCTAGGGGAACTGAAAAATATAGTTCAGATTTTAAATATAAAACAGTAGTAACATATTGTAGATTATGCGCAGTCCAACATCTCTATATTTAGCTACTCTCACAGGTTAAGTTGTCCATCTGTCTTTCTGGATCACTGCTTGCTCCCAAAAGACAAGAATACTAATGTGAGGAAAAGTAAGCAGCCTCAAACTATGCTTTAGTACTAAGAGATGTTAAAAGTACCATGTTATTCTAAAATAAAATGTTGTGGTAGAAAGTAAGTTGCCCAGGTTTCTTGGTTATTTATGTAAGTGTCCAAAATGTTTATATAAAACAATAATGAGGTAGTTCCCAAGAAAACATTTTTATAAGTGTGACAAAATACACCTTTAAAAAAACTAACTGGGCTTTACACAGACTCATTGAATATAGGAAGTAAATCCACGAATCCTCTTACTCCCCCTGCCCCACTATAAAAACACATGGCAGAGAATGATGGGCGGTCCAAACTATAGGCAAATAATCATGTGAGTGTGGGTGCTTGTGCTTGATACCAGGACTCTTCTAAGCTTTGATAGTCAAACCATTTTTCTTTTTCTGTGGCTGTCAATTTTATATCCAAATCATTTGGTGGCAACCTGTGCCAAAAAGACAGGTCTGGATTGAAAAATCAAAACATACCAGATCTCATTATTCTCTTATTAATACAAACCAAGGCCCCTGGCACACCTTCATTTAAAAGCACTATGGGGTCTGATCCCCAATCCCATATCTGGCCTGCCGTACGTGCATAGCACTCATTCTGCTTGCTAGTGCAGGGGAAGCCCAATGATCCCAGGCTCCCCCTGGACTGGCAAGTGAAAAGCTGGGTGTCTGCAGCATAGGGGCTCAAATAGATTTCTGAATAAGGGAGAAAAATATTAACAATTGCATTCCATTCATGGGAGGGAAAATATTTTAAAATTTTGGGACAGGCACCACCATCTGTTTTGTTCTCTGTGTGCATAGCAGGTCCCTGATCCCCAATTTGAGCTCCTAAGAGTACTGCAATGCAAACACACACATGTAAAAGCATTTTCCTTGCCTTTTTTTTTTTGCATATGAAAAGTTATTCTGCAAGAGGATGTTAATCCATCATAAAGGAATTGGGGAGATGGTCTCTGTAGTCATGAAGAGAAGGAGAGAAGGGAAATATTTCTATTAGGATATGATCTAGGTCATGAAAACTTTGAGACTCTCTGGCCCTTTATTCTAAGCCAACTGCTTACAAAAGCACATTAGAGTGGCATGCAAAAAATCTATATAAATACTCTATGACATTAGATAAAATACTGAAATGTTTGGATTATTCATTTCTATTGTTTAAAAAACAACTGTGTTAGCCTACATTTGACACTTGGGTCTGAAAATGTGTGTGTGTAAAAAAAGCTGCTTTTGTTTTACAGAAGTGTGGAAAGGCATTTTAAATAATTTGATTTTGTTTTAAGTTTGTTAAAAGAATTGCTACTGGACCAAGTCCTTTCTGAAAACGTTAAGTGCAGACAGAAGTATAGAGCCAGGGTCTAACTCCTAATGATTAACAAAAGCACTATGAGTTAGACTGATCCTTTTGACCCAACAGATGTTAGCTGTTGGATCAAAAAGGTGGAGGATTGAGCTTCAATTTAGAACCAATCCAGGGAGTGTAGCTCCAGCCAGCCAGGCTCTGGGTTTGGGTATATGCAGTGAAGCCCTGGCTGGAAGGGAGCCCAAGGAGTCAGCCTGCCAGCCTGGAGCTGCTCCCCCCAGCATAATGTATTGTGGAGGGGCTGGCGCCCCAGAAAGGGGGGCCACCTTATTGAGAGGCCCAAGGTGGGCATGGTGAGCCCAGAAAGGGGGCCATTTTATTGAGGCCCAAGTGTGGGCACAGAGAGCCCCAGGAAGGGAGCCATATTGAGAAGCCCAGTGTGGGTGTGGCGAGCCCCAGAGAGGGGAGTGCCTTATTGAGAAGCCCAATGTGGGTGCAGAGACCCTCAGGAAGGAGAGCCATATTGAGAAGCCCAAGTTGGGCACAGCGAGCCCCAGAGGGGGGCAATATCAGCCCAGGTTGGGCACAGTGAGCCCCAGACAAAGGGGGGCAGCATTAGCAGGAGGCCCAAAGATGGGCATAGAGAAGGAGAGCCCAGGGAGAAGAGGAAGGGGCCAGATAGGGACAGAATAGAGATAACAGCGATTCCATCTGCGAGGCTTGGGCTGCAGCATTGGGGAGGAGAGGAGCCGCAGATAGCGCCCCCTAGGGGAGGGGGCAGTATAAGGGCAGCCTCCCGCTAATTAATTAATTAAGATCAAGACGTGGCAGACAAGAAGGTGGGCGGTTGTCCCAGAGACAGGTGTGGGCCCCGTGGAGGATGGCCCAGATCACATGCCTGTCACAAGCCCTTATCACTATCTGGCTTGTAGATGCCACATGATGGTGGTGTTAAAATTTAGGGCTACTTGTATGTTTATACCTTAGAAGGATCCCCTTATAGTCTCTTTATTTTTTGTCTATTGTATATTACAGGTCTGGGCTTTATGTGGGTTCTGTATGTGTGGAATCATTCTTATGCAATGACCCTTTTTAACAAAAATTTGTTATATGCAAGGTAAATTCACTCTTATGCGATCGATGTGGTGGAAGTCCAGTCAGCTGCTTTGTGTGGTGCATTGTGGGATTGATACACACCAAAATATAGTCTCTTGTGTGAACCTGTGCTCCTTGCTTGCTGTCTAGGACATGTGTTTCTGTAGTTACCTTCTCCATTATGATAGTGCCCTGTGCTTGTGTGTACTGTCTGCTGTTGGTGAGTACCAAAATTGTATTGCAGAAGTGCTAGAAATGGGTCTGGGGGGTCAGTACAGTTGAGGCCTGGGAATGTATCCCTATTTGTTACATTGTAAAGTGGGTGCCCTTTATATCAGGCTTGTCCAACATGTGGCCCACCAAGCCGTTTTCTCTGGCTCACGGTGCTGCGACGAGAAACGAAGGTAAACAGTTTACTTTTGTTCTCACCCCTTGTACCTCCCCCATTCCATCAGCGGCTTCCTAATGGCTGCTGAAGAGCTGGGGAAGGGACAAGGACCATCTGCACCACGTCAGCTTGATGTTGCCGACGCGGTGCGTGTGAGAAGAGAAATAGCCACGTGCCGCTCGGGACAGGATGAGCCCAGCCAGAGCAGCAGGGGGCTCAGCTGCACTTTCCCCCTACCTGTGCCGGTTAATCCCAAATGGCACACAGCTCCGGAGCAGCATGCAGCTGAAGCCAGATTCCCACATGCTGCTGGGGACAAGAGGAGGCCGACCAGGTCAGCACCAGGTAGATTCGGCGGTGGTGCCATGTGCTGCTCAGGACTCACTGGTGCAGGCAGAGGCAAAATGCAGCTGAGCCCCTGCTGCTCCGGCCGGGCTTGTCCTGTCCTGGGTGACACATGGCTCCATTGCTGCTTCTGCTGGCTGGTGCAGACCCAGCCCACCTCCTCCCATCCCCAGCAGCACGTGGGAAACCGGCTTCAGCCGCATGCTGCTCCGAATGGGACAGGCCCAGCCAGGTCAGCACCGGCCAGGAAAAGAGGCATGCAGCTGAAACTGGCTTCTCACATGTTGCTAGGGATGGGAGGAGCTGAGTTGGGTCTGCACTGGCCAGTAGAAGCCGTGGAGGAGCTGTGTGCCACTCGGGACAGGATGAGCCCAGCCAGAGTGGACGGGGATCAACTGCATTTTCCCACTGCCTGCACTGGTCAGTCCCAAGCGGCACATGGCTCTGCTGTTGCTTCTGCTTGCTGGTGCTGACCTGGGCGGCCTCCTCTCATCCCCAGCAGCATGTGGAAAGCCAGCTTCAGCTGTATGCTGCTTTTCCTGGTCGGTGCTGACCCAGCTGGGCGGGGTAGCATGAGGCTGAAGCTGGCTTCCCACGTGCCGCAGGGGACACCCGGCTGGATCAGCACTGGCCAGCAGAAGTGGTGGTGAAGCCTCCTGCCTTTTGGGACCAGCTGACACAGGTAGGGGGAAAGTGCAGCAGCACATAGGGCTGCCACCCCTTGATAGGGCACAGGATGGGCTGGCCGGGCTGTACCAGGAAGGGAAAGCTGTGGCTGAGCCCCCTGCAGCTGTGCTGTATGCTCCTTTAAGACTGAACAATATACTCAAGAATAGAGCTTGAACGATTTGGGCTCCAACATAAATTTGGAGCAGGTAAAAATCTTTTTAAAAATACTGTCCAGTGTTTGGATTGTGTTTGCTTCTGTTTCTCTTTGTGCAGGATTGAGGGTTCAACTTGCTACTACTTGTTAAAGAAGTGTTACTAACAAGTTATTAATTCAATAAAAGTAAATCTTCTTGAAGATTAGTCTCAAAAATTCCCATATTTTGTTGCTTTGATTAGTTTCCACTCTGGCTGATATCTTTTCCAAATTTGATCTGTCGACTTGCATTATGCTTCTTCCATTCATTGAGAAGTGAGTAGAAGTGAAAGTGTTTATTTTAGTCAAGTGTTTGGTATTATTTCATTCTTGCTTTTATATTGTTTTTATTTTGGATTTTA
>JAGPOW010003316.1:82426828-82440022 GCA_030014935.1 Caiman crocodilus | reverse complement strand
AGTGTTTGGTATTATTTCATTCTTGCTTTTATATTGTTTTTATTTTGGATTTTAAACCACATTTCCAGACCCATTTCATTGTCACTTCCTGCAACTTCAATGGTGTCAAAGGTCACATGACATCACTTCCTGATGTGATACCACTTCCCATGGTGTCTTTGAATATGACTCGCCGGCTCACTGGGTGATAAAAAGTTCTTGATCTAGCCCTACATTCAAAAAAAGGGTTGGACACCCCTGCTTTATATAAATTTGAGTTATGCCCCGTTTTCCAGGAATGCATAGACAGCATAGAGTGAGGGAAACCTGTACTCTGAGAACAGTCCTCATTTCAGTTTGAATCGCAATGGATGGCAAAGCACAGAGATTATAAAATACACCATCACCAGTTGTGTAGTACCACAAATCCCTGCTTTCAGCTAAATGGGAGATGGGCTTCCATTAAAGATTGACTCACTGAAAAAAGAAAATCTTCTGGGTGATCTTGGATATAAATGTTGCTATTTGCAGGATCCTAAGTAAGCCACAACTCCTTAAACACTGTAATGTTATTTAGTTTGATTATTTAATGGAAGAGTGGAAGTTGTGATCAATAAGGGAAAATACTTTATTTTAATCCAGGGTCTCTTACTCATAAAAATGTCTCTCTCCAGCCTACAATTTTTCACTGCATCAGTCTGAAATGAAAAAAAAATGAACCAGAGCTTAGAAAAATGTGTGCATTCAGAATGAGAAGAAGTTTTCTAGCCAGGTAAGCAAGCTGACAGGGGCAGAGGAGCTGCTTCCTGCTCTGAGGGAAACAATGGAGACCCAGCAGCTGTTGGAATATGAAACAGGGAGCTGTGCTATACCTGAACACAGTTTTCTTAAGGATGGCAGACAAGGGAGGAAGCAGATTGGACCTTCTACACTATCCACAGGAAGGAAAAGATTATATTAATACCTATTTTTAACTGAGGGCATAGCTTTTGAAGCTTTTCAGGTTTCTTAACTTACTCAGAAATATGCATTTCCCCAGAGCTCATGCTGACAACCTAACTCAAATGATCCTAGCAGTGGTTTCAAAATATAAAGATAATAGGCTAAATTCAGTAGTGTTTTACAGGTACAAAGCTCCACTGAATTAAGTGAAATTTTGCTAATTAGTACACAGAATGAATTCCACCCACAAAATCTCTCTGACACCTTATTAAAATGGGAGCCAGAGAAAATGCTAAACAATCATGTAATACATTATAATTATTATTCAACAAATACATATTACTTATGCTTGAGATTATATCAGTGTATGCTATTATCTGTTTTGCTTCTTTACATTTAAAAACAAAATCTCTTATCATTTTAAAAGAAATGAGACTTGACAAAAAGTAATAGTTTTTAATACAAGAAAATGTAAGTGTAGATAAATGAGTAAAAGAAAAATGAATGGAGGCAGAGACAAATTCAAAGCAGTTATAACTGGTTGGGTCTGACTCCAAATGGCACCCAGTACTACAAAAACCCCCTCAGAACATATGAACTTACAAATCTGATTCAAGTTTGCATAGAAAAATTAAGCTGAAAATCGCTCTCCCAGAGTGAAACATTTTAAAAATCCTTTTCCGAGTTCTGGTATTGACATGTAATCAAAATTTTAAACATAAATCCTTCCAGGGACTGGTAAAAAAGTGGACTCAACTTAGTTGCTGCACTGATGTTTTACATATAGAACAGTGACACAGGTAATGTGGATACTGGGATATAAAATATATTTCTGCAGTGATTTTTAATACTCAAGGTCCTTTTCTATTTTTAAAAAAATTAAGCTATTTTAGTGACATTACTGTGACCTGGTTTTCTACAAGATTGTACCTGAGTGTACAATTTGGTCCTGAACAAAAGAATTGGACTGAAACGAAATTTGATTGAGAGTAATGTTCCCATTCAGTTAGGAATAACTGCTTAAAAATCCTATCTATAAATTTTTGGTTTTTGCACTGCAAAACAACTTTGATTTTTTAAATTATTATTTTGGACCAATCCATAATACAGCCAAACTTTAAACAAAGAGCAATTAATTCAAAGGGGACCAAAAGCTACCGCAGAGTATCCCTTTGATATTACATAACTATTTGCTTGCTCTGATGCTTTAGAAAGTAGATGCTGAACTTGAAAAACTTAGACCTGTTTCAGTTAGGGGTAATTTGCTCTAAATCAGCTTTCATTTATCACTGGATAAGAGCAGGCAATTAGTTACTGCACAGTAGTAAGTCTGGTAAGTCCCTATCCTCTTTTAATTTGTTGTGCTTTGTTCATCTTCCAGATACTGGCCTGGTGGGGTTAAGGAAATATTGGGCACTTAATTTTCACTAAGTGCATACTCATAGTATTAATTTACTTGTAAATGAAAAACTTTAATTATTTTTTTTACATAATTTTATTTAAAATTTTGATCAAAAAAACCTCTTAAAAAGTTCTGTATTAGATGCAAAGGAGCACCTATAAACATGTAACAAGGCTGCTCTGATGTGCTGTAATTACAGCATGTTGGAGCAGACTTGAGTCTGCTGAAGCATGGTAATTACCATGCTCCAGCAGACTCCAGCGTAACATGTACCAGATCAGTGTCCCTGCACTGAAAAAAGAGCGGTGGAGGCAATTTAATTAAAGCTCGTTTGACAGGCTTTAGTTAAAGCACCCCCACTGTCAGTTTTCAGTGCAGAGACGCTGATGCACGTGACACTCTGGGTGTTTTAATTAGAGCCACGCTAATTAAAGCACCCCCTCCTCCTCCCTGAAGTACCTCTATACATGCCCAAAGTCTTAGACTGACCCAAAAAGGTAATTTCATCAATTTTATGAAAAATTGTTTTATTTTGAACAAGAACTTTAAAAAAAAAAATACAAAACAAAGGTGTCAGTGAAGCAAATGTCAATCTTGCCTAGCCCATTTGACCTGTGTAGCCTAGACGAGACAACAATGAGGGGATATGACTGCTGCTTACCAACACATTGGTTGGTTATGTTCAACAGAAGATACTGAACTCTTTATGCCAAAGGAGAATGCTAGCACAAGAACAAATTGCTATAAAATCTGGGTGGGTGTAAGAAAAATTACGCTAAAATTAGAAGATGAGTTCTGGGCACCACAGAATGAGGTTTTGAACAGCCTTCCAATTGAAAGAGGAAAGCTAAAAAACACCTAAATATTTTACAATGTAAAGTTTAAGATGCGGTTGCCTGAAATGGGATGGGACTGCACACAAAATGCCTTCTAGTTCTACCTCAAACACAACATCACCAATCACTTGAAAATTAAGACCTTGATCCAGGAATGAGCTCCACAGTGTTAATGGGACCCTACCAGGATGCAAGAATCTACCTGTGTAGGATGCAAGTAGGGACCCAGTGGTGACCCTCTTTGTTTGCCAAAATAATAGACCTAATTTTTCAAGAGCTCTAAGCACTCCAGTTTTGCAAACTAAATCGCATATTCAGACACATAAAGAAGTATGCATATGTTTGCCTTTAGGCATTCATTTCTGAAACTCAACCACTCTATTTAAATGGAGGTTACTGCTGGTCCCAGATATGGAGACTTGAGGCTGTCACTTCACCTGACCTTTCACGTCTGAAGGAATGTACTCTCCAAATTCTTTCCCTTCAAACCGTACCCAAAGGGACATGGTATTTATCATTTTTATACATAAGCAAGAATCAAAAACCAGAAATTTAACTTAGGTTAGGTTTGGAACAGGATGTAAACCCCCCCTCCCCCCCCAATTTTGTTTTTACCATCTCTTACTCTGGACCACGTACGAAACTAAGTTTGTTTATTCTTTCTACTGTAGTATATTCACATAGCTAATTCCAAACAATCAACCTGAGGAAATATTACTAAGAAAAGGTTATAGTTTTTTATTCAAAAAGTGGGAGGAGGAAGGGGAGAACCCAAACAAGGAATTTAAGTACACACCCGAAAAATTTTTTTCCCTAAGAACTCTCATCTTTGTTCTTAGATCAGTACACATACTTTGCTGACCACATCAAAGCTCCTGAAATTATCTGTGACTGATGTACAGATAAACTTGTATGAAAATATCACTTTTTTTCTTTCAGATAAAAAGAGTAAAACAGGAAAAAATTATCTTAGACATCAAATTAGTGCTTTGTTATAAACATTTCTAATCTTTACAAGCTCCTTAAAAGTAAACTTTAAGAACAAAAGAAGTACAATTTCTGTTTTTAAATTCATTGTAAGTAGAAATGTTTGTACTTTTTATACTGGCATGGTTGAGCACCTGACCCAAAACCCATTGAAATTAAAGGTTTTGGAGTTTGTTTGTTTTTTTACTTCCACTGACTTCTATGAACCTTGAAGCAAGTCTCAAATGAATTCAGATTTCTGCACGCTTGAATGTCTGAAATACCTTTGAGAGGCAAGGATTTCTGTGGATCATAGCTTTTATTGGACCAACTCAAGTAGATTTAGCCAGCTTTTGAATGCAATGCATTTATATTTATAAATAGAAAGATGTGGGTATTGGGAGAATAATTTTTGTTCTCACTTTTTCTCAGTACTCTGTACCATCTTCCATACCAGAAACTCCCACTTAAGTTCCTGGATGTTCTGAAGAACAAAAATATGGCAAAAAGGCCTTTGTCAGTAGTGAATAATATGTATGAGCAATCAATATGACTAATAATAGAATCTTTGTTTAAAATTAAACTGAACATACAAACTTTGCGTGATACAGCTACCTAAGTCCTCGCCTGTTAATTTTTTCCATGGTATTATATCACAGAACTGATCTTGAATTGATGAAACATAATGAGAGGTTTGCCAATGATTTCAAATGGGAGCAGAGACTATATTTTTATGATATTCATAACTCGGGATGTCAGGAAGAGATTAACATTTTTATAAAAAGTCTTTGTTCAGCTGAACAGATAATCTAAAAATGCGCTGGATGAGAATTTAAGCAGAGATTGAACTGGCAGTACCATGTCTGACAAGAATAATACTGGGCTTTCATGTTAGGCATCAATCTATTTATTTAACAAAGGGAAGGGTGAGAGGTGAGTTGATCAAAGGCTATATAGACTGACTCACAGAGACAAGATTTCTGAGACCAGAGAAAAATCTATTCTATCAGACAAAGAGATAAGATCTAGTGGAAAAACTGAAGCTAGAGTGGGGTGGAAATCACATTAGAAATTAAGTGCAATTGTTTTAGAGCAATTTTAATTAATTATTAGAACAATGGAAGTATGAAGTAGGAATAAAGTGGATTTACTGATTTTGAAGTCTTTTAATCAGGATTAGATGTCTTTCTAAGCAATATGCTTTAGTTCAACCAGAAATTAGGGACGTGATGCAGGAACCACTGTATGAAGTTGTAGGGCCTACTTTAAGTAGGAGGTCAGATGAACTGATTTTATAATGGTTCTTTTTGGCCATAATCTATTTTATTTTTCATAATACTATTAATTCAAAATCCTATATCATGTTTTATAAGTTAAATGAGAATTCCCAACTGTGACAATATGTACTCTCAAAAAAAAAAGAAAAAAAGAAAAAAAAGAAAATCTACCCACAGTGAAACGAACTAATCTCTTTTAGACTACAATCCTTCAAAGAGATTCAGAAGCACGAATCAACCTTAATTGTGCAGGTTCTATGAAGCTAAGAGCACCGTGCACAGAAACAGTGTTCCACACCCAGCAACTTCCCAAAAGAAGCTATTGTCTGCAAGCGGTTTGTAAAAGGCAGCTTTTAAAAATACAGCATCCATTTTTTTAAAGTTAATTACAGAATTAAAAAGAAATTAAACGTGAAAAGGGAGAAGTGAAATGAGGCTTCCACATTCTAAAATGTTTAGACAGCACTATTCTCCAGTTTCTTAAGAAAGGTAAAAGTGAATTTCTATCAAAACACCTGCAGTGTTATTATGTGAAACAGTGCTCTTCTGTGGCCATTCACACTCTAACCACTTCCCAGCTGAAGAATGTATAACTATGGTTGTTATTCTTCAAAAGGTGTAATGAGTTTGGAGCACACTGTGAAAATATAATAGTTACAGATTACTGGAATACTTCAAATATTTTTGGAAGCAAAAATAATGAAAAACTCTGTGGAATAAGACTTTCCTTCTTCCATATGGAAGAGACGGAAGCATTTTATTTGAGAACATCATTTATCTGCTACAAAGCATTCCTTGAGAAACATACGCTACTCAAATTTTCTCCACAAGCCTGCTTTGTCTGTATTTGCAAATTAACGTAGCTGCTTCTACGACCATAGGAAGAACAAATATTCTCTTGTTCACCTTTCCCAGGGTAGAAATAAACAGGAGTAGTAGGCAGTATAGCAGTGACATACCGTGGGTCTCCAGCACCTGGGGGCCAATGCTTGGATTTGCACTCCCTACCCCCATCCTTCTCGTAGCAATACTCAGTCACATCACGTGAAAAGAACTCTGAAGAGCTCAGTCAGTGCTCAGGGGCCATGTCCCACCCCTCTGCCCCACTGGTCCACCACTGCGGTATAAGGAAAAATGCACTCACTTCCTTAGATTAAACATGGTTAAACAGATCATATATTGCTCGTGCCTAAGTGGCTGAAGAGGGGTGGACAAAAAGAGGCTAGATCAGACCATCAGTTGGGGTCCACTGGAAGCGACCCAAATACACTCTACAACTCCCGCATCACTGTTAAGCATGCTTTTTGTCACAGCTGTATATTTTACTTGGTCAAAAATACCTGAGTCACTCTACTCAGCATTTTTTATTTAGTACATACACTGAAGGAGGAATGTCTAAGTTGACAACTCTGTCAGAGTTCAGAATGATAACAGAACAGAGACTTCCAGTGTGTACAGACTTGAAGTTCAGGAGGTTAGATCGGATAAAAAGTGGCTGCTCAATCTAACTCAGTGATTCTTCGCTTGAACAGTACGGATACTCCCAGGATCTGACCTACAGTCACCTAGCTTACTTTAAGACGTGTGATCGTAGATTTGGTGCCGGTTTTACAGAACTTCACTGGTACTGGGAGCCTGATCTAAGTAAGCTGAGGTGTGGGGGAGGGGCAGGCATAAACAGGCAGGCTAATGAGTCAACAGGAGGTTGGTAGAGTCCAGAGGACAGCTAGTGGGGTCTGCAGGGAGATTGGTAGGGGGTACAGGCATGGTTAGCGGGATCTGGGGGACTAGTGGGGTCTGTGGGGGGGGCTTGGCAGGGTTGGGGGGACCTAACAGGTCAATGGGGTGGTTAGTAGGATCCACAGGGGGTTAGTGGGATCCAAGAGGTTCCCCAATCCCACCAACCCTCCCCTCCTCCTTCCCCCCAACTGCCTGATCCCACCAAAACATCCCCAATCCCACAAACCACCACTAATGCTGGTTATAAAGGCATTTGCCAGTGCTGGGACGCTGATATTGTAAGCTGTGAGGGGAGGAACACGTGGGATTTGGGGAGGGGCCAACAGCTCTGCAAGGGGACTTTATGGAATTAAAGGCTAGTAGTTCTGTGAAGAGATTGGTGGGGTCAGGGATGGTTTGGTGTGGTCTGATCAGAGAGACATTCCCCTGAACCCAGAGCTATTTTTGCCCTGACTCCCCAGTGGACAACCCCTGGTATGAACCATCCTCACCCCCCTCCCATTTTGCTTAGACTGGACTCCCAGCACCAACAGACCCCTATAAAATTGCTATTGGGGGGAGTTTGTGGGCTCAGGGGAGAGGGGATAGTTTGGTGGGCTTGGGAGAGCTAGCTGGTCTGTGGGGTGTGCTGTCCATCTGGAAGTGGGGAAGAAGGGCCAGGGGCACTAAAAATGGTGGGGGGGGACAGTAGGAAAAGCACAGCCCCAGCTGTGGCACAGCTGGACTTTCCTAGCCCTGGGATTGCACGCCAAACAAGTACAGACTTTTGGTTAGAATGGCATAATTCAGAAGTTCTCAATTTATGGTACAGGAACCACCAGTGGTATGCATACAACCTGTCATGATATGAATTAATAGATTTACTATAATTACTTTATATGACAAAAATTTGCTGGTGGTACTTAAGGTTGTATCATTTTAATTGGTGGAATATATTCTGTCAGTTTGGGAACCGCTCTAACCCATGTCTGATCTAACTTAGTGCTCCCCCTCAGGTGAACTAATGTTAGATCAGGCCAGCCATTTTTTGCCCTAGCTAATCTTCCAAACTTCTCAGTGTAATGTCTGTACACACCCTTCATGTTCTTAGTGTCTACTCCCACACCTGAATTACTACTCTAATGTCTTCAACAGATTTTGTGGAAAATTTTGTCTCCACATTTTTAAAACAAGACATGGCATTTACCAGTATTTCTGCAGACAGGTTTTCAAGGTTTCAATGCCATTTTTCTATACAAAACCAAAAATGTACGTTTCAATGGGGGGTGGGGAGGAAGTGTTTCTTCCCCTGTTTTTTTTGAGTCCCTTTGTAATACTTTCAACCCTTTTTCCACTGGAAAAAAATTACGTATGAGAAAATGTTGTTTTCTTCTACTACTAACTTTTTCCAATGGAAAAACTGAGAGAGCTAAAGAGGAAGAAGAAAAGAGAGATCCAAAGCACAAATTAAAAGAAAAATTTAGAATTGGATGATTAAAAAAAAAGGAATAGTGATGAAGAAATGTGACCTGCTCTACTTCTTCAATGAATCCCCTCCTATAAAACAGAAATCTTGAAATTTACAACCCAGAAAGTAGTGTAGTGCATATGGTTTATAAAATGAGTTTATATCTACAGTGTGAGAGCTA
The DNA here is from genome assembly GCA_030014935.1 of Caiman crocodilus. NCBI lineage: Eukaryota > Metazoa > Chordata > Crocodylia > Alligatoridae > Caiman > Caiman crocodilus. The sequence continues at coordinate 82,431,252 of JAGPOW010003316.1, read as the reverse complement.
AGAAACTCTCAACACTGTGTAACATTTTGAAGAATGCCATAATTTATAGTAGATTTTTTTTTTTACAGAGATATGAGATTGTACTCTAGCCTAAAGATAGAATCCTTCAAAACAGTATGCATACATTTCTAATAAGAGCAGCCGTCATAGGTTTCAAGTATTATCAAGGCTAGTTACAGCTGGAGACAAAAACAGAATGACACATTCTTAAATCGTGGAGAGGTGTTGTGCTCTACAAATTACCATAGCTTTGGTGACTACAATGAAATACACTAGAGGTGCATTAATATATCATTCCAATATCAGGTTGGCACTGATATAGGGAAAATTGAAAGTACTGAAAACTGGCTTTTTTCCCCCAATGCGGCTGATAAGTGCCCCATGCATGTGCACAGCTGCAGTGCGCGTGGGGCCAGGAGCTCAGCCCAGCAGCTTGGAGACCAGCATCTGGCTGGTAAGTCTGGTGTGAGGGGAAAGAGTGGGAGGCAGGAAGGGGCGTGGAGGCGGCAGGTCAGTTGAAATGGAGCAGGCGCAGAATGGAGCCATGAACGGCACATTCAGGAACTGCAGGGGGTGGGGGCTCCCACCACTGCATGCACCCCAGGAGGTTCCAGGGGGTACATGCCCCCAGATCTGTGTGTGGGGTGGGGTGGGATGCCACTGTAGGCTGAGGCCAGGGTGGTGCCAGGCTCTTCCTAGCAGGAGCTGGGCTGGGCTGGGCAGGCTATGGTGAATTTTGGGGTAGCTGTAGCCCCCCACCACATAGCCCCACTCCCAGTGCCATCGCCACCACCTGTCCTGAGTGCACCGCAGCCTATATATATAAATAATATATTTTTATATACTTAACTACAAGTAAAAAGTTACATCACATTAACAAAGAGAGAGAAAGTTGCCAGTCAGAAAAAACACCAGCCAATTATTTTCTTAGCGTGTTCCTTCATCTCAAAATTTTTACTTGGCACTAATTTTAAACTTCTATTTTAATCTCTTCAATCATACTTGACAGGGGAAAAAAACCAACTTTCCAGTTATAAAGCATGAGAATTTTAAGAAAAATAACAGATGCATCGACAAGAGTTACAGGAGTTCTGAAAATAAACGAGCCTATAAAAGCACATGGGATTTTTGCCTCAGCAAGATGCTCTGTCGTACATGGACTATAAGGAAAAGACGAACGTGTTTGATCAGCCACAGCGACGTGCTATTGTACTGATTTGTATAAAACACAGAGGAATGGCAGCTTTAGATGATGTATGAACTAGAAAAAGTAAATCTCTAGTCTTTGTATCCATTAGAGTGATTCCATTTCCCTATAACCAGTATGAATTTAAGTTCTTAAATAGAATATCCAACTGATAGAACATTAATTTCTCTGCTCTAAATGCCTGCAATACACTATAGCCAAAGCTCTAAAAGCTTAACAGGATGAAGTTCACATTAAGTTTCCCTTCTAGTTCTTATTATGGGCCAATTTGTGCTACTTGATCAGATATGAATATTCAAGTCACAGTGTGATAAACTAGAATGCCAAACATTTGAATGCTTAGTTTAGCCCCATGTGCTTTAAACACTTCCTTGAATTAAGCCTGTCAGTAACCCCAATATTAAGGAAACATCTTACTGAAACTGTTTCTGGTATCTTCCTGAAACTGGTACTGAAACTGTTTCAACTTAATTGAAAGTTTGAGAATCCTCCAGAAATGGAGCTAGCCTGACAAAGGAAATGATTACAACATACACATACCTAAGCCTGAAAACACAAATGTGTCTTTACTCAGGTAAGCAGCCACACTGAAACCTTCTGTATAAGTAAAATTATGCATGTGGTTATATTTGTGTAAAATCAGGGCCTACATTGACATAGACAACATGTTGATATTAAAAAAATAACAAGATTTAAAAAAAACTCCATAGAGTAAATTAAGGAAATACAGTCTTGATGAAACTATTATGAAGTGCATATATACTTGGTTGGATCATCATGTTCAAAAAGTAATCATCAGTGGTTCGATATCTAATTAGGAAAAGGTATTAAGTGGGGCTGCCAGTGGTCAGGCCTGGGTCTGGTAGTGTTCAATCCTACCCTCCACATCATTAATGAAGAGATTGAGCACACACTTAGTAAATTTGCAGATGACACCAACCTAAGTGCAGCTGCAAAGACTTTGGAGGATAGGAGTAAGATTAAGAATTACCTTGATAAACTGGGAAAATGGCCTGAAATCAATAAATAGCATTCAATAAGCACAAGTCCAAAGTCCTGCACTTAGGATGGAACAATCATACACACACATACAAACTGAGAAATAACTGTTTAGGCTGCAGTGTTACCAAAAAGGACCTGTGTGTTACAGTGGATTGTAAGGTGAATGAGTCAACAGCATACATTTGTTAAAAAAAGCCAATACTGGGTTGCATTAACAGAAGTTTCACTTGCAAGTCAAAAGAAATGACTCTTCTATTCTATTCAGCTCTGATGATGCTTCAGCTGCAATAATGTATCCAGATTTGGACACCACACTTCAAGGAAGATGCAAAAAAATGGAAAGGACCCAGCAGAGCAACAAAATTGATGAGGTCTGGGAAAAATGATGTACAAAACAAAAGTTGGATGAACTAGTATTATTCGGTCAGTCCAGAGAAGGGGAGATTTTGGTAACAGTCTTCAAATACATAGATATTATAAAGTGGAAGGTGACAGACTACTCTCTCCATAGCCCAAAGGTGAAGAAGTAGTAAAGCTTTTAAATTGCAATGAGACATTCTATTGGTTGCTAAGAAGCACTTTCTCACTATGAGGGTAGTTAAGCACTGGTTCAGATTACCTAGAAAAGTGGTGTAATGTCTAGCCCTAGAAGCTTTTAAGAGAAGCCTAGACAAAAGCGTGGGTGAGATAGATGACTGAGGTATGGTAGATGTCATTCTGAGGTTATTTCCAACTATTTTTCTGTGAATCCATGCCCTCTGGAAATACTAGTTCATAGAACTATTCCTTGGTTAGTACAGAAGGCAATATGGACCTCTAGGCTGTGGCCAAACGAGCATGGCTGTGGTATGTGGCTCCACAGACCTGGCTATGGGGCCACACACCATAACCACACGGCAAGTACCTGAATGTATCTTGCAACACAGGGGGCTTTTTGAACCTGGAAGATTCTGGAGTAAAAAAAACCTGTGCAGGAAAAGAAGTGGGCTGGTGCACATGGTGGCTGCAGGACCGCCATGGCTGCAGCTTCCCTGGACCCTAGGTAAGGCAACTAAGGCCAGCACAGTTGCTGGCCCCAGCCTCCACTACCACACCCAGGGTAACCTGTCATGCGCCAGAGCACACATGGCAGAGGTGTTCCCAATTTTAATGTATACTGACAGAATACTACAAAGAAATACTTATGAAATCAGCTTTTTCTGTGTATTTTTAATGTTTTCCCCCTCTTGCCTTAACTACCTATTAATTTATCAGCATTTGACAATATCAATATAAGAACTTCTCAGTTTAGATGTTTGGAATTAACCCCCTTATGTCTCCCTTTTCTTACAGAAGGCAGATACAGATTCTTTTTATCAGTGACATTGTAGTTTTTCCACAATCTCCTTCTATACTCCTTTTAAATCAAATTTGCCATCAGACCACTAATATGTTTTGAAAGTAGATGCTTGAGAATATGATGGGTAGCTTTCTTTTAAAAAATGCAGTCTGCTTGAGAAAAACAAAATACAGAGACATGGAGACATGTCTATAATCAAAATCTAGAAGTGTAGCTAAAGAATTAGATTAATTTTGATTTTGTGGTGTTAAGATTCTTTGTGCCAAGTAGCTCATCCCATTTCTATACTTGGCGACTCCCTAACTACAGGTCTCCAAAATGCCAATACTGCAATGGTGTCTAAACCATTGCAGTACTATGCAAGTTTGAGCCCATTTGCATAACCATGTAGATATTTAAATTTAACTGCAATCTATTCCATCACAATGCCATATTCAACTCTCAGTTGTTTTTAATTTTTAAATTACCAGTCCCTATCAGTCAATTATCAGTCACTATCATTATAAAAACAGGTCTTCTTAATACTTAAATACTTGAAGATTTCTTTCTTTACTAAAAGGTTGAAGAGGAGGTTGTAGTTCCATCACCTTTATAGCTCATGGGTTAAAACATTGCCCAGGGTTGAGGACAGCTGGTTTCAAGATCTTCATCTATCTGATCTAAAACAGGGACTGAATCCAGACCTCCAACCTCTCTAAGCAGTCTCTGACTCTGAATAATGTGTTCCAGGGCAGAGCTCACTTGCTCTCTCAAACTGCGTTACATTGTCTAAGATACAAATACAGACAGTCTTCAACTTGCAAAGTTTCGAGTCACATCACTTCACACTTGCAATGTTTATAAACTGACACCCCATTTCAATTTTCTCGCATCAGT
>JAGPOW010003316.1:82367679-82418223 GCA_030014935.1 Caiman crocodilus | reverse complement strand
GTGGACACTGGAGTCAGAAGTGGACTGGCCAAGTTCGCCGATGACACCAAACTTTGGGGCAAAGCATCCACACCAGAAGACAGGCAGGTGATCCAGGCTTACCTAGACAGGCACAGCAAGTGGGCAGATGAGAACCTGATGGTGTTCAACGCTAATAAATGCAAGAAAAACCCACAGCATCCTTATAGGCTCGGCAGTGCTATGCTGGCTAGCACTATGGAAGAAAGAGACTTGGGGGTCATCATTGACCACAAGATGAATATGAGCCTGTAGTGCGATTTTGCAGCTAGTAAAGTGACCAAAATGCTTGCTTGCCATCCATAGATGCTTCTCAAGCAAATCCCGGGACATCATTCTCCCCTTGTACTTGGCCTTGGTGAGGCCGCAGCTGGAGTACTGTGTCCGGTTTTGGGCTCCACAATTCATAAAGGATGTGGAGAAGCTTGAGAGAGTCCAGAGAAGAGCCATGCGCATGATCAGAGGTCAGGGAAGCAGACCCTATGACAACAGGCTGAGAGCCCTGGGGCTCTTTAGCCTGGAAAAGTGCAGGCTCAGGGGTGATCTGATGGCCACCTATAAGTTTATCAGGGGTGACCACCAGTATCAGGGGGAACGTTTGTTCACCAGAGCACCCCAACGAATGACAACTGGGTCGAATGGTCATCAACTACTATAAGACCTTTTCAGGCTGGACATAAGGAAGAATTTCTTTACTTTCCAAGCCCCCAAGGTCTGGAACAGCCTGCCACCAGAGGTGGTTTAAGCACCTACATTGAACACTTTCAAGAGTAAACTGGATGCTTATCTTGCTGGGATCCTATGTCCCCACCTGACTTCCTGCCCTTTAGGCAGGGGGCTGGACTCGATCTTCCGAGGTCCCTTCCAGCCCTAATGTCTATGAAATATATGATTTGTGATTAGAATCAAATTTTATAGTTTAAAAATACCCAACCATCACTCCAGATGAGTAAAACCCAGTAGTTATTTTTTTCCCCTTGGGTTACACTTCACAGCTACTTAGAATGAGTGGGTATTTTGTAGCAATATGGAAGGTGAAAAACATTTAGGCAAGAAAGTCTGTGTTCTAGTATTCTCTGATACGCTTTAGGTTCCCTGTGGTGGACAAATATGTATCTTCCTGACCCATAGGTCTGCAATGGCAAGACATTTCACAGAAATTACAATTATACATATATTATGCAACAGTGCTCAAACTCTAAAGACGAAATCTAGTTTATAAGTAATGTGGTATTATTCAAGTTGGTTGACTGCATGTACTGTTCATTCCATGCCAGTAGCTGTTATGGATCATTAGCTAGGCTAGGAGAACTAAGGCTCAAGAAGAATAAGATGTCACCCTGCTATTATCCCAAGTGATAGCTAGCTCAGCTTTGACACAGATTTTATTCTTAAACTGCAGTGTGAAAAGCGCACCTAAGGATCAACCAGAAATAAAAGCTCCTACTTACAGTTTCTGTATCATGGAAACAGGATAGGAAATTAAGAGTGAACGTCACCAAAAGTAAATGGAAGAGAAAAAAAAAAAAAGTTACGAAAAGGAAAGAAGGAAGATTAAAAGTAAGAGAGAGGCAGTGTATTAAATCTGAAATATCATGAAGAGCTAAATGTCAGTAATGTAATCAAAGTAATATAAGTGAGGAATGTAGGGATCATCATCAGGATAGGGTGCTGCACGCTACCTAGCTGATAAAAGGACATTAATGCATACTGCATGCATTTGTATTTTATAATGCATAGTGTATATATATGCATAATATGTATTATAATTCATGTGCATTCATACATACAATGCAGGCACAGCACTGGAAACAAAAAAGAGAAACAGGATCAGACTTCCACCCTTAAAGTCAATGAACTCTTGCCACTGATTGGCACCAAGATTTCATCCTAACTTAAATGTCCGTTCCCTGTTACCTAGCCCTTCAGAGTAAGAAAACGTTGCACATAACTTCTTAAGTTTTTAAGCCATTCTATATCAAAACCTCATTTTCTATTTCATAACATGGCAATGAGCATATTGGACACATACAGGCCTGGTATTTTTAGGATACGTTACATATTAAGCCTTTTTAGTTGACTTAGTAGTTAATCAGATAAAAGGTGACATAAGTATTGCTGAATCAAGCATATGCTACATTAACATATGCTTCTGGGAAAGAAAAACCATAAAACTATGGCTCGAGGATAAAAGTGAGCCGCATCAAAAAGATTACAGTTTACCCACTTCATACAGGCAAACTGAAGTTCTACCCATCTGTAAATATCTTCAATTATTCAAGGGAGAAAAATAATTAATAATAAACAACAAAATTCTTCCATCATTTTGTAGCTTTTAGGTAAATTATGTAAATAGGATGCACAAGGGTGAATAACATGTTACTGGATAACACTGAAGGCAGAATGTAGTTTGAGATAAAGGTAGTTGAGATTAAATTAACACTTTTATCAGAGCATAACTAATGGATTGTTTCTAAAATGTATTTATTAAATAGTTAATTTAGCATAAAACAGCAGGACAGACTATAGATTGTTGTTTAAAATTCACATTGGGCTGCTGATAGAAATTAAAATCTAGTCCCTTTTTGTTTGTCTGTCTTCGAGACAGGAACTCACAAACTGCATCAGGAAATACACTGTCTGGTCATGGAAATCTTAATTAATATTTCAGATGATTTATAGCCAGCAACCTTTGTCTATGGAAATGACAGGTAATTGTATACACAAAGTCAAGAGAGCAAAGAACCTGTGTGTTCAATAAAAAAGAATTCCATGCATACAACAGTAATAAAATTAGAACATGCAGTACGTATCAGAAGCCAAAAAAGGGAGGCTATAATGGTTGAAAGTGTGAAGACATAATTAAGGTGTGAAAAAACCCAAATAATGCCTTCATTCCTGCTATGACACAATGTCAAGTTTTTGTTTCACAGATTTGCACAGGTTTATCAACAAGAAGGGCACAAAAGGCAATGACTGACACCACATGCCACCCAGAAACTAATTCTGAAAGGAAAAGAGAAAGCATGCACAAGAAAGTTTCTAGTGAAAGATGGCAAACTATTTTTTGGGACATAAGTGAAAGCCGGATACTGCTGGACAATAATTGCAAAATCATGCCTTAGCTGGCTAGATTTGATATTATACCATTTACTTTTGATCTGCATGAGCTTCTCTTACTTTTTCTGGCTAAATTTTTGGTTGCTTGACCGTTGCTTGAAGGGTATTTGCAGAAAAGAATTAAAATCTGGTGTTAGGCCATACTACACTACCTTGCCATTAGGTGGAGGAGAAGACATTTGCCTTGAGTAAATGGCTACTGGAATAAGCATAAAATGACACGTATGTCAGTTTAACTAACACTAGTGCAGGTCGACCCCTGTTTTTTTGTGGGATAGTGTTAGGGCAGATTTATTGTTACTCTGGCAAAAGATGGTAGAGTTATATTAATATAAAGTATGCCATATACCCAGGCCTTCAGAGACTAATGTAACAGTTTTAACTAGTTTTATAATAGGGTCAAAAACTAAATTAATAACAAGGTACTTTAATATTTTTTTTAAAAAATCAATTTTTTTAAACATTTTTCATCTGCTCTTTGCTAACAATGTCAGGGATATAACATCAGTGAAAGCACAACAAGCAAGCATTTAAATTTTCCTCGAAGTAGGTCAGTATTTCTAGGCAACCAGAACATAAAAACAAAACAAGCAATCTCTGTGCTTAAAACAACTCTCCAACAGAGCCTGCTCATGATGCAGAAGCTGGCTGTTGCTCCTGACAGACCCACCTGTTTGTAGGTCTATCTGATGGGGGAAAAAATTAGTCAATCAAGTGGTTTTGATAGGAGGCTCGAGAAGCTATTTCCCATCTCTCTATGATATGAAGTCTTCCCCTGCCTATACAGAACTGTCCCCTTAGCTTAGGACCAATTCTTAGGGGTACAGGGATGCCCAAGGCAAAGATCAACATCTGCTTTACGTGAAACACTGAGGAAGAAAATACTCAGTAAGAGCAAAGAGTGTACAGCAGCTTGCAAGGTCAAGTGTGTTAAATCACTTTTCCAGCTGATGGTCAGTTTCTGTAGGTACCATGATACATTTTTGTGAGTCCTGAAATAACATTTTTTCAGAGTTGTTTCCTCTGTGAACTTTAGGTTTCCTAGCTAAAAAACCCAGCAAAAAACAACAGGATTGTGTTATCTAATGAAAACTGCAGTTAGAGGGATTTGCCCTTCCCAGTCCTCTGTGTTCATATACCATAACTAGCACTGTTACTAGTCCAGGGCAGAGAAAGGTCAGAGTACTACAGAGTCTTTCTGGGCTGAAAAGCAGCCTATAGATCACCCTGAAGCGGATGCCGTAAATCAAGCAGATTAATATATCCCCGTGTCTGACCCTTAAAGCAGCCTAAATCCATAAAAGCACAAAGGACACTTAAAAGCATCCTGCCCCTATCTCACCTTTCCCTGGGCTACATGGCCTGGAAAGATAAAGATACAATCCATGCATTTTAAAGTGTGTGTGCCAGCTTTCTCAACCTGGATTTCAAACTTGCTCTGTTTCCTTTCATACATGTATTCAAAATTGTCATTATAATAAAAAAAATGTTCTGCATTATATATTTTTTTCAATCTAAGCTTGCTATTTTAAGTGTCACTCTTGCTTGTACATTTGCTTGACCTGCAAATAGAAAAAAAACTCTCATGTTGAAAAAGGATCCAAGACAGTGGTATTCCCTGGAACCAGATTCATAACCCCAATGCCAGTTTCAGGCTGAAAAGTTGGATTCACCTACAACCAAAAGCCATTTTTAAGTTTTGAAAACTCAGTCTGGGGAAGTGACAGCTGGAAAAATGTCCTTGTTTTCCAGGAAAGGAGATAAAATATGACAGCATTTAAAAAAAAAAGATCTTAAAGATGCATCCCCTCTCCCAAATACTGATGGGAATATAAAAATAAAACCCTCACCCCTTAATGCTTTGCATCTGTTTTGAGAGTCTCAGTGTTATTGCTAGTGTCTGCAGCAGATCTGGATCATATCTCAGAGCTACCCTTAACTTCTTGGACATAAGAAGTTCCCTAATGCTGTGTCCAAAGAATGGAAAGAAGGGGAAGAAATCACAACAGAACTAATTATGGAGTCACCATAGAGAGAATGTCCACAAAAGATTCTAAGACCACAGTTGGGCTAGGGGCAGAAATTATGCATAAACTGGTATAAGTGATTAGAAACTGGGTCAAAACTTCAACACAACAGAAGTTCAGTGTATACAAACTGCTTTCAAAATGGCCAAAACTGGTTTAAGACAAACCCGAATGGTTGTAGTATCAAACTTAATAGATTTAAGTTAAATCCTTTCATTGAACTTCTGTCCCAGATCTCCTCCAAATTCAAGTCAACTCAGTCCCTTAGCATCCCAGGAAGGTTTACACCTCCCCTACAAGCTCCCCTAACGAGGTGGGTGAGCTAGCCTTGGCCCAAACTGTCTACTCCAACTGAGCAGGGTGGCATGCTCTAGCAACCCCTAGCTCCTGGCCAGGCATGTGGCTGCATTTCCGGAATCAGAGGTGAATGTTTGTTCACCTGCTTATCGGGTCTTGCAACTCAGACTAACCTGAGAAGACTGAATCAATTCAGTATCAGGCTTTTTGACTGTCTGTATTTAGCCTTAGTCTGCAGTTCCTTTAGAAAATGCCGCACATCTGAAGCTGTCTCCACCAAAAATATGCACCATACTAAATTTTTACAGAAGGACCTATGCAGCTATGTTAACTTGTATTTCTGGTCATGCATTTCAGGCTTCTTCTACCCTTAAGACTTATGCAGATGACACCAATCTGGGGAGCGTAGTAGGTATGCTGGAGGGTAGGGGCTGGGATTCAGAGTGACCTAGACATATTGGAGGATTGGGCCAAAACAAATCTCATGAAGCTCAACAGGGGTAAGTACAAAGTCCTGCACTTAGGACAGAACAATCCCATGCACCAGTACAGGCTGGGGACTGACTGGCTGGGCAGCAGCGCTGCAGAAAAGGACATGGGGGTTAAAGTGGACAATACGCTTAATATGAGCCAGCAATGTGGCTTTGCTGCCAAGAAAGTTAACAACATACTGGGCTGCATTGGTAGGCGTGTTGCCAGCAGGTCAAGGGAAATGATTATTCCCCTCTATTCAGCACTGGTGAGGCCACATCTGGAGTCCTGTGTCCACTTCTAGGCCCCCACTACAGAAAGGATGTGGACAAATTGGAGAGAGTCCAGCAGAGGGCAACAAAATGGGGATATGACTTATGAGAACAGTCTGAGGGAACTGGACTTATTTAGTCCACAAGAGAGAAGACTGAGAGGCTATTTAACAGCAGCCTTAAACTACCAAATTGGAGTTCAAAGGAGGATGGAGGTAAACTGTTCTAAGTGGTGACGGATGACAGAAGGAGGAGTGACAGTTTCAAGTTGCAGCATGGGAAGTTAAGGTTAGATATTAGAAGGAAGTTTCTCACTAGGAGAGTAGTGAAACACTGGAATGGGTTACCCAGAGACCTGGCTAGACAAAGCTTTGGCTGAGATGATCTAGTTGGGGGTGGTCCTGCTTTGAGCAGAGGGTTGGACTAGATGACCTCCTCTGAGGTCCCTTCCAACCCTCATTTTCTATGGTTCTGTGATTCTACTCCTGAATCTATATGAATTCATGATGATATACAGGCCTTAAGGTGAGATGCTTGTCCCATTCTGCCTCTGATGAGAACAGTACACCATACCACCGCTTTAAAACATTCAGGCAGACCAATCACAATTGGGAAGTTGTTTAAAACAAATTATTTCACACTGATCAAACTCGGACTGAACCAGCTCTTTTCCAGCTTCTGGCTATGGAGAGGGGCATGAAAATCCAACATTATCTTATTACTCAGGTCCATTAGTTCATGATTCAGGCCTCATCTACAATGCCCCAGTTGTAACAATCAATGGCTTGTTATTGGCATAGATACACCGATGCAAACTCCCATCGTAAAAGGCAAAACAGCTAGAAGCTATGACACGTCACAGACATTAACTCTAATCTTTCCGGGTAGTAAAATGCAGAAGGTAAAATTATGGTTTACAAGCAGCTTGGCTTATCTACATTAGGATAGATACTCTAGGGGCCAGAAAGAGATCGCCTAAGAGACCACTTCAACTGCTGGATAGAATCCCTACCTAGGGATCTACATGGTGGCCTAGAAATATAACCATATCCTTTATAAAAACAGGAATACAACAAAGCTTAGGTAGTTTCTGTAGAATTTCTCTGTGTCTCTTAAGCACCATTGCTTTTACATAGCAAAACTCAAGTGCCTGGAAACGTTGGCCTGTGCCAGAGGCAATTGGTAGAAGAGAATACTAGCTCTTGGCTCATTTTCTTTCAGATCATGAATGTTACAAAAACACTTGCTTATAGAAAATCTGACATAAGTCTTCTGTGCTTCCCAATTCATGGTCAGCGTGACAGAGACAGCGACATCCAGAGGGATGCAACCCTAGTCAGTTGAAGAAGGATATGAATTCCAGTTCTAATCCTACTCTATTACACTGTTAACATTCAACTTCTTAGGTACAGCTGTTGCTTTCAGAGGAAACTGACTAGGTCCCAGATAGCTTCCTTTTGAATCTGAGAAAGAAACTCTTTGTCACCAGAAAAAGAAACAGAAATTAAAATTATTATGGTAAATGACTTAGTGTATGGTTCTCTTCTAATCTGGTAAGTCACCCTTAAGTCTGGGGGCAGTCAGAAAAGCTAGCAACAGCACAACTCACCAAAGATGGAATTGACAAAAGGGCAAGGGACCTAGGATGCAGAGGAGAGGGCCAGGTCACCATGTGGATCTGCAATTTGTTCTGCCCCGATGCCTCAGACTGTCTGTGTGGGTTTGCCCTGCATTTCTTCTCAAGGGCTAAAAACCTATTCTTCTGGGTTTCTCCATGCTCATGCTTTCTTTTCCCCTTCTCTTCTGTTTCATTGCCAGAGGCTAACATCTAACATAACAGCCTGATTGTCCCAGGAGAGCTGGGACACTGGAAGGCCCCCCAGGGTGGCAAAGGGTCCCGCTTACACCCTGCAGGGCCAAAAGAGCCGAGGGAAGTCCACGCACCGAGAACTCCAGCGCAGGATGTCAGCCGGGCTTTTATCCGGCTGTAGTGAAGCAGCAAGGGCAAGGGACGACTTCCGGAAGGAACAAAAGGCAGCCCTGCTGAGGCAATGGGGCGGCTGAGTGGAGGAAGTTGGAGTGAGGAACCCCAGCGAGCGGGGAGTCAGCCACCACCCGCAGAGTGCAGGCCGGAGGGAGGCAGAGCCAGGTACAGCTCCAGGGAACAGAGGGGAGCCGGCACTGTATCGACGCAGCCAATGGGGAAACCCGCGGCGGCGCCAGTAGCAGACACGGAGGAGGAGCCATCAAGTCCCTGAGCAGCATAGCGGGGAAAGGAGCCAGTGGCAACACAGGTGATAGAGCCCGGGAACGTGCTGAGAGGGCCCCAGGCAGCCCAGCTGGGGAAAGAGTCAGCTGCTATGCCGGCAAGAGGGCCAAGGGAGGAACCAGCTGGACCCCACATCATAAGGCTGATAGCAAAGGCAGCTACAGCGGGAGCGGCAGGAACAGCGGGGAGGCCAGCCACCTCAGGAAGGGAGGCACTGGTGAGGTAACCAGATGCTCCCTACAGGGGAAAGCCTGCGAGGGGTACAGTGACCTCGCAGAACCCTGGAGGTCACTGAAGCAGGTATCGGTCCTGAGGGATTGGGTTGGCACCCCTACAGGGAGTATGTCCAACCCAAAGACTGTTGTTGAAGGCCGACAGATTGCGGCGAGTGCACGGCAAGGCACAACAATGTAGAGGCCGTAGGAGGAAGGCCCTAAGGTGACGAGTGGCCAGGGTGTAGGAGTGGATGGAGCCCCGAGTCTACCCGCGGTGGGAACGTGCCAACTCCGGTGGATACCTCAAGGGAGGACCCCCCACTGAAGGTACCATCAATGTTGTTGCAGACAAGTTAAGGTGTCCCTTTTGATGCCAGTAGGGGTAAACCCTGGGCCGCACCCACGAAGCCAGGTCACACAAAGTCTTGAGCCCGGGAACACCTGGTAGAGCGGAGGCGGGTACACTGATTTTTTTGAGGTAATAAGCACCTGCAGTCCCCACCACAGGTCAGTGTGCAGTGAACATTCCCAACACCCTCAAGGATAAAAACAACCCTGGCCAGAAATTTTGATTTAATAGCGGCATAGAATGTTAGGGGTTCAAAGGGACCTTTCAAAATCGTCAGGTTCAGCCGCCCTTAAATCTTAAGAGTTCACATCCACAGGAGAAACAGTAAATCTGCATATAGGAGACCATATCTTAGCAGTACTTTTACTGTACCTAAAACGCATTTGAGCAGGCACTGAAAACTAGCCCTTGGTTTTGAACATAATGGTCGTCCCCCCAAAAAACCCTTATCTGACAATATTTCATCAGTGTTGCTTAGACTCAGTTACAAAATGTAATCCCCTACTGGATAAGTACCAATGTTATTATAATAAATCTTTATTTACATAGCACGTAAATGTACATGGGGATTTGCAGCAATATATTGAAAACAAGACCCCTGCTTAGAAGAGCATTTAAGACGTGTGCTCTTAGACCAAACTTGGTTCTGCCAAATATTTGAGAACAGCAGCAACGTGTGTACATTGGAATTATTGTGACAACATTTAAATGTGTGATCTGCATTCTTGCTCGTGGTTAGTGGGCACTAAAGAGCAACAGTAAACAAAAAAGCCTCTCTTCAAGTTGCTGATCAAGAAAGAAACAAAATAAATGTGTTTGTTGTAGGAAAATCCCATTTCATATGTTGATTAGTGCACAGTAATTAATTCTTACCAACTGAAACACCCAGAACGCAGAAAGGCTATGAGTAGAACATGAGAGTGTTCACCAGATGTGCCGGCCCACACACACACAAACACAAAATCATGTTGGGGATCTTCTAAATCAGTGGTGCCTGACCTTTTTAACCCATGGGCTGGATGAGCAGGGCCAGGTCCATCCATGGGTCAGATCCAGTCTGTGGACCCAAACCAGCACATGGTGCTGGCCCAGCTGGGGCCTGATCCAGCTGCAGAGAAGTGCCCTGGCTGGTGCTGATGCAGCTGCATGGGGCTGGGGGCCTGATGCAGTCACACAGGGCCAACCTGCCCAGAGCCCAATACCACACAGCTGTATCGGACCCCAGCTGGGCCATTACCATGTGCCCCAGCCCCCTACAGCTGCATCAGGGCCTGGCCTGAACCTGAATCAGGCCCTGACTCAATCTAGCCAAGCAGGAACAGTGCCCAATCCTTCTACAAGGGTTATATCTGCTGCACAGCAGCTCTGGGGGAGAGAGAGAGGCTGCAGGGGAATCCTGTCTCTAGTTTGCCTGGCTGGACCTAACAGCTGCTGCATGGGCCCTTGCCAAGTCAACCCCCTGTCATGGCTTTAATGCCTCCCTCTCTCCATTCCACTCTCCCTCATGGTCAGTGCCAGGGGTTTGTACCCCAGGTGCCACTGCCCCTGGCTTGATCCCCTCTCCAGTGACTGCACAGGGTGCCAGGCAAAGCCAGGGACAGCCCCTAGCATGTTTTCTGGAGAGCTCACTTTGCTACACAGTGGAAGGGGAATATGACTGCAGCTCTGCACTTTTCCTTGGACCTGCCCTGGTTCCCTGCCCTGGTTTTCATCAGCCAAATGGGTCCAAAAAGCAATAGTTGTGCAAGGAATTTGTAAAATATTTACCAAGCTTCCAAAACATCTATAATTCTCTGTGAACAGGATACCATTATTATGGTATCAGCTGCTATTACTAGTGTGTTTCATCATCTTCCACTGCCATGTAAGTTTTGCACAGCATGATTCCCCTGACACTAGCAACTTAAGCAGGAAAGGTCATCAGAAGCCTACACTGCAGCACGTTCTGAGGAAAATATGTCACACTTCAGCTTTTTAGCATCTTGCTCGCATGGACAATATATTTCCTCCTATTCTGAATTGTCCAATAGAGAACAGTGATCCTCCTGCATACATGCTACCCGGGGGTGGATCCAGGGCAGATGCACTGGTGCTACTGCACTCTCCCTTTGATTCCTGCTCCACCCAAAGTTTAAAACCAACTCTCTGACAGCGGCAGCAACATTTCAATTCAGACAGCAGTGAGGCAGTCAACTGATTTCATGACTCATTGTAATTTACCCAATTCCTTCTAAACTCTTCATTCTACAGGTGTTAACAACCCTCTCTCCTTTTTAGCGGTCTTGAGGACCATTAATCTAGCTGTTCTTTCTTCTGCAGTCTGCTACCTGCTCCTTGTAATGTGGCTTCTATTTTGCAGCCCCATAGACAGTTTTTAACTGTAGCTAACAACTTTAACTCAGGTGTGAAAATAATTTGCAGTGAAGTGTTGGATGCAAGTCAAGATGCTCAAGAAGGCTAGGTTTTGTTTTATGAATAGGAAAAGGCAAAGTACATTTAATTCCAAAGACTATAAGACTAAAGAAACAACATTTTTCATTATTTTTGCCTAGTTTGTTGTGGCTTTTAAGATCTATCTCTCTATAACTATAGATAGATAAATAGATAGCTAGAGAGAGAGAGAATTGGAATGTACATTAATTTGCTATATCATATATAATTTGTTTTTGCTTCAACCTTAAATCGGGTAATAGACCCTAGGCCCCTAGCAGATTAGTAAGTCTTCCTAGTTGATTTTTACTGGAGAAAAATATGTATTGTGTTGTATCCCCATTTTCAAAATCCTGGATCAACCCATATATTTTACTAATACAGTTACAGCTCCCATCCCACTGGTGCCATATCCAGATAAGGTGGCATTGAAACCAGTAGGTTCTTTCCATCATTCCATTTCCCTCTGCTTTGCACAACTCTTTCTGAGCCTGGTTGCACAACATTAGTACATCACTGAAATCCGCTTTAATACCAACATAAATGAAGATCAGACAGGCGACTTAAGCCCGTACAGTGGAGTAAGTTATTTGAAACTGGTGTAGAGTTACCATGGGGTTAGGGGGAACACAACCCCCCCCCCCAAAACTCCTTCATTAAAATAAAGAAGTTTAAATGACATCAGTATAGGGGTTGTGTGTCCACCAGTTTCCCAGGGTGGCAGTTACTCAAAGCAAATAGGCTGTTCCTCTGCCACCTAGCAACAAGGCACCATTTTAATTTCTGCAGCAGCAGATACCCAAGATAATGGATAATCTAGCCACTTCTGATACCTGGGGAATTTACATCAAAAAGCCACATATTTTATGCTAAGGGCCACTATTTGTGTTTGATTAGGAGGAAATAAAGCATTAAACTGAGGTTAGACAAGCTTGTCTATATAACCTGAATCTTCACCCAAAATGGAATTTATTAAACCCTTAAAGAGCAACACCCAGTTTGGGGGGCGGGGTTATGGTCATTAGTCCCATGGTATATAACACAAAAGAAAGTGTACATCTGGGCAGCAACCAGATGCCTCTGATTGTTGAATATTTTGTAAACCTGTTGTCTCCTGCTACCTGCTATTTTCAGCAGAGTGGTATGTGGACACAATTTTGTGAAGCACTTTCAGAAGTTTTCAGTAGGAAAGGCATTACTATATATTTAAAATATTTAAGGCCTATTATATAGGCAAAATGGGAAGGATGTCAAGAGCAACATGGCACATCACATAGCTATCCACACCCTTATAAGTAACCGATACTGCAGAGAGTGGCTGTAAGCGTGGCAACCACATTTCCATACATCACGAAACATAACCGCTTCCTTTCTCCAGAGATGGGATCCTGCCCCTCAAGGCATCCCTGAGCTTTAGGGGAGGGAGTTACATGCACTGCTGCACTCTACCATATCTACCTTTCTCCCTATTCCATCAACCTACCCCATGTGAAGGAGGCATACGTATCAAGAAGTGAAAGCACCATCTCCGTAACATGAGCTGCAGGAGTAGAGTCACTGGCTCAAGGGATAATAAAAAAGGGTTAAAAAGATGAATGAACACAGACACAAGAAATAATATATTATTTAATCTACATAAATCTATCTAGATGACATCTACCCTTCAAATTTTTCCATGGAGTAAGAATCAAAGTGATCCCTCTTTATCTTGATATTGAACTTCCAGGGAAACAAAAAAAAAAATCCATCCATTTGTTCATTTGGCATTCTCTCTGCCTTCAAAATAAACTCATGCTTTCACCTCTCATGATATTAATATGTATTCCTCTATACTCACCACAGTTGTTAAAACTCTGGCTCCTGGAGTCATGCTGATTTATGCAAATCTTAGCTTTCAGGTAAAGAAACAGTTAACTTTTTAGCAAACAGCATCCAACCTCCACTTCTATTTAGAGATCCTTTTTTTGTCAGATGGACTGACTAGGACTGCTCTTTCAAGCTTACCACACTGGTAAGAGCGGACTAGGTAGCCCTTGATAATAATTCAAAAGCTATCTAAAACACTCCCAAACAAATCAAGTTACATGTAACTTGAAAGTAATACATTGCAGCAGTTAGGAAGTTCTAACTTTCATTCAGCAACAAAATTAATGATAAGGATCGTAAAATGCAACATATATTAATTGCTTAGCTTGGAATCTCAACAGGAGGCAGTATAAATTTTGTCAGGTGGACTGACCAGGATGGCCTTTGCGTATTTGGTAAAGAGAGTTCCAAAAGGAAAACTGGGAAAATTAGTCCCAGGTTAGTACTAAGGCTTTCAAATGGCTTCAATAATAAGTATATATATCTATTTTTTTCCTTTTAGCTTTGTAGTGTATATTATTATTTTTATTAGTATACCTTGCTCTGTAAGGGCCTGTATTTGCTGCTCTCTTTCAGACTTTTACTTACTTCCAGAGTTACCTTACTGAGGAAAGCAGAACTATCCAGAGAAAGAAACTGCACACACATAAAGAGACCGTATTCTACTTATTTATATGTTTGAATGTACTTATATGAAGTAAAAGCCTTCTACAGTCTTTCCCACACACTGATATCTAAAGATGGGGGGAAAAAAACCCCTAACATTTCCAACAGATCCCAGGATACAGGGGAGAGAGCAACTCTCCCAGCGCAAGGACAGGCATAGTCACAAAGTACTCACAGCTGGCTGTATGAGAAATACAAGACAATTTGCTGAATGCTAAAAATACAGCCAGCTGTGAGTACTTTTTTTTTTTGTTTGTTTTACTATGCCTGTCCTTGCAATGGGAGAGTTGCTGTCTTCTGTCAGAAGGATTTCTCCCAAACATATTTGGAAACAAGAATATAAGCCTGATATGTACTTCATGTTCCTGCTTCATTTTGCTGTCCTTTCTGCAAGACCAGCAGCATCACATGGAGAAGCAAAGCTTGCTCTCCTAAAACACGGAGCACATCCCCTGCACCTCCAGAACTGTCTCAGTGGAATAACCACTGTACAGGCTGATGGGAAACCAGTGGAAGCAACTTTAGTGCCGATTCCCAGAGGTTGAAGATTTAGTCTAAAAATACAGTTTAGAACATACACAAACTTTCATTCCAAAAATAGAAGAAGAAAAAATGAACAAAAATCCCACCAATAGCACTGTAAATTAGCAAATTTACAGTGGATGATGGCACTTGACAATAATAAATCAGTGGCTTTTGCTAAAAACAAATATTGAATGATGGCAGGCAGACCTCACATTCTTTAGAAAAGCAAACCCAACAGAACTTCAGTAATCCAAACACACCAGTAACTAATCCACACACAGAAATCTTTGGCTTCTACCTGCTATTCAGTAAAGATTTAATTGCAAAGAGTAACATTAAAATTCATTAAAGCAAAGACTACACTGGTCCAAAGTATATGCTGGCATAATTGACCATTTACACCATAAAGATTTCTCAAAAATACTTACAAATCAAACACTTCCAAAGTATGTGAATTAATTTCTTTTGTGATGCACCATACTTGCTTTAAAACGCACACACGTGCACCAGCTTTGCTTACCAACATATAATTCAGTAATTCACTATGTTATTGTGATGAATGAATGAAAGCTGCTACTTGTACGTACAGTTTATCCACACCACTTTGGGAACATCAAAACTTCTGGGTGAAGACCAGGGAAAACTGGGCATGTGGGAGACAAGCCAAGGACATGGATAACAGAACGTTCTCATTAAACTGAGCTTAGGAGTATAACAAAACACAAATCAGAAGACCTGCTTGCTCCCCTCCTCTTGCTATACACGCTCTCACATTTCATAGGAGCAAGCAACCGGAGGGAGAGGGCCCCAATTTGGCATCAAAGAGCTCCACATTTCCATGGATGCCCGTTAGTAAGAGGAACCGCACTGACTTTGGTTTTCCTTACACCCCCACCCCCAAAACTTCACCCTGACACCAGTTCCAATAACACCAGCGCGTGCAACATGCACTCTCACCTGCAGTAGACCAGACACTCCATATGGTTAATCTCCTTGTCCGAGCGATAGCGACTGTAATCCTCCCACAGGTCCTTGATGGCAGTGACAGCCAAGATGAAGAGCACCGGGGCCAAGGCTAGCTCGGGCTGGAAAGCATTCACAGTCGGCACAAAGTTGAGTAGTGCAATGAAGACAAAGTAGACATTGGCCAACCGGTGGAACTGCTCAAAGAGGTTCTTGGGCAGGAAGGACAGAGCGGTGTATTTGGTTGTCTTAAGGCGATTGTTGGCCAAGGGGCCCCTCTTAGGCTTCTCAGCCTCCAGCCCAGGTAGCAGCAGGTTGGACTGCACCGTACGCGTCTTGCTCTCCTTCTTCTTTCTCTTCTTCTTCTTCCGCTCCTTCACCTCTTCTCGCACGGGGGGCACATCCCCTCTGCCTTCTGCCGCCTCCGCCATCACCTCTCCTGCTTCTCAAGCAACAGGGTGGAGGCCTGATCTCTTCCAGCAGTGCAGACACTTCCCAAGGGATGGAAAAACAGAGGAAAGTGAGGAGCTGGCCCTCCCTCCTCTCCACTAAGTTATCATCCTTGGGAGCCTACTCAGTCCTCACTTTCCCTTTCCCCTTAGCCAGGACGTGTGTGGGGGAGGTTTCTTTCAAACTCTAGCCGTTTTGTTTGGCTCTTAGGTCCCTTCCTCCTCCTCCTGGCTTTGAGAGGGGAGGACTCTCGATCTCTGCTGGCGGCCGGGCTCTCCCCTCTGCTCAGTGCCGCAGGGGCAGGGGCTGCGCGAGCGTCCTGCCGACCGGGGAGCGCGCACAAAGTGCCCTTGTCTGACACGTCATGTCTCCGCCGGCCCGGCCCGCTTCCGCCGCGCGGGCGTGCAAGGACGAGCGCGGGAGACTCGCGCACCGGGATCCTTGGGAGGGGCAGGAAGGGGGCCTTGGCCAGCCTTATTGTGGGGGGAGGAAGGGGCTTTGGGAAACATCACTTGGACAGCAGCACAGAGCCTCCCGCCAACCTTGCGGCCACGTGTTCAATTCCTGGGTCCAGCTGCTCCCCCCTTCCATTCTCCCTCCTCCTCCAGCCTGTTAAACTAATGTCTTTATTTCCATCATAAATGCTTCCTTCCTCATCCGGGAAGCTTGCAGAAAAAAAAATCTTATTTATTTATTTATTGCAGTTTCTTAGTTGGTCTAAATAATGGTGTCATCTCTGAACCAAGAGGTCCAGAGTTTTGCATCCCCCCACCCCTCCTTAGCTGCTGCCCTCGATTCTGTGAAGCCTTTGAGACCGGGAGGATGCTTTTTTTCCCCATAGAAGCACAGGAAATGAAGGGCAGGAGGGACCCCAGTGCCACGCTTCTCAACCCGTGGGTGGCCACCTGAAAGTGGGCAGCAGAAATAGGTGAAAGAGTGGCACGCGCACTCTCAAAATGGGTTCTTCTTTAATGGAGAAAAATGGGAACTGGGGCTTTTTCCTGGCAGGTTGCCAGAATGCCAGTTTGCCAGGGGCTTCTTGGGGCCCTTGCTGCTGCCTCACACATCCACCCCCTGCTCTACCCTCACTGCAAACCCCCAGCACACATACCCACCCCTCTGCTCTACCCTCTCACCAACCCCCCCACACACATACCCACCTCCTTGCTCTGCTCTCCACCCCATATACCCCTCTGCCCCACACACTCACCCCCTGCTCTACACCACCCACCATAACCCCCACCCCACATATCCACCCCCCGCTCTACTTCCCACCCCATACATCCCCCTGCCTCACACGCACCCCTTCTCTATACCCCCCGGCGCATATACCCACCCCTCTGCTTTACCCCATATACCCACCTTGACCCACACACCCCTGCTCTATATCCCCCACCTCAACTCCTACCCCACATACCTACCCCCTGCTTTATCCTCCCACCCCACACACCCACCCACTTCCCCACACTCACTCTCTGTTCTACACACTGGAGGGCAGGGGGCAGAGGTTCAGAAGTGAGGGGCACTAGGTTGGGACTGGCCATCGACATTCACAAATGGGTCCTGGTCCAAAAAAGGTGAGAACCACTGATCTAATCCAACCCCCTGTTCAAAGCAGGACCATTTTTGTTGCTTGCTTGCTTTTTAAGTTTTCCACTCTTAAACACTGGCAGTTCTGCCTTGCCTTGCATGTGGGGCTCTCCGAGAGCTCTGCGAATATGAACTCTCTAAGATGACTCATTTCAAAATATGTCAGTTTCTAATACTGCAAATAGTACAGCCCATATTATTTTTAGAAATGTATTTAACATAGGCAAACCAGCATGTTTTCTCCTCATTTTGTTCCCCGATGCAGGCACAGTTTTGTTTTGTTTTTTTGTCTTAGCGTCCCAAAATAATCCACACTGGGACTGACACCCACCATGGAAAGTTTCAGCCTCAAGAATATAAGAGCAAAGCCTAAATAATATGAGAGCAAGTTCAGCAAAGTTACGAGAATGGAGTCTTGTAGGAGAAAGCACCAGGCAACTGTCAGTATAGGTATGACTACCAGTACATTATATTTTATGCTTACTTTTACAAGGGCTTCTCTGCAGCCCAGCACTGGGAAACAGAAAGTGAATATGATACTTGACATGGCTGCAGACTCCGTACTTTAAAAAGGGACATAAAACTCCAGGGAAAGTTAAGTAAAGTGATACAGGGATTTGAAAATAGTAATAATTTTAAAAATTGAAACAGTGCTTTTGAGCCTAAAGACATAAGACTCCTAGGGAACACAATTAGGAAAATTCCTAAAGAAAAATTATATTTGAGAAATAAAGATTTCACATTAGCTGCAAAATCTTACTGTGTAGCCATCAAGTGTGGCAGCATCCAAGCCACCTCACATCCTCTCTTACTCTTTCCACCTGTACCTTACTGACTGCCTTTTCACTTTTTGATCACTTTAAATGAAAGAAATTAGAAGTACGAGTGAGAAAACTGCAGGATAGAGATGCTAAAGTCTCTCTCAAAGCCATACTGTAAGGTCATAGTGAACCTAAGATAGCCCACCACACCAAGATTCAAGTCCTGTTCACAGTGACATCTTCCTTCTCCTCGGTCGATTTCCATTTCACAGGAAGAGAAAGTGATCACACTTCGATATATCAAAGGACTTTTTTAATGACGCTTATGAAACCCTTTGAAGATAAAAACCTCCATAAAAGTGCTAATTACATACTGCTTCTCAGAATGAAGCCCAGTGTTGGTATGGTATGACAGTATGAACTCCAGAGATTTGTGAGTGTATGGAGATGAGCACAGCCTAACTAAGACAAGTAGAAGCAAAGTAAATAGAGGTCCTGTTCATTCATTTTATTGGGGGCGGGGAAGGGGCTCACTGTAACACTGGACTTCCAGGATGGTCTTTTATACCACAAGATAATTGAAAAGGGAGTAAAAAAGGTCTTTTCCCTTTACGCTTCCGATTTTCTAAGGCATTCTCACAGTTTTTGTATATTTGGAGTTGATAGTGTACTGGGAGCAGAATAAGCCAAAGCCTTGATTTGGATGCAAACTTCCAGTTATGTAAAATTTTTGACTTGTGGTTAAAAAAAAACAACAGAAGTTCTCTTTGTGGTCCTTTCACTGGCTGAGGGTGACCATGATGAGTCTGGCTGCAGTGAGGTTGTACAGATGTTCTGAACGTGTTCTTCCTTTGAGGTCTTTTGACTTCAATATTATAGATTTCAGGAAGCTGATGGACATGTTCCTCAAGCCTGTTGCCCCTCCATGAGACTCGTGTCATTCTGGTTTCAGCTATGTTTGGGTGGGACTTGGATGTCTCTCTGGCTCACTGCCTCCACAAGTCAGATTTAGAGGGGAGGGGAACATGGTGTAACCCACCACTGATGCCAAAGCATACTGTGCCTCAAAGCAGGTTGTACAGGACTTTCTGACCTGATATTCTAGAGCTCCGTGCATGCTTTGATTATCAGTGACAGAACACCATCTTGAAATTAAAATCTTCATCATCAGACTGATGAATTAAGTCCTTATGGAAAAGAGTAGGACAGCTTGTATGTATCAGAGTTTTAGCTTTGGACTTTCTGCAAGTACCATGGTATAAGGGATATGAATTACACATTGTTCTTCACAGCCACGAGGCTTACAAGATTTAGGGACAGTTTTTCAAAAAAAGCTCTGCACATTGGATACCAAGCAATTTAGAAACATCTAATCCAAGAAAGGCTACTAGGCAAGCATTTCTGAAAAGTCTGGTGTGAAATTCTCATCTCACTGACTTCCCAAGGGTCAGGATTTCAACCATATTTTTTAATTAGGTGCCTAACCAGGATTTGAGCCTTTCTGTCTCCAACTCTGGCTGCTGAGCACTTAAAAGTTCAGCCTAAAACTCTTCAGAAAAAATCTCACTGACATTTTTAATCCCCAATAATGTTAGCTAAGATCCTGAAATATAAGGAAGTCACAAAAATAAAAAAACATGGCTGACTAAGCTGCACTGCCTGGAAACCAGGTCACTCCATGCCCTGATGCCATGCAAAGCACCCTTTCCACTAAGTGTTCCATTGTGTGCATTCAGTCAACAGTGACAAAAAAATAAAGTATATTCTAGGTATGAAATAGATGGAAGAATTACCCTGAATGCAAGCTAAGAACAATCAATAACTGACATCATCCTTAAGCAATGCCCTTGGAGGAACCTATGTTGCACAGGTAAAGATGAACAGTTTAATGGGGAAGGAGAAGAGCCCTGCTCTCTGTGAGGCTGGCTAAATTTTCAGGAGCAGTATTCCTACCCAAACCATTTCAAATGGCAACTCAGGCCTCTGAAATATTGAGGTGGGCTTAATAATCATTAAAAAGGGTGGGAGGAAGTTTGTAAGAAATGTCTTTTCTATTTCCCCTTTCTCTTTTCTATTCACATAATTAAGCTTTTGGCCACAAATGCGAGAGAGAATCTTGTTTTTTTGTTTGTTTTAAAGAGCAAAAGCTGATAATTCTCATGCAATCACTTGACTCCAGTAACTGTGGTTTTGCAAAAAGAAACCAAACATCATAAGACTTAAGTAGGGAAGTTTGCAAGATAGACACAGAGTAAAATTGTCCCAGTTTAAAGTATGCACAATGTATGCTTTGTGCACTCAAACCTCAGTTGTCACTTTTGGAAAACTTGTTTTTACATAGGAAGGCAGCTCATACTCACAGGATCACATCCTCAAAGTCCTGATGCTTTTTGCCCCCAAAGCCCTGCTTTCTTAAGCAAAATGGAACTTGACTTGACAGTACCTCATAAAGAGTTTTCAATTATTTACTATCACATTCACTAGCTTGGTCATATGAGACGCCCCCAAAGTCATGGATATTTTATTTACAAACCTAAGGACATCTAAATCCATGCCTAATGAAAACAAGAGGTCAGCCTTGTCTTAAAATGTCTTGCTGGTGACTCCACAGACAAGATAGCTTTGCAGTCTAGCCAACCCTGTGAGTTCAAAAGCCTTGAGAAAACTCCTGTCTGCCCTCACAACATGAAATTGGCTTAAAAACCACGCCAAAGGTTTAGAAAGAACAAATCCTGAGTTTTGATCCCTCAGCTGATTTTTTTATAACTCCTCCTGCCACCATGTACCGGGGTACATTGTTCCAAATACCTGTTGACAATTCAAGGTAAACATATAAAACGTGCACCAAAAATGGAGTCTCTTGTATATCTGAGCATATGTCCCACATCACCTCCCAACTTCCTTGAAGTGTTTAGATTCTCCCCTACTCTAGTCTACTCCTGCTCTCTCAGAAAAAAAAAGAACTGTTAAGTTCTGTGTTATATGACAGATGGATCTTGTGCAGAAAGAGTGCCAGCATACGCCTTTTTAGTGACACTACTGTGCAGTAGCCTAATAATACTGCACAGTAGCATATTAGCACTATTTGTGTTGTGGCACGCTACTGCACAGTGTTATTACGCTACTGCACATTAAGCACCTCATGTAGATATGCCCAGAGACTTGCAAATGAAAAAAATATCAGGTTATAGCATAATAACATGAGGCTTGTGGAGAACAGAACTATGCAAATATCTAAAGAAACGTAATATGTGATGAGTTAAGACTACTCAAATTGAATGCAGGTTAGCACAGTGAGACTTTGCAACTTGAAAGCATGGCGCCAGTTACAAGAGCTTGGGCAACTTTGCAAGGAGTCACTAAGTACTACCCTAATAAATCAAACTAAATGATTTATCCAAGATTGGACTGTAAACTGGTGGATGTCTCAAACAGCTCTAGCCTCCTGACTTTCAATTCCCTATTCTCAGCATTAGCTTATGCTAATTCACAACAAAGATGTGTTTTAGAGCATCTTTTATCTCAAAGAACTTTACCAAAGAACCATTTTATCCATTACTTTAATCCAGCAGCTGTTTAGTAGTTCACAGGAACACTTCACAACAGGAAATGCAGGCAAATTTATGTAATTAAGCTGCTGGTAGAATAAAAGGGGCCAAATTTATTTAAACAAGTTGCAATTCAGTAGGATTCAGGAATTAATACCCTACTCAAACATTACCCAATTTTATGATTTTTCTCCTGGGTTTCACAATATGATGTGCTTCCCTTAAAGCCTCAGTTCCTGTAGTTAAGGGGTGCATACATCCATTCACTGCCCCTAGTTTATGTTCATGTGGCTTATTTTAAGCCACCCAAACAAAGACAATGAGTGGTGTGTATAGCTGTTTGCCACACCCAGGAGTTGTTCAGAAAACCCAACTTCGTTAATTTAGGACTGGGGGAAGAGTGGGCAGATTATGGTGTAGCTAGAGGGTGAGCAGGAGAGGTTGGTGAATTGGGGGATATGGTGCAGTTGGCTGGGGGGAGCTAAGGGAGGATAGTGCAGCCCTGGGACCAGAGTGAATGGCTGGGCTTTCCCAGTTCCTGGGCTATGCTGCAAACCCATGCAGGAGTTCAGGAGATTGAGTTAACTCTTTCCTAAACTGGTTTAACCCAATCTGGATCCAAATTAGTGTTCCTCCTCATGCAACTGAAGACCTCTGAGTGCCTGCATGATTGGGCATTTAGATATATATATGTAACACCTGCATGTTCCCAAGAAATACATATGAATCTGATCTTACTTTTAAAAAGTTGCTAGCTATCATGGTTACAGAAAGCTTTAAAAACTACACCTGAACTGGCAAAAGTCAAAACGCCACCCCCAAAAGGTATTATTTGTGAAATCTTTATTAAGCTCCTGTAGTAAAAGAAGGAAGAAGGGATGAATTTATGACTTTTGACCATTTTAGGGGATGGCAATACTTCAACTCTTATGCAACATGCTGTGGGTTTATAATCTTCACCTAAAGTCAGATTTTATTTTCTAAAAGAAAATACCATAACAGCCCAGCATTCCTGAATCCCAGGTTGAAGCAGCAGCTGTTTACATAGGGTGTAATCAACCATCAAGATCATTTTTGGCTGTACCTATGTTTCTTGAATACCTCTTAATGTACTGACCATATACCTTGCTCAGTTATCTTTTGCAAACAGTTTGTCAGAAGCATTTAGCTCATTTTTTTTTGTTTGTGAACAAGCAAAGACCAGTATTCTTTCTTTCACTCTTTATTTATTATTCAAAATTGTATGACAAATAATTTGAGCAGACACATTTTAGATTATAGTTTTTTCACTAACTAGTTACTACATCTAGATTACTATACAGATAAAGGCTAGGGACAGAAATTACACATAAACCAGTATACGTGATCAGAAACCAGTTCAAATCTGTAACACAACAGAAGTTAATTGCACATAAGCTGCTTTTAAAATGGCTGAAACTGGTTTAAGATAAACCTGGATGGATATAGTATCCAGCTTAACTGATTTGATTTAAATCACTTTGTTGAACTTCTATCCCAGATTTCCTCCACAGTCATGTTAACTCAGTCCCCCAACATCCCAGGATGCTTTACATCTCCCCTGCAAGCCCCTCCTCACAAGGTGGCAGGTTAGCCTTAGCCCAAACTGTCTGCTTCAGCTAAGCAGGGAGGTATGCTCTAGCCTATGGCTTCTGGCCTGGGCCACTGCAAGTATGTGTCTGCATTCCCAGAATCAAAAGTGAATGTCTGCTTACTTGCTTCTCAAATCAATCTACACAGCTGAGGCTAACTTTTGACGATTGAATCAATTCAGTCTCAGACTTTCTGACGATCTGTTCTTAGTCTGTCTGGCTAGGCAAAAACAAAAGAGCAAGAATCCTCAGTGTGAGCTATCCAGGTCCTAAGTAATAGCTACTCTTACACTTACTGCTTCTTTATTCTTGGTGCTGCAAGCACAAGACAGGTGGTACCCGAGTCTGCAGCTGATGTCAGCGGCCTGGAATGACCACAGTTAGCATGTACAGTAGTAAAAATGCAGTAGTAGTGAATTCGTAGCTAAACTGATTAAAAATCATGTAGAAAAAATGCAGTAGTAAGAAAAGTCATGAGAGACCTCCTGCCTGTGGGGAAGTCACTTGCAAACAGAGACAGTCAGGCAAAGTGCCTATTCTTTGAGCCTGAACATTTCAGTTGAAACATCTTGGCTTCTGTGAAATTTGCCTGAACTCAAGGAAGACTTTGGAGCAAACCTCACATGGATTCCCAGTGGGTTGATCCTAAGGCTGGGGATGGTAAAAATGGTTAGGGTCCTCACCTTCCCAACCAGGGACCCAGAGCTGTTCAGTGAAGATTATGTTTTGAATAATTTTACAGTTGGGATCAGAATTCAAGCTGACAAGGATGTGGCTAATGTATGAGAAACGGGAGAATATCCATGGAAGGGTGGTGTTTTGACTGCAGTCAGAAGAAACCTGAAAAGCAGCCAGCATAATACATCTAAAGGGCAGAGGAAAATTGCAATGGTAATACGTTTTTGTAAAAAAACCAAATTTCTGTGTAGGGCCCCATATATTACATAAGCACAAGATTCTGTGATTTTAGAAGCAAATTTAGTTTGACTTCAATTTAGGAATAATTCTATTTGTATTTATTCTTACCATAAACCACACAAAATTCTCCAGTGGTGCCTATCCCAGTAAGTAGAAATGGAGAGAGCTCATATTGCAAACAAAATTAGCACATGTATGAGCTGAGTGAAGGTCCAGGCAGTAAGTACTAGTGACTACTTTTTTTTGGAGTTTTAATTGTCTTTGATGCAGCTGACCATACCCTTTTTAATCAGACTATGGACAGCTGCTCCTTCTCTCCAAACTTGCATTCTCAATGATCTGACCCTACTTTCTCAATTGATTGATTCCCATACTCCTTTGGCCACGTCTACATAGCAAACTTTCTTGACCCAGCTGCATGAGTCAGGATGCTTACAAGGTGTGGTTTGTGGCCAAATCAACTGTAGCAGCAAAACCTGCTAGTGCAGGTGCAGTTATAGCAGTGAAAGGGCATTTTTCCAAGATAAACTATCCATCTGGGTAATGCACTACTTTGCTAGTGCAGAGCAGAGATATAACAGGGCAGCTGGGTGCCTGGAGCAGTGGTGCTGCAGCGGGATCATGATGCTATAGTGACAGCTGTAATTCTCATCTCTTCTTTCCCCCACTTGGACAGCTGGGGGTGCTTCCCTGATGGCCGCACCTTAGTTATGCTAGTGGTGTATAGCACATTGTTAAAGTACTTCCTAGAAGAGATCAACCTTCTCTCAGTGTGGAATCACAGGCACCATCTCAGGTCCTAACCCTTTTTCCTTTAACTTTCCCTCAGATCATTCCTTCCAAACATACTTAAGTTATACTCTTAAGTCTTCTCCTTTTTATTTCCTTTTTTTTCTTTAACTTTTCTATCCCTTTTTTACTACCATGCCCTAGCTGTGCTTGGACACTTTTCACTGCTTCATGCTTCACCCCTGGAAAATCCCAGCACTTACCTGCCATTATTATGCAGATTTTTAGGGTGTTTGCTAACAGCAGACAATTAAAAATAATGAATCTTACCCCCCAATGTGTGTGTCCCTGAGCACCTCAATCTCTTCCAGTCTAAATTCTATTGCTTCATTGTTGCAAAGATGTCAGTGATCACTTCTCCCTCTCTTTTCTCTTCACCTACCTAGCTTTCCATTTTCCCACCATGAAGCAAACAAGTTGCTTCATCTACTTCCAACCTTAGGCAGCCCTCCTTAGTAAATGATGGACAGAAGACAACAGAATGTGGTAAGGCAATGGATTCTCACAACTGAAAAGGTAGAGGAAATACATTTTCTGATGTATTATAGACAGGCCACTTTTTAAATCTTTAAACAGATGGAATTTTCTCTGCACCTCATTTATCATCACAAGAAAAAGCTGCTGTTTTGCTTCATTTCCACATCATCAAGGAACTGATGGCACAGCAGGGAACTGTCAAAATCCAGCTTCTCCAGATGCTTGCCTTCTCTTTCTGCCATGTCACCTCCTCAATACTTTCTTCCTATTGATTGTTTTAAACATTTTCATTTGGCACATGGGATGACATTTGTGGAAGATTTTTTATCCAGTAAGTATAAAGAGTGGGTGAAAATATTGCTTCTGCTTTGGGATTTAAATTGACATTCATCACATAGAGCTTAATAGTAAATATTACTACAGGCTAATTTAATGGCAGTGTTTTCATGATGTCCCTCTTTCACTCCAATTTATTTTCACATCAGGGTGCTATATGGAGCTGACGATTTGTGAAAAGGGTCACAAGGAGGTAGTGTTACACAGATTCTGGGTAGTGTGAAAATATAGGGAGAAAAAGAGTGGTTTTGACACATTTTCAATTAAAGATCTCAATTAAAACAGGTTTTTAGTGCATGCTGTAAATATTCAAATTCACTTTTTTTCATTCTGAGCAGCAAGCAGCAGTTAATTATAAGTGAACATTGTGCTTCTCCTCAGGGTTTGTTTTTGATATTGTGTGCAGCATGGCTATCATGTGAGGGGGCAAGACTGACTCTCCTTGTTCAAAGTGATATCTAGAGTAAAAACAATGCAAAGTCATGGAAGAAAATTTACAAGGAGAAAGGTCAGATTAATAGGAGGCTGAGATTAAATATTTTAAGAAAGTTATACATGCACCAAAATGTTAATCTGTGAAGGAAACTGAGAAAGGTGAGTGAATGATGCAATTATGTATAGAGAAATAGTAAAAAGGGGGAAAACAATGGAAACTTGTAGCACATGACATTTTGGGGTTATACCTATTTTACTTTATTCAGTAAATAATTCTGAAGATCTGATTTAATATATTTACAGTTAAAGTAATTTAAAAAACTCTCGGGTTTTGCTACTTTTTGGTGACAGACAGTTTATGGTCAAGGTTGATGTTACAGACTCAGACCTCTTTAAGAACTGCAATACTGGATCAGACCAGTGGTACATCTGGCTTAGTATCTTTTCAGACAGTGATAAGTAATAGACACTTCAGACCGGTCATTCTCAACCAGGGTGCTGTGGCATCTTTTAACATGCTGTGGGGTCCTTAGCGCTGTTAGGTGTGCAACTGTCCACACATGATTTTGCAGATAAAGTTAGAAATTTAAAGCAGGAATCCATAGTGTCAATACCATTCTGACCTCTTGTGGTCTGAGTTCTCAGCAACAGAAGGATTGCTTTATTAGTAAAAAAAAAAAAAATAGTAAAAGTTAAGAGCTGGCATCTTGTGAGGATGCCTTGAATCTAAAAAGGTCAAGAAGCCTGACTTTAGAGGGAGCATATATGACCTGAGCATATCTAGAGTGATCTTTCCCTTGTCATACCCTCCCTGAAATCAGCTACCATTGGTTGCCAGAGGATTCATCCCCAATTATTTTATTTAATAGGTCCCAATGGACCTGTCCTCCATGTATTTGTCTAATCCCTTTTTGAACCTGGTTATACTGCTATGTGTCTCTACAATCTTCTGTAGTAATGAGTTCCGCAAGTTAACTATACTCTTTTGCAGGTAATACAATAAGTCTGAGACGTGGCAGGTATAGGCAGAGCTAAACCAGGAGTAATAGTGTCTTGTCAGGACTGGGAACAGAAGAGTAGATAGGCATAGTTAGCTGTGTTAGTCTGAAGTGAAGTAGAAGGCAGGTGCACCTTCTGCACTCATATGCACCTAACAGACTAATGCAAGTATGTGTATGTGTGTACATACAATATATATTTTACAAGATTTTGTGAGCTAGAGCTTACTTCACCAGACAAAGATAAAGAGATTTCATCAGGTGAACAGCAACAAGGCAGTTGAGTTGCTACTTGGTGATGCTGGGAAAGTTCTGTGAAAAGTAGCGCTAGGGGAGAGAGACTGCAGAAGAGGGGCAGCCCACAGGTTGGTACACTTGGAAGAATGCTGTTAGTCTCTGATTCACAGGAGCAGGAACTGTCAAGTTGGAGGCAAAACTGGACAGAATGAGCTTTTTCTAACTCAGTATAAAGGGGATTTGATAGATTTCAGATATGCCAATTTCTTCTCCCCCTACCTGAGCTTTGCGCCCCTTACTCTCTTGAATGAAACAGCAACCCCCCACATTCAGCTGAAACTATTTTTACCTTGCCTATCCTCCCACGGCAAAAGCAACAGTCAAAATGTATAGACAGGAAGGTAACTCACTCTACTAGTGCTATTTTCTGATGTGGACTGGCAAACTCTCTCCATAGGGAACCTGTAATAACCCCTGCTATCTGCTGGTGAAGTGGAACCTAAACCAACACTGGTTTATCAATGCTACTTGAAGTTATTAAAAAAAAAAAGGGAAGGGGGAGGGGAATGTTAATTGCATCTAACATACTGCTATACTGCTCTGAAATCTTTTTCTAAGGAGCAACAAGCCATGAAGTAAACATAGAATGCTAATGAGCATGTGTATAGGCAGCATTTAATTAGAATGCATTGGAGCAGACTTGATTAACAGTCTGCACCGCATTCTAAACCCGACAGATTTTAAAATCATCATGGGTTGTTTTAACTAAACGTCATTGAATGAGATTTAAATAAAGCATCCCACAGCCATTTTTAAATGTGTGGGGGCTGAATATACATGACAGCCCCCTACCTCTGAGTGTGTGTATAGGCAACCAAAGTACTGAAATGGATTCTGTACATTTCATTTCCTGAAAATGATGCTATCTTTAATTTATGGTGACACAAAATTCATTAACATGAGTTTTAACTACATTTCCTAAAACTTCATTTTCATTGACACCATTTAGACCTTTCCCTAAAATCTCAGTAGAAACCCCAACAAGCTAGGAATGAATAGAACAAACAAAAGAGCCCATTGGGGCCAAAATATCAGACTGTGAAGCAGCAGCAGACCACAGGAAAAAGAGGAGAAAGCTGTCATTACAGCACTCCAGCTCTCCTTCCCCACTCTTTTATAAGTTCTTAGGAAACTCAATTGGGAACCTAAAAGTAGTTCCCAACTCCAATCCCCAAGCACCAAAATTAAGGTTCAGAAATCTCTCCCCAGTTTTTGTCTCCTCTCACCTTAACCAAGGTTGAAGAAGGAAATGCTTAGTCCTCTTCTAAATTCCACTTTTAGCTCTGTTCTCTCAGAGAGACAAGCCCATTCAAGGTTCTTCTCCAAGCCAATCCTCCTCACTAACACTTGGCTCTCTCCCATTTGCTATGAAAACACCCTTGCAGGTTCTTATCCAGAAAGAAATCTGCTTATTTGCTTCTGAAATCTCAAGTTTTGCATCTCTCCCACCAGCTGCCACGTCCTCATTTTCTGTCTCCCTTCATTCCCTTTAAGTGTTGCAGGAACACTCTGTATCCTCAAAACTTCTCCCAACATTCTTCCTTGCCGTTCAAGGACATCCCCTACACCACTAACTCTCTACTTCCTCCCTGATCTTTACTCCTACTAATTTTGACCTGCTCCACCCTAACACTATTTCTCTTTTCTCCATTCTATTTAGTTGAAAGAAAATTAAGGAGACTCTACTACTTTCCTCAAATCAGCTGCAGTAGGATCAACTGGCCCATGGTCTTGCTGCCACTCCTCCCTCCCCCTGCCCATACCACTTTCTCTGGGATTTTCTACAGTTGCTACTCCTCCTTTTCTTAATGCTCTCTGTTTCCTGAGTGCCCTGCCTCCTTCTGAACAAGTTGTTGTTTGGCTGGACTGTTTGGTTCCTGTCTGGTCAAGATTACAAGACTCCTGCCCTTTGTTCTCCTTCTCTCATTGTCCACACCCTTACTTTGGAAGAAGCAGCAGCAACCCCTCCCTTCCTGATAAAAGGTCCTTTTGCATATATTATCTTTAGACCACAGTTGCTTCAGTTAAGTGCCTTGAGGGCTACATATTAAACAATCTAATCTGATCTAAAAGGAATGGGCCAACAAGTACAGAACTGGTGGAAGCAGTTGAAACTCAACTGTAAATGGAGTTATACCAAAGTCAGTATTGACCTAGATCATTTGTTTGATGCTCAAAGCAGCTGGATATCAATGCTGTTTGAGGCTGTATAGATAGTGGCAGGATCAAAGTGTGTTTTTCCAAAGGGCCGTGTAATAAAAACAACTCTGTTTCTATTGCACCTAGTGTGCATGTGGGGACAACTCAGCCTTTCTACTACAGATTCTTAACTGGCACCTCACAGATACTACCATGTTGTTTATTTTAGCACATGAGAATCTGACCACATCTTCCTGTTAAGTTACATTCACATTCTTTGGAGCCACCTGCTAGAAATAAATCACCACAAATTAATCTTTTTTGTGGGTTTTTCAAAAACATAGATCTAGGGAGATGTAATTTACAGTGAACATTTTATGTTCTGCTCTAGCTTTTTGTCAAAAGATGTGATTGAGTATTTATGGTGTTTGGACCTGAATTAGAAACTAACGTTAAATGGAGAAGTAAAAAGACCACTTCCTTCTATTTCTTTAACATCTTATTTGAGAGACTCTCAGCTGGAGGTCAGAAACTAGTAGGAAAACCTGAGGTTCATTTCCAGCATGTTCCTTCACTTGAAAATTGAAGGCTTTTTTATTTTTTTTAATTAAGTGAGAGTTCATATAAAGTTTCACAGCAGTAGAAAATGATAGCCCAACTTATAGGGTGCATTTTGTTTAAAGATACTTTGCAAACTCACTATCCTTGTGCTCAATTTGAAGGAATGGTCATGGATAGGAGGAAGGATATCATTCTCTATCCATATTCAGCCATTGTAACATTCTACATTCTACCATTGACTAAGAGTGCCAGTCATTGTATTTTGTAAGCACAGACCCGTCCAATATGAATTGGACTGAGATCACCAACAAATAGTATGACCAGAAGGGAATGGTTACACTACCTCAGCCAAACTCTTAGCATTACATTTTTCTGCAGTAACATAAATATCAGAGTATTGGCCACGTGGGCTTTACAGTACAGCTAACAGCCTATTGCAATACATTTCCTTAGTGTTATTTCAAAAGGAAAGCCAGTGTTTGCACACTTTTAAGTTCTAAACAACATAAAGTGCAAATAAACCTATAACATGGGTCTGAAAGAGTTAAGTTTGCTGTTAAGGACATAGAGCATGATTTCCTCACCCCAAGAAATGATCTTTCCAGGTCATGGCTGAATAAAATGCAAAAGGGCTTTCAGAGGCACTGCCTTTAAATCGCACATGCTGTAGATCATGTGGGGACTTCATATTTCATTGCTGTGACTCTTAGTCATGCATACTGCCATTGATGCTGTCCAGACCAAGATACTCTTGTTGAATACAGGGGCGATGCATACAGGGTGCATGCGGGTACACGTGCATCCCCTGAGTGTAGCAGTACACCCTCTGCAAAAAAGCACCACTGACATTGTCAGCAGGCCTGCAGGCAGTTGCTGCTCACCACCCTGCTGTTGGCATGGCCAGATGCATCTGCGGGTGGTCCATGATCACCCCTGGCTGCCACCACTGTTACCGGTAGCATTTACTGGAGCTCCCTGTTCCCCATCGCAGGGTTCTCACCACCACAACCATGCTCCCACTGCTGTACTGGAAATTCTATGAGGACCCTTCCACTGGCCTTATATTATGAACTAGTTTGTGAGCAAATCATTTAATCTCTCTATTCCTCTGTTTGCTCTACTGGTCTTACTGCAATGCAAGGAAGATATGTTGAAAAATAACATAAAAACAATAGTGACTGCTTGACCACCATGACTGCTCTTGTGCCATGCTTAATAAGGAGGCAGTGTGCAGAGGAGAGGAGTTTCATTTTTTGGCTCCAAAACCAAACTTCTGTCTGTTTCACACCAGGGCTAGGAAGAGAAATTACACACAAACCGGTATAAGTAATTGGTAACCAGCTGAAATCTGTGACATAAGATAAGTTAATTACACATAAACTGCTTTCAAATGGCCACAACTGGTTTAAGGTAAACCTGGATGGACATAGTATTAGAGTTAACTGAGGTTAAATATGCTTATTGAATTTCTGTCCCATATCCCCTCCAGATTCAATTTAACTCACACTCCCCTAGCATGCCAGGATGCTTTGAACATTCCCTGCAAATCCCCACTCACAGAGTGGGAGGGCTAGCCTTGGCCCAAGCTATCTGCTTCAGGTGAGCAGGGAGGCATACTCTAGCACCCCTCAGCTTCTGGTCTGGGCATTGCAGGCATATGGCTGCATTTCTGGACTCAAAAGTGCATGTCTGCTCATTTGTTTATTGGTTCAAGCTATGCAGCTTAGACTAACCTGCAAAGATCAAATTGATTCAGTCTTGGGCTTTTTGTCTGACTGTACGTAGTCAAACAGGCAGACTACAGACTGTGTGGGAAAGTGCAGGAGAACAAAAATAACAGGGGAGTCCAGCAAGAGGTCAGATAGAATCACAAATATTAAAAAAAGAGGGAAAACATGGAAACCCTGCAATGATCCATAAAGAACAGAGGCAGTGTGACAAGAAGACCCTTACATGTTTTGGGCAGGCATATTTTTTCCTACTGTGCTGTACAGTGACTTCTTCAGTGAGCTTTCTCAGGCACTATAACAATGCGAAAAATAATACAATAGGGTTGGTGATTTAGTAGTGCCAGTTACTTGGACAAGAACAGGAGCAAAAAAAGCTCCAGCTGTAGCAGTTCAAACAGGACCATTTCAAAAAAATAAATTCACTTAAGTTTGCCTTTGAAGGGAAATGCCACCAAGTGACGTTTAAATTGGCTAATAAATCCACAGTAGTGTATTGAAGCTCTTAGAACACAGTGAATACATCACTCAGAAATTGCTTTTGTAGTAACACAGAGAAATTGGTTTGCACAATATATGCACTCACTGTATAATCATAATGAAGACAGTAATATATTTAAAATACTACATTGTATACCTTGGCAGTTTTTCCTCAAGGGCTACCTGGGTTTTGGATCAAGCAAATGGTGGCAAACATGAATGTTGTAATCTCCAGCTGTAGCACCACCAACCCTGTTAAACTAGATAACCTACAAAAAGAAAATCAAAATATGCTAGGTTCAATGCACTGGAAAGCATTATTGTTATATTATTTAGCCAACTAATTTGAAGGACACTAAATGTTGGTGTATAACAGAAAGGAACCCTGTGCTGTTTCCACGCCGTGGTTTGTCCATTATCTACTGAAGGTGGTAATTAAGTCAAACAATTCCAAATACTTGCACATAGTTTTTCTTTTTGGGCACATGTATAGAAAACCTGCTCTTGCAGGCAGCATATCCATCTAAGATACAAACCTCATTAATAACACTTAAAAGTTGTGCTTCCTTTATTGTACAGATAAGTATTTTGTGCTGCAACTTAGCATAGGTGCCATATTCTGAACAGATTCTTTGCAATCTATGGAAGAATGAATAAGAGCTAACTTTTATTTATAAATATGTTTTAATTTAGTCTTTAGAAACTAGTAAAGGGGAAAGGCTTCTTCCCTCTTCTCCCCCTAAACTGGTTTTGCATGGACTGGAGGAGGACAGGGGGAAGTACCATTACTTTTGAAGTATTACATTTCTAATACACATTTTTTACACTTAAAGATCTAGTTCTAGCACAGGGCATTTTTTGCTTATCTAATGTTTCTCTTTTGTTTTCATGCTTCCAACATGACTGAGGTACAGTAGTTTCACTGAATCACACCCTTGTTTTTGTCTGACACCTCTACAAAGTCAATGGATGCTGACACATACTATTTTGTTATCATTTAAAATCCATACAGCTTTGCCAGCTTGGCAAGAGACTGTGATTTAGCACGATAAGTAGGCCAGAACTCACTGATATTTACAGCCTCAGCATAGCAGCTATTTCCCTTTAATTACAAAATCACTATGGCTACATTAAACACCAGATGCTTCTTGTTCTGTTCCAGTTCCAGTTTACTTCAGTTAACACTTTGATTAGCACATCTTGACTAGAAGGCTTTTTTTCCCTTGTAACCTTATTCAGTATCATGCTTATTTGCATTGATCGTGGATTCTATATCCAGCCTAAAAGAAAAGAAAAAAGTTAGGCTGTAGAGACAAAGCTATTTTACAGCAAGAGTTTAGTAGAAGCACTTGTAAATGTAGTAAGTGCTTTCCAAACAGAAAAGAAGTCTCTAACCCTCCTGCAAGAAAACTCACAATCTGTAATATAGCAAACCAGTCACTTTACTTTGCTCAAAGTTCTGCTGAATTTAGTTTTATTTATTTAAATTCTGGAATAAGTACTGAAAGTTTAGCAATGAATTGCAAATATTTTTGTGCAAGAGAGGAGGAGATGATGCATCTACTTTGCAGATCTGCTTTGTTCTGTGTGGCCTATATAAAGGGTCTATAATACTTGGTTTCATAACTACATGGAAATTCTCTCAGATGAAGGCAACTCATAAGCAGTGTAGACCCAGAATGGAACCTTTTTTCCAACTTTCCACGGCCCCTTAACTACAAGGCATGTGGGGGAAAAGCGACTATGTCAGGATTCCAGCTATCCTGAACTATAGCCATCCACAATTGAGAGCCCTGAAGCAGCTTTAATTTACACCAGGAAATAATCTCACTCCTGGCTAGCTCTAAGGATTGTAGCATAGACCTAGCATAACACAACCTTTGTTCACCCACCTCTGTCAAAGCTCAGTGCTGAGCATATGGAAATAGGGGCTGGAGGGGAGGTGATAATTGTTTTAGTTAGGAACTGGTTTTCCTGCTAAAGAATGACTATCATTTCATAGGCATAACAGAGACCTGGTGGGACTCCACCTATGACTGGGCCACAAGTATAGATGGCTATACCCTGTACCGGAGAAATTGTTTGGGAAAAAGGGTTGAGGGTTATGTCAAGGAAAGCTACACATCTCTGCAAACTGACATTGGCACCTGTGGAGGACAACTGGAGATCCTCTGAGTTAAAATACATGGTGAACATGGCACAGGGGACACAATAGTAGGAGTGTACTATAGACCTCCTAATCAGGAACAAGAGCTTCACCAGGAATTCACCAGGGAACTGGCTGAGGCTGTACATTCTCAGTGCATGGTTGTCATAGGAGAATTCAACTACCCAGACATCTCATGGGAAGAGCATTCAGCCAAATTTGAAAGGTCGCAAAGCTTCCTCACATGTGTGGGTGAGCTCTACCTGACTCGAGAAGTCTATGGACCAACAAGAGGTAAAGCACTGCTGGACCTGGTACTGGCCAAAGGGGATTATCTAGTCAGTGACCTAAGAATTGAAGGAAAGTTGGGAGCCAGTGACCACTAACTGATCACTTTTACTGTCCATCGCAAGGCTGGCAAGTCAGTCAGTGATGCATAAGTCGTAGACTTTAGGAAGGCTTACTTTTTGATTAGTTCAGGAGGCTTGTTGTTGAGGCCCTAAGGGGCCATGACTCAACAGGGAGGGGAGTCCAAGATGAGCGGTTGCTCCTTAAGGGAGCAATCCTGAAAGCATAAGGGATGTCCATCCCACCTCAGAGGAAAGGTAGCAAAAGGGCACAGCAGCCCCCTTGGCTCAGCACGGATCTTGTGGACCTCCTATGTCTAAAAAGAAAGGCTTATATAGGATGGACAGCAGGAATCACCACTAATGAGGAATATTCTGCGCTGGTCTGTACATGTAGAGAGCGAATCTGGAAAGTCAAAGCTACAGTCAAACTCCAACTGGCTACGCGTATCAAGGACAACAAAAAGTACTTTTTCAGACATGTGGGGAGTTAGACGAAAAGCAAGAGTAACATTGGACCCATGCTTAATCAAATGGGACAACTGACATCCAGGAAAAAGCCAACCTCCTTAATGAGTACTTTGTGTCGGTTTTTCACCAGCCCGAAGGGACCACC
The DNA here is from genome assembly GCA_030014935.1 of Caiman crocodilus. NCBI lineage: Eukaryota > Metazoa > Chordata > Crocodylia > Alligatoridae > Caiman > Caiman crocodilus. Next base: position 82,382,510 of record JAGPOW010003316.1, on the reverse strand, counting down.
CTGCCTAACATGATGTAGGACAGCTAGGGTGATGGTGGATTTATACTCAGCATCAGTGTAGATTGTAAAAGAACACCTTGAGAGGCTGGACACCTTCAGGTCACCTGGTCATGACAGCTTGCACCCCAGGGTATGTAAGGAACTAGCAGGCATCATAGTCCAGCCACTGGCAAAGATATTCAAGAACTCATGGCACTCAGGTGAAGTACCCATAGATTGGAAGAAGGCCAATGTGGTGCCCATTGTCAAGAAAGGGGCAAAAGTAGATCCGGGGAACTACAGGCTAATCAGCTTGACGTCAATCCCTGGAAAGATTTTGGAAAAAATTATTAAAGAGACCATTCTAGACAAGCTGGCTGATGACAGCATCCTGAGGGACAGCCAGCACGGGTGTGTTGTGGGTAGGTCTTGCCTAACCAATCTCATTTCCTTCTATGACCAGGTGACCTATCACCTGGACAAGGGAGAAGAGATTGATGTCATATATCTGGATTTTAAAAAAACTTTTGATCTGGTGTCCCATGATTTCCTCATGGAAAAATTGGCCAACTGCTACATCACAGTTCAATGGCTGGGGAATTGGCTCCAGGGTTGGACCCAGAGAGTGGTAGTCAATGGAAGTGAATCATCGTGGCACTCCATGATCAGTGGTATCCCCCAAGGCTCTGTGCTTGGACCTGTTCTCTTTAATGTCTTCATTAACGATGTGGACACTGGTGTCAAAGACAGACGGGCCAAGTTCTTTGATGATACCAACTCTGGAGTAGAGTGCACGCACTTAAAGATAGGCTGGTGATCCAGGCTGACCTGGATAGGCTTAGAAAGTGGGTGGATAGAAACCTGATGACATTCGATATGGAAAAATGCAAGGTACTCCCCCTCAGGGAGAAAATATCTGCATCATGCTTATAGGCTCAGTAGTGCTATGCTTGCTAGCACCACGGCCGAAAGGGACTTGGGGGTCATGATTGACCAGATGAATATGAGCCAGCAGTGTGATATTGCAGCTGGCAAAGCAAGCAAAACTCTGGCTTGCATCCATAGATGCTTCTCTAGCAAATCCCAGGACTTTATCCTCCCTCTGTACTTGGCCTTGGTGAGGCTGCACCTGGAGTACTGCATCCAATTCTGGGCTCCACAGAGGAGAACCACTCACATGAGCAGAGGGCAAGAGAATAGGCCCTATGATGACAGGCTGAGAACCCCAGCCTGGAAAAGTGCAGGCTTAGGGGTGACCTGGTAGCAGCCTATAAGTATATAAGGGTTGTACATTAGGATTTGGGAGAATGCCTGTTCACTAGAGAGCTCCATGGGATGACAAGGTCCAACAGTCACAAACTCCTCCATGACTGCTTTAGGCTGGACATAAGGAAAAACTTCTTTACTGTCTGAGCCTCCAAGGCCTGGAATAAACTCCCTCCAGGGGTGGTGCAAGCACCTACTCTGGACTCTCTTAAGAAATGTTTGGATGCTTATCTTGCTGGGATCCTACGACCCTAGCTAACTTCCTGCCCCTAGGGCAGGGGGGCTGGACTCAATGATCTTCTGAGGTCCCTTCCAGCCCTAATGTCTATGAAATCTATGAAATATTCCAGGTAAACATCATTCACCTGAAAAATATGTATAAAATGTTGACGTACTTATATAATATCTCATATTTTATTAATTGTCTCATGGGAGAAGTTTGCAGATATAAGGTCCTTGGAAATATTTTTATATTTCATTTCTTCTAATGTCACCCTAAGATTGTATCTAGGTCAATTTGTAAAACCGTCAAAAGTTGTTTAAGAGGGATTCATGGGTGTTTAGATGGATATATAACCCATATGCATTCATAATTCCTTTAAACATCCATAATTGGATTTACCAAATTATTCTTTACAAGGCATTTGTTCAAATATTAGACTTCTTGATTTTCAGAGGTGGAACTACAGTAAGTGTAGAGCTTTTTTTTGTTTTCTGCAAAGTAACATAGAAAAATATGAAAGCCTCTATATATGCTGTCTTCAGCCTTGTAACGTCATTAATATTGTTCTACTGAAACATCACAGTATATAAAAAGGAATAATAATAAAAGGAAGAATAATATATTACTCCCTCAGGTATCAACACAATTCAGTGAATGTCAGTGTCAGAGTCAACAACACTGAACCCAAGGTAATTATATAACACATTGCAAATATAACAGCCAACTACAGTTTCAATATTGGAGCTTGGCTCCTACATTTTCAATTAATTTATTGTAGCTACCTCCCGTGTAATCATCCCAGTTGCATAAAAAATAACTAGAGAAAAATCCATAGTGAGTAAGCCAATTTGATTTAAGTAGCCAGGCTTTAATTTTCACATTGCCTTATAGGAGAACTGAAAATTCCTTTAGTGGAGTGCATTAATTTCTGTTCTGAAACCTTTGCCTCTGGAGGAATGAAAAACAGAAGGCAAGAATGCACAGCAATGTAGTTGTGACCCTCCTAGCTTGATTGGATCAAATTCAATTGGACTAATGTCAGATCTAAGTGTTATTAATGAACCTGAACTCAGAAAGTTATTTAGCTGAAAAAAAGGACTCAAGCATCAATAAACTAAGCCCCAAGAACAGTAAACAAGTGTGATGAAAGGGACAAAATGTTTAAAGTACAGTTTATGTTAGCTCTAGAAGGCAAATTCTCCTCCAATATACAGTCCTTGAATGCAAGCATCCAGAAATCATAAAGAAAAGTACACTATTAGAAACTGATATGGTTATTTTTATTATGGTACCATGTAATCTGGGGTGGAGTTTATAGTTTGGGGATCCTGTGAAAAAGCTAGTATCAGACCTTTGCTCTTTACTAGCTAATTGTACTAGCAACAGTGTGAAATTGGTGGCTGTTAGTTGGTTTCATGGCTGAAAATACAGTGGAGACCTCCTGGTCAGCTGGATATTTTTTTTGGTCTACAATCCCCAAACATCATCCCTGTTCCAAGTGACACTGAGCTAAGTGTTGTGCTGACATCTTATAAAGACCCCATATAGTTGTCAGAAGCACTGCCCTGGCACAGAGCTTCCCTTGAGTGCACTTCAGAATTGGGCCATTAATTTATAGACAAATTGTGAGTAAATAACAGGTGGGAGAAGCATTAAACAATATTTATAGAGAAAGAAGGGACAAAAGTAAGTTTTGGAGATCGCTAAAAAAGAAGGAAAACATTTTTCATTAATGTAATCCTTTTTTACTATGAGTTAGAAATGCCATTCATTTGTAACAAGCATGCATTTATGTAGGGCAGCTGAGTGACAGGCTATAAAGACAGGTGTTTTATTTCTGTCTGTCTTTTCACCTAGGATCAGTTCTCATTTTCATTAAGCAGCAGGTAAAAGAAATACGCCTCTTTTTTTTTTTTTAAACAAAAGGGAACAGAGCAGGATATTTCAAAGAAGATCCCAAGCTGCTTTCTCTTTCATTCTTATTTCACAGACTGGAGTTAAATGTTCTACAGCATTGTACAGAAAGCCTAAAATATAATCAGGTGTTCAGAGGGTGTAGCTACATGAAACAGTTTATTGTGCATTAGACTAATTTACTGTACAGTAAAGCATTACCATCTACACATGTGCATATCTACTGTATAGTAAATTAGTCTACTGCAAAATTAGCTACTAGTAACATAACTGCAGTATTAGATACTTCAGTCGCACACGTGAAGACATTGCCTGGGAGAATATTTTCTCCTGGTCAACCCCAACACTAGGGGGCCACAGAGAACGGAATTCCCTCAACTAGCTTTACTCAGCTCTCTGTTCTCCCCCAGATGGGGAAGCTCTCTGCCTGCCCCTCTCTCCCCCCCACCCCTTTTTCCCTGTCTCAGTCCTGCTACTGCTCAACAGCGCCAGGACTGGAGAGCTCTCTGATTCTCTGCTCAGCCTGGAGTGGGCTGGGAACTGTCTTGCTTCTGGCACAATTCCCACCTAGCTCTGGGCTGCATGCAGAAGCAGGACAATTTTTGGCCAGCCCTGGCTGCTCAGAGAAATCTCTGCACAGCCTGGAGCTGACTGGGACCTGCCCCAGAAGTGGAACAGTTCCTGGCAAGCTCCAGGCTGTGTAGAGAAATCCCCTGGAGATGGCTGGGAGCTACTCCAAAAGCAGGACAGTTCCCCACCAGCCCCAGGCTGCTCAGGGATATCCCTGAATAGCCTGGAGCTGGCTGGGACTCACCCCAGAAGCAGGCCAGTTCCCAGGCAGCTCCAGGCTGGGTGGGGAAATCCCTGCACAGCCTGGACCTGGCTGTGAGCAATCCCAGAAGTGGGACAGCTCTAGACCAGCCTCTGGTTGCCTGGTGAAGCCCCCACTGGGTCCCCATGTGTAGGGGGCCAGAAGAGCTCTGTAGTGGCAGCTTTCTCACAGCCCCATGCCCATCAGGACCCCTCCCAAGACACACGGGGCAAGTAGACAGCTGCTGCTGCAGCTGGCAGAGCTCTCCTGGCCTCATGCACATGAGGACCAACCAGCTCCTAGCACCCAGAGGGAATCTGGAATTCTTCCTTGCTGTTGCAGGGGGCCAGAGCAGGGTTAGAGCAGCCCTGTACTGAGCTGCTCCCATTGGGAACAGGTTTGTGGATGTGTTCCCTGGGAAGGTTTACTGCACAGTATTTTACTGCAAAGTAAGCCTTTATAGCATTAACTGCACATGCAGACATGCTCAGTGTTATATACTGTTTTACATTAAGTCATTAGCATGATGGAAAAGCTATATGCTACAGCTTCCCCTTTTATGATATTCACAAAAATCAAAACACAACCCTCTGCAGGCAGCATTTTTAATAAGGGAAAAAAGCTGCCAACCTTTGGCTAGCTGCTGAAGGAGGAAGTACTGTCTTGAATCAACTTCCCCCTTCAGACTACATAAAGAAAAAGAAACCCTCTGAATCATGAAGACAAAGAATCAGATGCCACGTTCTCTTGTAGATGGCTCGCTGCCAGTCAGGCTAAAAAAACAAAGAAACAAAAACAAAGCAATGACCAAAAGCCATATTATTGTTTTTTACAATTAGCAGCAATACTGTAGAGGGGCCAGTAAGAAAGTACATATTGAGGTCTTCCCCTAATTCAAAACACCTCAGAGATTAGAATGCAAAACAGGCATAAAGAAGACCACTACTGGTTTATGTTTTATCTTTCATAAAAATAAATCAATCAAATCAATGCTCAGTGGCCAAGGAAGTTTAACCTGTTTGGATGTAAAGGGTTTGTCTACCTGTGAAATTATTGCTATATGTCTTACTCCACAGTAATTTACTGCAGAGTAAACCCACCCTGAGCAGGTGTCTACATGTGCTGCTCTGCCGGTACAAAGCCAGCAGGGCTCGCGTGCGGTACTGGTCATGTTGCAGGCAGGTCCTACTCCAGGGCTTCGTGGAGCCAGGGTGAGTAGCACAGCTAGACCTAGGCCTGGGGGTGGGGTGTGGCTAGTGGGGGCCCCAGGGCAAGAGCTGGGGCAGGGGCACCTGGCTGGTGGAGGCATGGCTGTACCTCAGCCCAGGCTTACTGTGGGGGCCTGCTGCTAGACAACAGATAGCTGTCAGGGGGCTGGCAGGGCTGTGGCTGGGGGCAAGAGAGCAGGCGGCATGAAGGTCCAGCACCTGGCAGTCCCCTTCCATGGCCTCCACTGCACTAACCATCAGGGAAGCCTGCCTCTTCTGGTCCTCCAGGTGCCTCTCTTCCAGGGCCAGGAGCCTGTCCCTAAACTGGTCTGCCCAGTCCCTTTCTCACCCACGGGTGATGTCCTATACACACTAGGTCTATGCATCCACCAGGCAATCCAGCAGACAGGTCTGGTTCTGGGTTCTGTGCTGCCACAGCTGGCACATATACAGGGCCCTGGCCGAGACTGGTTGTAACCCTGAAGGCATATCCTGACTATCAACTGGTGCTTCACCCCTGCATAGAGCTGCAGGTCCTAAAAAGTCAGGAGAATGAGGTGTTTGTGAGAGTTTGCAGCATTTCTGAGATAACATGCTCCATACCAGGGAGCTGTGCACTGCCCAGCCTTAGATCAGGGATTATGAATGCATGGGTGCCCAGGGACCATGGTAAATTGGCTGGGCAGTCCCTGGCACAGGCAGCCACTGGACAAGACCGCTGTCCCCGCTCACTCCGCAGAGGCAGGTGGGCCACTGGGTGCTGGCTGCAGGCAGCCTGCCTCCCCTAGCCCCTTCCTAGGCCAGGACAGGCCTGCTTCCTGGGTGGAACTGCTGCTGCAGCTCCAGAGCCACTCCCCTTTCCTTCTCCTTCTGCAAGCTAGCCTGTTTGCTGCACTGCCACCAAGCCCAAGGAACCCCGGTTGGGGGTCTTGGGGCTCCTGACAGACTGGGAGGTGGAGGCTGGCGACACAAATTTAAGACAACAAAAAGTCTTTTTTTTTAGGTATATAGGAAGTAAAAAGAAGACGCAGGGCAGCACAGAACCCCAACTGAACAAGCAGGAGCAATTAGTGACAGACAGGGGTACAAGGCTGAGCTCTTCGATGAGTTTTTTGCCTCAGTGTTCTTGAACAAAGGTCAAGATAAGTCTCCTAATGGGTTCTTAGATGGGCATTAGAGGAATACCAGCCCACCAGCTGTTGACGCTGACTTGGTGCAGCATCACTTGGATGGACTGGTTGTGTTTAAGTTGGCAGGCCTGATGAGCTGCATCCGAAGGAATACTGAAGGAATTGGCTGGTGTCATAGCAGAACCACTGGTCCAGCTGTTTGAGCACTCGTGGTGCTTGGGTCAGGTCCTGGAGGACTGGAAAAGGGCCAATGTGGTCCCTACTTTCAAGAAGGGGAGGAAGGAGAATCCGAGTAATTATAAGCCACCTCCATCCTTGGAAAAGTCTTTGAAAAGATTATTGAGGATCATATTTGTGGGAGTCCAGCAGAACCTAGTCAAAAAAACAAAACCAGACTAGTTAGGCACGATATACCTTCTAAAAATCCATGCTGGTTGCCCTGCTACATTATTTTTCCTGCTAGAATCCCACAAATATGATCCTTAATAATCTTTGCAAAGACTTTTCCAGGGATGGAGGAGGGCCACTCATATGGTTAAGGGTTTACAGGCCAAGCCCTATGAGGAAAGACTGAGGGACCTGGACTTATTCAGTCTCTGCAAGAAAAGGCTAAGAGGTGATCTTGTGGCTTCCTAGGCATTATGGTGTGCAGCAAGGAATTGGAGGTGCCCTGTTCACCAGGACATCACTTGGGGTAACAAGGAACAATGGTCACAAACTGACAAAGAGCAGATGTAGGCTAGACATCAAGAAAAACTTCTTCACAGTAAGGTGGCCAAAATTTGGAATGGACTTCCAAGGGAGGCGGTGCTCTCCCCTACCTTGGGGGTCTTTAAGAGAAGGCTGGATAGGCATCTGGCTGAAGTCATCTGACCGCAGCACTCTTTCCTGCCTAGGCAAGGGGTCGGACTCGATCTGGTGAGATCCCTTCTGACCCTAACATCTACGAATCTATAACTCTATATAGTGCAGTAAAGTGTCCCATGTAGATATACCCAGCTAGTGGAAGCTAATAGGACAATCTCTGAACCTAAGTTCTATCAGGCAGGTGAAAATTAGTAGTAGCCCTAGTAAAGGCAATAGAGAAACACTGATACATTCATCAGAACCAGGCCTGACTTTTTTTCCAGTGGTAGAAAATACCTTAGAGCCATCTCCCATGCAAAGGTCCCTAATGCTTTTTTTTCAAAACTAGCAGGAAAGTAGGTGGTGCCTCCATGTTATACCTTAGCCAAGTGATGAGAGTCCTCACCCAGTACATGTGAGATCTAAACTCAGTTTTGCTAGAGAGGATTCACCTTACACTACCAACCTCCTTACTATCAAGTTATGAATTAGCCTGGGTAGAGGTGTAAGGAGGCACATTTCTTTTCCTCTTCCTCCTATTTAAGTTATCTTATTGTGCAGAAAACAATTTATGGTTCATTGGGCCAGAGACACAGAAGGGTAAAGACCGAGTATGACTCACAGTAATGCAGCTATTAAATTGCTTGCCTGCAAGGTGAGGGTTTAGGACCCTGGCTCTGGAACCTGTTCTAAGACATATTTCTGTATTTTACTTTAAACAATCATTAATTAAATTACATAAAGCAGTCCACAAATCAAGGGTTTTGCCTTCCCAGAGGAGTTTAAAAAGTGTCTACAGCATTTTATGGGGCCTGATCCTATAAGTATTTATTAGTTGTCTGGGGAATTTAAAGTAAAAAACTGTGGCATCTGTGCAGTTTAGGTACTCCCAGAATTAGGTGGCAATTGAGCAGTCGTTTTTGGGTTGTAATTCTAGACTTAGGTGAAGTGTGGATGTCTAAGGTCGACTTTAGGTGTCACTTTAGATCCCCCCAAAATACTTGAGCAGGGATGGGCAATTACGTGGGCCTGTGGGCCATATAGGCAGTTCTAGGGAACTGGTGTAGGCTGGTCACCCCTTCCCTGCAACAGCTCGGATCCTGCATACTCTGCAGTTCCTCCCTGCCACTGCCACCAGCACCCAGCAGCAGCTGAGCACACAGTCCTGGTCCCAGCCCCGGCCCCAGTCCTGGTCCCAAACCCAGCCCCAGCCCTGCACCTGCTCCAGCCTCACCCTGGCCAGAGCAGACCAGCCAGGACCCGTATGCACAGCCCTGGCCTGCCCCCACCTACTCCAGACCACCTGTCCATGATGAGCTGCAGTGGCTGTGGCAGTGGCTGGGCAAAAGCTACTCCTGGGCATGGGAGAAAAGTGGCTACCTCTCCCTCATTGCTGCTGGGCCTTTCTTGCTGCAGCTGCCAGGAGCCTGTGCTTGAGCTGCCCTGTAGCTCCTCTCCACTACCACTGCTTTCCTGCTACGTGACCTGAAGGTGGTGGTGATGGCAGCAGAGAGGAGCCGCAGGGCAGCCTGGGAGCAGGTTCTGGGAGACTGCAGCAGGAAAGGCTTGGCAGCAGCAAGGGGAAGGTGGCTGTTTTTGCCCTGTGCCCAGCAGCAGCTTCTTCCTGGACATTGCTGCAACCACCACCCCTGATTGTGAGTAGGTGGTTTAGAGCAAGCACAGAGTGGGCTGGGGTTGGGGCTGTGCATGTGGGTCCCAGCTCATCCAGAGCTGGTATTCTCCAGTCAGGGAGGGTTCAGACCCAATGCAGGCTGGGCTGGGGCCATCAGTGGTGGCCAGGGGTGGTCGGAACTGGAAGGAGCCACTGCCTGAGCTGCCTAGAAATGCAATCCAGCCATGGAGCTGCCCCAGCATCACTGTGCTCCTGGGGTAGCAGGATGTACTGCAGACCAGGCAGTGCCTGGGCCAAGTGAGACCAAGGGACCTGCTGTAGGTCCCTCCATAGGTGGGATCTGGCCTGTGGGTCATATTTTGCCTACCCTGATGTTACCTAGACCTAGCTCATGTCACGAATACAAATGCTTGTCCAGGAACCTTTAATTGTGGCAAAATTCATTTTGAATTTGAACATTTGGCTAACCTGATAGCATAACAGTGGACTAGGACTACTTGTGACCTTGTAGACCAATTTAATGGCATGGAACAGGATCCACAGTTCTCTCACAACATATATATGAACCTCATTTCCCTACTGATGATATTACTGAACTTCAGCAGACTGTGGCAGAGACTGAATCATCCAACTGTTCTATCCCACTCTGTTCTTGGAAGAGTTGAGTATCATTTTTGCCATCTGGCTTCCTGGCCCATGTAGACAGTTGCAGAATCTCAAGTGGCTGTGTGTTCTTCTAGCTTTGTTTTTGAAGCAATAGCTTGATGTTATTTGCCTCATGTCTTAGGCAACCACTATTCAAATCTGTAGCTGTTCTGTTTGAACAGTAATAATTGCCACCTTTGGGTCGTTATGCTTTAGCATTCTTTTCAATGCATGGTGATCCATGAAGTCTGTCTTTGTAAGTGTTACGCACATCACTGAGGAAGACGGGAGTTTCTTAGGTGCCCTCTCCAGTGAGAGACAGAGTTTTCTTGAAGCTATGGAACAGGTAATTCAAAAGAAAAAAAAAAGCTGGAGCCCAGCAGAGTTTCCATGAATTTGACTCTAGCAGCTCACTAAAGGGTTGCTTAGAAGTGCAAGTCAAAGAGTGTATGTGGCAGGTCCAGGTGAGTGAGGAGGAAATAAAGTAGTCATTTTTATGACAAAAAATGAGATAAAAAGGGGGGAAAGGGATTACTGAGCCAAATTATATGGTTTGTGGGAAAAGGGCTTGAATCCTTGAATACCTCATAAGCCTTTCCTTAAATGCTATTCCATTTGAGATATTTCTTGACCTTTGTTTTGTTTTGTTTTTAAATATACCATGTTATTTTTTTCCTCCTGTGGGTTTATCTACATGTGCATATTAATGTGCTGCAATAAACTCCAGTGCTTACTGCATTGGGGTTTATTGCTCTCCAGGTACCTCTCCACTGTTTACCAGCTACATTTATTCCCCACCCTCCCTTCCCCCCAGCCTGTCTCTCACCCACTGATGCCTCAATTTACATCTTCACTGACTGGCTTTCTTGCATGCATACCATGCTTCTTTACTATTCATTCCATCCAGGTGTAGCAGGCTTACCTTTCAGAGCTTGGGTTGAATCCTAGGCTTGAGATCCTGCTGTGTTGATTGGTGGAGCCCATCCACCAATCAGGAGGCAGCAAGAGAAAAACATCATGCCCCTTTTCTGAGGGGAGGGGGAGAAGAGGTCCCAGGACCTGATTGAAGACTGCAAATTGTCAGGTCCAGAAGACTTCGGGGTGGAGCCCTGGAGCATATAAAAGGAGCTGCATGCCCAGCACAAGGGGCAGATGCATTGGGGACTAAAAAGAGAGAAGAGTGGGGTTTAGAAGAGCTGAGGAAAGCTGCTCAACAGGGCAGAGCAGAGCAGAGCAGTAGCCTAGGAAGAGCCCCTGAAGACTTCTATCAACATGGAGCAGGGAATGGCTCTAGCAGTTAGGTTCTTAGTATGCAGTACAGCGTTCAGACCCTGGGAGCTGTGTGAGGCAGCTTGGGTATGCAACCTCTGTTGTGCAGCCAGAGATATGGTGCACAGGCATGGAACAGGATCTTTGGAGCCCCTGGGGTGGATCAGGTCCTCAACCCCCAGGATAAGGCTGGAAGCTCAGTGTAGGAGGAGCTGCATGGAGTGTGAGAGACCCTGGGAGCCACTTGAGGTAGCTCGGGTCTACAGCTGCTGACATGAGGCAGCAGCTCAGTGCAGATGACACAGCCCAGGAGGTCTGGGAACAGACCAAGCCCCAGTGCTGTACAAGGCTGCCCAGGTCTCCAACCTCTAGCATAAGGCGAAGCATCCACTACACACAGCACTACCTGTGGCCCTAAGCTAGGATGGCAGCGGCAGAGTCAGGTGGCAAGAAAACCCGGCAGAGACAGAGCAGGACCGCGGAGTAGTAGTAAGTTGCCTTGGGGGGAGGGTCCCCACAGGGGAGGCTCCCCCAACCTGGGTGTGGTATATTTGTAAATATATATATATTTACAGTGTACACAGGTTTGTATTTTATATATATTATAGGGTTTATTGTGTGTGTGTGTGTGTGTATATTATGGGGTTTATTGTTTTGTAAACTTGTACATAGATTATATATATATGTCCTTATCCTTTAATGGTTTTGTTGTGATAATAAATATGTATATAGTTAAGTAATTGATTGACTGGACCTGATTTTGTAGGGGATAGAAGTGGCCACTGGCCTGTTATGTTCCTCCACAGCATGCTGCCCTGCCCCTAATTCCCTCAATTGGAGAGGGGAGTACAAACCCATGTACACCTGGGCTACACAGGAAAAGCACGCACACCAACTGCAGATGCTTCCTCAGCCTAATGAAAGGTATTTATACCTGTACATGATATATGTTTTACCCAAAGAACCTTTTCTGCTCCCAGGTTTGAATACAAACTTGCTTATAGATTTCCCAATACTGGCCCACGGTGGAGATGTTCTGGGTTAAGCCTGCATGCATGGGGTGCCCCCCCCCCCCCCCCGGGCTCAACAAGCTGCAGAGGAGCTGGCTAGGGCAAAACAATACTTCAGTACAGGGTTAGGTGGTAGGCAGCCTCCTTATTGAAGCATCCCCAGTCAGTGTGCCCCAGTCAGCTGAGACAGTGTCTACATGTGTGGTACTGTGGAGTTTTTTACTCTGCAGCAGGATGGTACTTGAATTTACAAGTACCATCCTACTGCAGAGTAAATTAGTTTAGTCTGGTTTAATAGGGACAATAAGTGTGGATTCCAAGACATCTACTGCACAGTAAAAACATCTTGTGTAGACACACCCTGTTTGGCCTAGATTAACTATAGAGGGAATCCTGTTTGTTCTTTCAGATAGAACATAATGTGTGTAATTAGTCCTGTTTTTCAACCTTTTCAGGCAAATATTCAGTAACTAAAGCAGGTACATATATGTGAATATATAATTAAATTCCACCTTTTACCTGTGCAGGCATTCCTTCTTTACTCTCTAAGATTGAAGAACACCATACAGTTACTTCTCATGTCCATGAACATAGCTCAAGTTTTCATTCTTGCTGTTATTGCACTGTAATATATTAAGTCATAACTTGTGATAATTAGTGAAATGGGCATCTCTATATGGTTGGTTTGTATAGCTATAACTGTTTAGAGTTCACTTTTTTTATGGCAGTGTTTTTTTCTGCTTAGTTAAGTTTCCTTTACATTGCACAGTAAGATTTTTAGCAATGGATGCTTTTGTTATGGATGCTATTTGTAGCAAAACATAATTCAGAATGTAATATATTATTGATACTATGGATATAGATATATGCACATTATACTTTTTTTCAACATGATTGACAATGCCATGACCTGGTATATATTTCCAAGGAATTTGTCAGTTATAAGAGATGGATTTTTCCAAGCCACCTATGGCTTTTAGTGCATATTGCCTCCCTGTTGAGCTCACGACTACCACCAAGAAACAAGTAATCCCCTCTTGGTCCTCTCTTCCCACGTCCCATTTAGGAAGCACAGATAGTCCATGTGGTTCTGAGTACACATTTTGTCACCTGTAATTGTTCTCATGCTCATTTAGAAGAACCTGAGAAGCCGGGGAAGACACTTAGAACCTCTCTAAGTTGTCTGCAGCCTAACAGCCAAACTTGAACACAAAGAGTGCGTGGAAAGAGTTTGTTTTCTTGCAGTGGCTCCCAACTTGGCTGGGCAGCTGCACACACATGATCTTGGCACCAGCTCCCACTAAAATGAATGGGAATTGCTTTTATTAAAAGTCATGTGTGAAAAACATTTGCTTTTATTTTTTAAAGAAAAGTTAAATAAATAGGACATTTTAAGAATACAACAGGGTCTAATGAACCAAGCAACACAAGGAAATGTAGATGAAATATCTTCCTTAGCTGTATGACATTTGCCTTTTGCTTTTTCTTCACAACAGTGTCAGTTACTGTAAGATAAAAAAGTTGGTATAAGTTTTGTGGTTTTACCTACCTCATTTTTCACTTCACAAGTATGTGTACTATGAGGAAGTGGCAATAGTAGTAGGGTTTTGTTTTTTTTCAATCTCCAGCATCTAGGTGTATGATTTGGTCACCATCTTTACATTTTAAAACATATTTTCCTTAAATATGTAGGCATTGCTGGGGAAAGCAGAACGGTATCCAACTTTTAGGTCATGATTAGTTTTTACTGTTAAAGTGACATAATTGTTGCAAGCTCAATGATACTTTTTTCCCTAGAAATGTGATTTTGTTGGAGAAGAGAGCCTGTGAGTGAGAGGGCATGAAACAAACAAATCGGGGAGGAGGAAGAGAGCTTTCATGCTAAAAGATAATATACCAGCGGGGGAGGAGGGGGGTGAACTAAAACATTCTTTTCCTGACTACAGATAATCTGACCACTGCAGAGTATATACTGCTATAGGCATAGTTCCTGCAGAATGGAGGAGAGAAAAGCATGCATATGTGAGTATTTTGTGAAGTCCTGTCAAAATCAGTTTCTGATGGTATAAGCTAGTACAGGACCAGAGGCCTAGCATACATATCTGTCTGTTTCATGTATGCAGTACATTGAAAAATCCATATATCACAGCCTCCATGTTCTCCCAGCTAATGTTCCAAGAGAGAAGGCAAGCACTCTCCAGTGACTGTTTTGCAGCCTTCCCACTAGAGAATTTCTTTTTCTGCATCTTTTCTCTTAACTGTGGGTCAGTTTGTAGGACCCCAGCTGACATTGGAACAACTGTTCTATGGCAGACGAAGAGGATATTAAAAGCATCTTTCCCTTGCTGTTAGCCTTCCTCTAAACTAAACCTCTCCTACTTGCTTTTCCCTCCTCACCCTCATCTAACTCTTATCACCAGGGATCCTGGTTTTCTCTGATAAAAAAAAAAAAAAATCCCCAATTTTCAGGTTAAAAAAAGTAACCCAAAATCCATATTTTTCCTTCATCAAAATGAAACATCACTATATCTATCTGCCTGCCTGCCTGTATGTATGTATGTATTACTGGTGTTTCATTTTAATCATGGAAAAATGTGGATTTTGGGTTACTTTTTAAACCTGAAAATTGGGGATTTTTTTTTTTATCAGAGAAAACCAGGATCTCTGGTGATAAGTTAACATTTGTGAGGGTTCCTTTCCCCCCACACCACTCTAAAGTCCTTTGGCAATAGTCCTGATCTAACCAATCTCTCAATGTGATGCTCTACAGACTTGAGAACTTGACAAGATAGGATTTACAATATAAGATTGATGAGCTGTCCCAGAACACCTCCCTGACATTTGTAAGATAGTGCCTCCTTGGTACCAGTCTCTTTGTCTCCTTGGCACTAACAGGA
>JAGPOW010003316.1:82343468-82367579 GCA_030014935.1 Caiman crocodilus | reverse complement strand
ATGAGCTGTCCCAGAACACCTCCCTGACATTTGTAAGATAGTGCCTCCTTGGTACCAGTCTCTTTGTCTCCTTGGCACTAACAGGATGATATCTTCCCAACACCTGCAAAATAATGGGAGGCCCAGGAGGAGGTCTTCAAGAAGGTTGTAAAAAGGTCTCATTATAATGCTAAAAAACACACCCCTAGGCAGAGAGTTAAGGTGCTAATGAAACACATATGTATGGAAATGAAGTACATGGTTAAAACATAAGTATAGAAACATACTCAGTAGAGAACTTCTTGCATCACCTACCTGTAACCAATCACTTAACAGTATGCTTACTAACCCTTGAATATTTCTGTATAAAAGACTCTTAGAAATAGTGATGGGTGTGCTTGCTACCTTGCACCTTTATTGCTGGCAATAAAACTTTCAAACTTTCAAATGAAACTTTCAAACTTCCAACTGGTATTCGTATTGGCTCACGCATACCGGGCAACGAATCCAGACTTAGGCTAGAACATAACATCATGACTGTGAGTGGCTGAGCTAATCATCTACCTCCCTCTCTTATACCTACCTTACTTATGGTTTGTTGCCTATATAAGAGCAGTTCAGCTTTCAGGAAGTCAGTCTCTCACTTCTGTGGGGCATGCAGGCTCCTGGGACTCTACGACCTCTTCTAGATGAAGCAATCACTGCTCCAGTTCTGAGTCAGGATGCATTCTCCAAGTCCCCCATCATACTGCTGCTCTGCTTGTAGTGGCTTCAGTCCAAGCAGCCACTTACATTGTTCTACTACATCTCAGTTCTTCTCCAGAGATGCAGCTTCTGCAGTGATAAAACCCTTTAGAGAAGAACAAGAAGATGCTTCAGAACAGTCTCTTTCTCCAGGAAAAATCCCAACTAGCTTGTTAACATCTTTCTTTTTCTTCTACTTTTCTTCTCTTGACCAGGGACCTGGGAGTGACCCTGGCTCCAGTATGGTGTGGGGGGTGGTACTGTCTCCTGTGTCCTGCCAGTGTCTCTCTCAGACCCGTACTACATCAGAGAGAGCACCAACCACCTTGAACCAACTCCAGTGCAATCCCATCAGCTGATTTTTGGTCTCCGCCCTGGAGTTTGTTCAAGCTGCTGGTGTGGTCCTACAATCTATTTTTAAATCGTATCAAGCATTAACATTTTGTAGCAGCATTACGAATGGACCTACCTGAAGGGATAGGAAGGGCTACCCTGCAGAGGGCCAAAGTGTTAAAAGACAGTTTGTCCCAGTAGGGACACCATTTGCCCTGAGAGCAAGTGAAGTTGCTTTGGAGGTAGGCCTCTTGGAAGTGGGAGGGGTGATGTAACCCCAGCAGCGTTTGAATGAGACCTTAGCAAAAGCCTGGGAAGAGCCTTGGCCTGGGATTGGCTGAGAGGCTTGGGTAAAAGAAGGGAGCAGTTTCCCCCAAGGGAACAAAGAGAGAGAGGGGTGAGAGAGAGCCTGGACACCAGGAAAAGGATCTCCCCATGGCCCCACCTCAGAGCCTCTGGCAGAGCCCTATAGGAGTAGCAGCAAGAAAGGCTGCATTTGCTGGGTGCTGTGAGGCTGTGCTGGGCAGGGAAAACCTATTACAACCTGCAGCACAGGCATTGCTCCTTGCTGTGCCAGGGATGCGGGTCTGGGCAGGAATAAACTTTCTTGCAGGGACTCCAGGGGAAGAGACACTGCCTGCTGTATGAGACCCCTGGAGGTTGTGGAAGGGACACCAGCAGCAGGGAATGCCCAAAGATCCTGTTCAAGGGCACAGATGCAGTCCTGCTCCCTGGGACACCCAGCCAGGGGCAGTGCACACAGGGTCCTCAGTACACAGTCTACAAGTTATAGACTGTGTAAATAAGTTCTTGATGGTTTATTAGTTGGAGTATCAATGTATTTATATATTGGTTCCTTATTTATCATGGGTAATTTGCATATCTTCCCCTAGTGTAATGTGTATCCAAGAAGCATGAACCCTTAAGCCACCATCACCAGGTAATGTGGTATAACATTTGTTCTATTGCATTGGTTATATGTTATCTTGTAAATAATTAAATCCTGTAAATAGTCTTATAACGGTCTGCAGCGTTGTTTGATTGTAAGGGGAGGCTCTCCACTCAGGGACCCTGTAGCAGCTACCCAGGGAGCTGAGTGGGGTCACTGGCTACTGGGTACCCCAGGATCCCACTATTCAGGTGAGGGCACGGGTAGTGTCATGCCCAGGGTTACAATTTAACTGCTCAGAAAACCTTCTAAGTCATATTAATGCTTACTAACATCTAGATATAACATGTGCTAAAGGGATCTAAGGCTAAATAAGTCCCATTTTTGTAGCCAAGTGGTAAAAACTGGTGGCATAACTGGGGGCAGTGACAGGAGCAACTGCCCCAGACACTGACTTGGGGAGGAAGTGGTGGGGTTGGAAGTTACACATTTGCAATTACAGCAGCAACCAGAAATCATCACTTCCACTTTGTTGTGAGTGCTGGCAAAAGCCTACAGGGAACAGGTGTTAGATGCTGGAGGAAGACAGGGAGGACCCTCCCATATTTTAAACCAGTTATAAGTAGCAGTTAGGGCACTCACCAGAAAGTAGGATAACCCAGCCAGTGCAGATTTGAACCTGTCTCATTTTTACACAGTACTCTAAGCACCACACACCTTGAAGCTGGCCTTCTGGATAACCAAGAGAGGGAGAGAGAAATGGCCAGGAGGAAAAGAGCAAACAAAAAGCTGTCTGGTTCAGCGAGATGACTGCTGCTTTGGCTCAAAGGAGGCTTTGGGCTCTTGCTCCCAATAGGACAGAATCTTTTTCACTGCTTACCATCCATTTTGTCCAATGGAAATGAAATGCAAGGTGCAACAGGGTAGCTTCAAAGGAAGGGCTGGCTAGTGACTGAGTAATGCCTAACCTATGGCCTGGTATTTTGAGCACCGTGCTGGAAGTAAAAAAATGCAGTTTCCAAGTTCTCTGGGTAAAAGTGAGGATGAGAATCTGTGTCTCTTACTTCCTGTGTGTATGTCTTAACTAGTAGATTATTAGGCTAAAATGGGTGTCAAACTCTCCTTGTGTCCAAGGAGAGACCTGGACTGTGGGGCTTCTTGTGGGCCAGATCTTGGGGCACAGGTTGGCTTCAGCCTAGGGTATGCAGCAGCAGTGGCACCTCTGTCTCTGACCTGGGTCATGTGGTTGCAGCAGCCCTGGCTCTAGAATGGGGCACATAGCAGCAGTGATGTGCCCCACTGCATGCCATATGCTGAAATGGAGCTGCTGCCATCACTGCATGCTCTGTGCCACAGTGGCAGTTCTAGCTCTGGCACAGGGAACATAGCCACTCCAGCATGAGGCAGTGACACAGATGGCAGCAGAGGAGGTAGAGCCACAGTAGTGGCATTGGGTCAAGTGGCTGGAACATTGTGGGGGCTGTGTCAGCCCTCATTCAGCCTTCTGCTACCAGTTGTCATGTCCACGAAAACCCAAGGTTGCTGGATTCTATGGCAGGTCACTCCCCCTGGTCACAAACGCAACTTTCAGTGGTCTGCTAGTAGCCCAGCATGTCAGATGGAACAGCTCCACAGGGCAAATCTGGCCCACAAACCATACATTTAACACCCCTGAGCTAAAATATAAACCCTCCCCACCCTGTTCTATATAAAATCTGCTACTCTGTTTGCTCAGTCCTGGGTATGGCATAAACTGCATCTGACTGCAGCACTGGTGGAAACATAGTGGGGCTTTGTGTGGCAGGGTAGCGCCTACAGAATACTGCAATGTTGCAACCTCCAGAGTAAGGTGAGTATAGGGTGCCTCAAAACCCTAGACCCCACTGCCTTATGGATACTCCTTAGCTGGAAAAAGGCTAAGAGACATCACCCTGACACAAATATATCCCTGATGAGGCTTTAGGCTGCCAGCAGCAGTTCTAATCATTGCTCTCTGGCAGAAGCTACAACCATCAAGGCACTGAATGTCTGAACTTGGTCTGGCCTCTGGAGTCTGTCTCTGATCTTGGGCAGCCTCTACTGCTCTATACTCTTGCCTAGGCATAATGCTGAGGGTCTCGGTGTGATGGTGCATAGATTTCTTGCATGTACATGATGATCCAAAGGATTGGTTGCCATTGCTAAAAATGACAGTTGTTCACATGTCATGTTGGGTAGGGGTGTAATGTGAAGTAGAAGTGGCCCAAAAGTGTTTACTACTTCCTAAGACAATAATTCTTGGAAATCAATGTGATTCTAAAGACTCCTTCACTTCACTGTAACACTTCATACCAAACTGTTCCTTTTAACCAGCATCTCCCCCAAACCATAATCGATTTAATTCACAAATTGAACATACAAGGTATACGTAGAGGTGGAAAGGAGACAGAACTTTGATTGTAGAAATTATATCTATTTCTCATATTTGTCTGTTTTCCTATTAAGTAATGTAAAAAGCTAAAGCAATTTGACAATTATAAGCTTTCATAAAAATCAACCAGAAGTGGCTATATAAATTAACAATTTATTCTCCTATTATGCTCTCTCCTTCATATTTTTAACATAACCCACACTGACCATGGCACAGAAATTAGCTTAACATTGGCTTTATTATAGCTAAACAGTCAAATCCTTGTCTGTGGAAATCTGGCAGAGAAACCAACTGTTGAGAGAGAAAACTACAGTATTATTACTTACTTGACACACACTTTCCTAGTTCATTAAGTCCTTCAATCACCTGGTCCTTTTGGGGCCTAATTAATACCTACTCTGTCTTTGTTCATACAAGGGCTTCACAGGGAGTTTTGCCTGAGGAACAGTTTTGGAGTTTATCTCGTCATGAAGAAGTTATTTCTTTTATTGAATCTGAAAAGCATGCAGTTAAGGATGAAGCAATTAAGTAGTTCTCTCACTGTGCAAGATAATCATTTTAAATTAGTTTTTTTCTTTTAGATTTCTTTTTGTTCTGCTATTATAGCAATTTAGCCTTATCACTGCCTAGAGACTAGTGGTGCATTTTGTACATAGGAAAGCATCATGTGTGTGCTCATGGAATGTGCCTTATATGCAGGGATCTTGGTTTTCCCCAATTTTTGAATATAAAAAAGTAACCCCAGATCCACATTTTTCCATGATTAAAATGAAACTCCACTAATATATATAGTGGTGTGTCATTTAAATGACAGAGATGTGGATTTGGGGTTACTTTTTTATATCCAAAAATTGGGGAGTTTTTTTTAATCAGAGAAAACCAGGATCCCTGCTTATGTTATTCTGCCATACAAGGTTAGTTGGGAATGACTTTATGCAAACTGTGGTTCCTAGTGTGCCCTAAGAAGTGCAATGCTTATGTGTGTAAGGAGGCAAAGGGTGTATGAATTATGAAAATTCAGTACTTTAGCAATCTGAATATACAGCTGGCAGAATACAGGTAGTTTTATTATGGTAGTGTTGTGTATAAAATGGTTACATAAACCTAGGGAAACATGCTTAAGTCCCAGAAAAAGAATCCACATTTGTGTTCATGTTATTTTTACACCCAGGTTGGATGGCTGATAAGAACAAAGATAGCTTTTAGAAGAAATGTATAAAATGAGAGGACTATAATATATATACGCACAGTAATACATAACATACATTATATATTATGAGAGGCTGAAAGCCATGGGACTCTTTAGCCTGGAAAAGTGCAGGCTCAGGAGGGACCTGGTGGATGCCTATAAATATATAACGGGTGTACATCAGGATCTGGGGGAACACCTGTTCACCAGAGCGCCCCAAGGGACGACAAGCTCAAATGGTCACAAACTCCTTCAAGACTGTTTCAGGCTGGACATAAGGAAAAACTCCTTTACTGGCCAAGGCCCCAAGGCCTGGAATAGACTGACTCCAGAAGTGGTGCAATACCTACTCTGGACTCCTTTATGAAACATTTGGACGTTTATCTTACCAGGATCCTTTAATCCCAACCGTCTTCCCACTCCCAGGCCAGGGGGCTGGACTCAATGATCTTCTGAGGTCCCTTCCAGCCCTAATGTCTATGAATTATATACAAGTAATATATGCTCAATCTTTTATGTAACTCTCTATATAATGTATTGTATAAAAATATTCTGCATTTTATATATAATATCATCCAAATATAACACATGTGCTCAACCTCCAACCCATGGGTCAAATACGACCCATGGTGCCATGGCATCTAGCCAACGGGTCTTCACACAGGTCAGGACATTTGGCAGTGGAGGACCAGCGGCCATTAATATGGCCACCCCCACCTGTGCCAAATTCCCAAACTCCAAGCCCCACACAGCCAGTCAGGGCCAGGCTGGGCTGCAACCTCATGGGGCAGGGTTGGGGCTGGCCATGCCCACTTCTCCCTCAGGGCTGGGTCACAGATTCACAGAAGTGCAGCCAGGGCCCTAGTGGGTTGGTGGGAGAGAGCAGCCAGGGGCAGAGTGGGTTGGTGGGTGTTGGTGTGCAGCCAGGGGGTGAGTGGGTGGGTGGGTGTGCTTACGCAGCCAGCGGCGGAGTGTGTGGGGGTGTGTGTGTGTGTTCATAGGGTGAGTCCCACACACTTGCCCCACCACACATATGCACTTACACTTCCCTCACACTGCCATACATGCAGACCCCCACATCCACCCCCCCTCACACCCCAGGCACCCTCCCCCCATACACAGGCCCCCACAAACCCCATACCCAGCCACATACACACACACCTTTCCTCACCCCACATACCTACAGCCCCCTACAAACCTATACCCATTCCCACAATGTACAAGAGTAAAACTTCATTTTAAGATATTGTGCAATTACCTCTATGTACACTACACAAATACATGTGAATTGGAAAAAATATTTTTAAAAATCAAATTAATGAATGCTGTAGATGTTTCCTGTTTAGAATATAATTTAGTGTTTTTCTGGTTCCAAGATGGCACAACCCCTTGCTAAAAAAAGCATTTCTGGGGGCAAGGGGATGGGGTTAGGGGGTGGGACTTCTGGTCACAAGATGGCAGTCAGGGGGTGGGACACCTGCCAAGGGGAGGAGCTACCCATGAGGCCCTCAACAGCTTGCCAAAACTTGGTAAGTGGCCCTCTGCTGAAAATAAATGCCCGCCCCTGGTTTACATGGCCAGCCCCAAAGGGTGAGTGGTAGATGGCACGTAAGCTCTCCTGGAAATGCTCCTTCACGCATGATGGGAAATTAGCTAGTATCATATCATATCATATCATATCCAGTATGTACTAATTTATATACCTACAGTAGTGAGGCACAAATCCTAGGTACTGACTTGGGGTAGGTGTGAAAAAATCAGCTGTTGCTGCTGCTTTCTCAGCCACTGTGCTTTTGGTCACTGTATTGTGGGTTGCTGCTCCTGAGGGTAGCTGCTTCCGAGTTTTATGCCTGTGACGGGTTACCTGGTAGTGACTTACCCCAGGGGTTTTGAAAGGGTAAAAGATGATTGGAGGGCTTGGGATTCCCTTTCCTCACCAATCAGGCCCCAGAGACTTACCCTCCGTGTCCCCTGATTGGCCCCTTGGGTCACCTGGAGGGGGATAAAAGGGGCAGCATGGCTGATTCAGGAGAGACCAATGAGGGACCACAAAGAAGGAGTTTCAAAAGAGCTGGGCCAGTGGGGCAGGAGCAGTTGCAGTTGCCCCAGAAGCACCTGAAGGAGTGAGACTTGCAGCGCGGTTGGACCCTCAGCAGCACAATGTGCAGCTGGCAGGAGAGGCTCCCCGCTGGGCTCCAGGATCCCCTATGAGAGGCTGTGGCCAGCAGGAGAGGCTCCCCAGCTCCAGCAAAGATCTGAGTAGAGACTAAGAGGTTCCCAGCTCTGCTTCCAGCTCCTCCAATAAGAGGCCAGATAGCTCAATATGAGGCAGGGGCTCCTGGAAGGTCTAGACCCCTACCAGCTTGGAGCAGTACCAGTACTGGTGGCTATGTGGTAGATCCACATGGGAGGTCTGTGTTCAAGTCCCAGCTGGGATGATTTAGGGTGAGTGAAGTGACAGGGAGAAATTCTTGCTGCAGTGGAAAGGGGTCATTGTGTTTTCCCTCTTTCCCTCCCCCTCCAGGTACCTAGGCCCTATATTTCTTGTTAATTGATGTTATATATTTTGTACCTTTTATATTTCACCAACTGGTATTGTTTGTTCTGCTGTTTGTGTTTTATATTTTGTTAACCCTGTCTTTGGTCAACTGGATTAATATGTCTACCATTGTAAGTGTCTAGCCTTTATTGAATCCTGCCCCCTTGGGGCATTGTAGAGTTCCCTATACCCCCTGGTTTGTACCTGTTATGTTCCCACTACTGTTCTCTCATTAAAAGGTATATGGTTAAGTCCTCATTGGTGGTCTGGCTCTGCTCAAAAGGGGGTGGAGGGTCTCTACACCTCCCACAGCGCTTGTGTACCTGCTCTGATCCCTTCAGTTGGAGAGGGGGTACATCTTGGACTACCGCCTGGGTTACAATGCCCAATGATACATATTTTCTTTATGCAGTGTGGTTGCCAACCACTATCTAGGCTAATGCAAATTAAACTTGACAAATGAGTCTGAAGATGTTAAAGAGCTTCCTTAAAAAGACTTTCCAAAGCCAGATCAGGCTCCAGTATAGTTATTGATCTCCTAAAGACCATGGGGAAACAGATTAGTCTTGCAGTATGTTCAGAAAAATCTTCAAATCTATTTCCTGGTGAACTGAACAAGGGAAATTAATTCCCAAGCTAAAAAGTATGGAAAAACAAACAAATGTAAATGTAGTCAGGAACTTATCGTGCATTAACTGCTATGTATTGTCTGCCCATTGGCTTCCCCTTCCTTTTAATATGTGGAACTACTCTGCTGTAAAGCATTCTAACTGAGAGCTTAACTGTCAAGGTTAGCATTACCCTGCAATAAATTAAGAATATGCATGAAAATATGACTATGGAGTAGATGACGCACAGTAAGTCCTTGACTCCCTTTTTATCTTTCTATAATTTGCTCATTTGTCTACCCCCTGCTCAAGGCTTCTTTACTGTGAGCACCCTATCAGCAACTGCTTCTGTTTAAACAAGGTGGATATTTCCTTGAATGTCTGGATGACTGCAATTTCTAGGATATCACAGGGAGGGAGAAGTAGCTAAAATGAAACAGACAAGGGGTTAATAAAATCAGAAGGAAAGGACCTCAGGGGATATTTTATCTAATCCCTTGCACAGATTCAGGATTTACTGTTCTTAAGCAATCCCAGACAGATACCTCCTCAGCCTCCTGAAAGTCACCAATAAGAGAATTTCTACAGCTTCTGTAGGCAGCTTCAGATGCAGCACGCTATGATACATACCACTCGATACACACAAAACTGCATTCTCTCTGTCTTGGGCACTTAAATGTCCCAGTCTGCAAATATTTTAACTCGACTGGAAGCTAGAACTGAATAAATAATGAATAGTAAATAAATACTCATTGGGATTCAAAAGTGAATTTTGTTTCACCTGTTTGTGACCCTTCTGCACTTCCTTTCAGTGAATATTTGACCCCTGAATCTGACTAGAACAAAGACTAGTAAAAATACTTTTAGTTCAAATAATTAACTTTGTTGATATGAATTGTGTTTAAAATTTGCAATTCAGGTTGTTTAACTGCACACTGTAAGTCATCTGTTCAGTGGGCAAAAAGGTCACATTTTAGAGCAAACATACTGAGGACAATCTTTCCATCCTTAGAACATGAATTCAACTGGTGTTGATCTTGTTTGAAGCCACTGTGAAAACAGACATTTAACTCAATTGACAAACTGATGCAGCCAGGGCAGGAAATAGCTCTCAAACCAATGGAAATTCACAAACCAGTAAACAAAAAACCAAACTATTTGTCAGTATAACCACAGTACTTCTACTGAGAACCTCAAGCTGTGAATATTTATAATTCATGAGTAACCTGCAATAACCTGATTTAAGGGGTCATTTTTCTGCAGAAAGTTGTAAGAGATTTTCTCACTAGGAGGGTAGTAAAACACTGGAACAGGTTAGCCAGTGAGGTTGTAGAATCTCCATCCTTGGTGGTTTTTAAGACCTGGCTAGACAAAGCCTTGGCTGGGATGATATAGTTGGGGCTGGTCCTGCTTTGAGCAGAGGGTTGGACTAGATGACCTCTGGAGGTCCCTTCCAACCCTAATTTTCTATGATTCTATGATTTCAGCCAGTGAATACACTCAAGAATATCACAAGCTGTTCAAGTAAACAGATGTACCATCTGGGAACAGGAGATTCCTGAATAAATTATTTATGTGTGGAACTGGATTGTCACCCATCAGCAAGAAGAGAACAAGAAAAGGCATGGGCTTACATTCCTTATTACACTCATAACTAAATCCACATTCTTTAGTGTCAAAGAGATTTAAGGAACCATGTTATGACTGGATTTGTTCCAGTTTAACCTTCTCAATAATTTTGTTGCTAATCCTAGTTCTCTTTCTGTTGACACACAAAAAACTTTTTACCTGTGGTATGCCATGCCAACAACCTGGGCTAACCAGTAGAGTGGGAATGTGGGTTTGAGCATGGGTTCTGCTACCACTTGGGTGTTTTCACTCAAGTTGGTCAGCTGCCCACCTTGCAATGAGGATACAGTAAGGGTGTGGACAGATATAACTCTTGGACCAGTTAAATATTGACCAGTTAAATATTGTCAACTGACCAGCCAATTGACTACATATTTTGACTGGTCAAAGATTATAGCAATTTTCCAAAAAAAAATACATTTTTTTGTAGTTTTCTTGACAGAGCTATGGTGTTTTATTGTTTTTGGCACACTTCTTAATGGAAAATTTGTGCTTTTTCTGTGTATTATTTGGACCTATTGGCAATTAAGAAAAAAATGTTGACTGATATTTGGCTGGTCAATTGATCAAATTTTATTTGACCGGTCAAATACCCAACCCTAGTCCTAAGTAGAACAGTCACCTTTTAGGCATTGTAGTGCTATCAAACTGCAACCAGAGTGTGGTAGTGAATATCCAGCCCAGTGTCCCGCTTAGTGGCAAGTATCCTAGTTTCCACTGGAATTCCCTGAGTAGGAATTCCCCTTCAGGCAGGCTGGCTAGATGCCAAGAAGAAGAAAACATCAACTGCAATTTTTCCAGGGGTGTGTGAGACGGAGACAGAGAGATTGTGGTAGGAGGAGCTGCCTAGACCCCTGCTTCTGTGTTTCCAAGAGCTGTGTGCTCCAGAGCTTTCATGGCTCTTAAAAAACACTTTCCTTCAAGCCACTTATCAATTTGCTTCAATTCCTTGTAATGACCAGGGTTCAGTGCAGCATGGGTTGATTTGGGGGTGAAAGATTGGCCAGTTGGGGGGTACTGTCTGGACTCCTAATTTTCCCTTCCTGAGGGGCTAGGTGCTCTAAGGAACTTCTCAAGGTCTCTGGTCCAGCTACTGTCTTAGGAAGACTTTCTCTAGTGATGGACAGTTTATGGAGTACCTGGACCTTGGCTTCTGGATTTCCAGGGAGCTTGGTATTCTGGGGACTGCTCAGAGTCTTGGCCTCTTTAAAAGAGCATGCTCCTCCCTAAGCTGCTTCCTCTAATTTCATTCGATCATGGCAGTTGACAGACTTTGGGGCATCCCAAGCTGATTTGGGGTTGGAGGGAAAGGTAGCTAGGTAGGTAAAAGAGGAACCTTTGCTTCTGGGTTCCCAGGGTTCTGGGTGCTCTGGAGGGCTGCCCAAGGCCAACATGTCAATTGTCAGGAATGGAATGGAATGGATCAGTGTCTCAGGCAAGAGTGCTGTTTAAAAGCCGCAGACACCTTGGACAACCCCCTAGGAATGCAAAAACAGGAGTACCCCCTCTATCCACATAGCTAACTCCCACCCCAAATCAGCCTGGGTTGTCCTAAAGTCTGGGGGAAAATACTGGTTAAATGCTGCATAGATTTTGGGCAGCCTCCAGAGCTCCCAGCGCTCTGAGAACTCGGAAGTAGGGGTATCCTCTCTACCCAACAGCCCCTGCCAGCTCAAATCAGGCTGGAACAGCAGGAACTGGGTCAAGTTTGGTGTCTGTACATAACACAGAACTGATTCAAAGTGATATCTAAATTGGTTTGGGCTTTGCTTTATGGCTGCTAACACCTGTCCTGTCCTCTGCCAATCTGGGTGTTGATCATCTGAGTTCCCTGAAACAGGGAAGACAGAGAGAAATAAGACATCTTTTTTAAAACTTATAGTTTAGTACGCACAATGCTAAGCAAGTATTATAGGATGAGGAACACTCAAAAAAGATTTTTATCTCCATAAGGAACAACTTGGTTATCATGCAGGCAAAGCATTCCTTGTAGATTAAGTCAGTTCTACCTGCAAAACAATCTGAAAAATTGTTAAAGTGAGAAACACATCAGGCAATGAGTTAATCTTATTTTTGCAAATATGAGTGCTTTGTGTCTTAGTGACCCAAGGGGTGCCTCTACATGTGGCATAATGTTGCTGTAACTGCACTACAGCAACGTCGCGTCTGCAGGCAAAAACCACGATGCTGTCTCTAAATCGCTGTAGCAATGCAATCCCTCAGTATAGTGCATTGTTAAAGTGATATAGGGGCTAAAAATAACTGTTTGCTGCCAGCACAGTGCAGTATGGGCTGTTACTGCACCATTATTTAGTAACAACAGCACTGTAGGGGCATGGGTAGATGTGCACAAGAATAGCGTTCAATCTATGGAACATTTCTTTGGGGCTCAATTTTAGTTTTCAACCAAGTGTAGGCAAAGCATCCAAAAAACACTCCCAGGGGCTCTTTCTTTCAATTGTCCTCTTGGTGTGGTCTACAACAACAACATATTTCACCCTTTAATTGGGAACTCCTTGTCACCTCCCAGTGGGGTCCTTTTGATTGAGGGGACCTGGCCAGCCATTTGCCTCTAAACGGGAAGGCCATTTTCTAGCCTACAGCACCTAACATATTACAAGTTATAATAGTTAATACAAGTAATTTCTCAAGGTTTAGATCCATATTTCTTTCTCATGTTCTTTGCCAGCTAATTTCTCTCTGTTTTTAATCATTGTTTCATAAATTTACAGCAAATTTATCTTGGCTTCCCTGCCAGGAGTAAGTTATATACTGCTTTGAGTGAATGTCTTTAGACTTTTGCAAATGATCTATCTTTTTTCCCACATCATTCAATGCTCTATTGACCTGGGTATAAAGGTTCAGTTTTGTTCATAAATACTGAAGCTATAAATATGTAATAAAAAGACAAACGGGCTTCTGGGAGAAGCTGTAATCAATTTCCAGTTCTATCTGCATTAATATCCTACTATATCTGCTCGCATGCTGAATGAATCTTTCCTCACTCCTCCAAAGACCCTAAAAACAAAGTGCTCATGTCCAAATGAACATGAAAATTTGTTTCCCCAGAGACAAGTAGCAGTGGGTCTGCAGTGCCATGTACCATACATCCATGCTCGTCTGGATGCAGCCAGTTTGCTCTTCTTAGAGTTAAAGAAGGAGGCAGAGATATTGTAAGCCATTCTCATCCTGGGTGTCTCAGTAAGTCTAAGGAAAATGGAGTTTTATTTCCCTCCTTTCACAGTCCATTTTCTGAACATCACTTTCTACCTCCTAAGTTTTGTTTGCTCTCTGTGGAGTCCTTGACAGAGGTAAGATTGTGGCTGCTTTTTTATAAGTTGAACCTTCCATATTTTGTATCTAAAATTGAGTTTATCCTTAATTTTAATGTGCTTTTTTTTTAGTTGAACCCAGTGTTTTTCTCGAATCTCTAGTGCATTTCAATTGTGTTGCTCAGTAATAAAGCTTGCAATTTTAAAGCCAGTTTTGTAGCTTGGCTGACTCTCATTAATGGTTCCCTTACTAGATAAATTTGACTTGTCTTGATAGTGTATATAGCTAGCATTTAATTTGAACTAGCTTCTGGGAGTATTTGCAGGTAATAACACAAAAGAGGGCAGACCAAGTATCTTGAATGTATTCTATCCTGTCCTTGCCGGTAAAATGCAGGACCCCCAGCTTCTTTAAATCACTAAGAGTTTGTTTTCTAAATTGCAATACAATTAATTACTCTATAATATTTAGGCTACTGGATATATTTATACCTTAGTATAGGCTATGCCTAAAATTCTAGCTTTCAGTGGTTGTTATTCTCATCAGGACTAGGGACAGAAATTACACATGAATTGGTCTAAGCAATCAGAAACCGCTTTTAATGTGTAACACCACTAAAGTTCAGTGCATATAAACTACTTTCAAAATGGCCAAAACAGGTTTAAGGTAAGCCTGAATGGATGTAGTATTAGACTTAACTGCCTTAAGTTAAATCAGTTTATTGAACTGCTGTCCCAGATCCACTCCAGACTCAAGTAAACTCACAGTTCCCTAACATCCCAGGATGCTTTGTATCTCCTCCAAAAACACCTCCTCACAGGGTGGGCAGGTTAGCCTTTGCTCATGTTCCCAAATTCCAGCAGATCAGGGAAGTGTGCTCTAGCAACCCCTGGCCACATCGAGACAAGTCGGAATGCATGTTTGCTATGTGCTGTTATTTGTCCCCAGGAAATGCCTGTGCCATGCACACTCTGTTACGCAGCAGGTTACCCCAGGTGGGGTAGGGAAGGCTGGAGCTAGCAACTGTACTGGTCTCAGCAGCCTTACCTAGGGTCTTGGGGGCCTCAGGGACTTGTAGCCATGGCGCTTCTGCAGCAGGGAGCCTGGCCAGCAGCCAGAGTGTGACTCTGGCTGGCCAAGCTCTGTTTTTGGGAGACAGATGCTGCTGCCACGTGAGCTGCCCTGCTTTTTTTCAGGGTGGTTCTGCAACACCACGTACCACACATCCAAGCTTGTCTGGATGCTGGGTGTGTCTACACATGAAAATGCTGCTGGATGGGTTTACTCTGGAGTAATTTACATGTGTGCATTTAGGAACAGATTTGCTCCCAATGGGAATAGCGCAGAGAGGGCTGCTTCTAACCTACTCTGCCCCCCTGCAGCAGTCAAGGGGAGAGCTGCAGGCGCCCCTGGGTGCTAGCCTAGTGGCTATCAGGGATCATTGGGCCAAGAGACAGCTGTCTCCTGGCAGGGGCTGAGAGATTCTTCACTACCCCTGGGAGCTGCCTGTTGCTGGGGTGGCCTCCGGTGGTAGAGCCTGGGTTGGGGCAATGTTCCCCTGTCCTGTCAGCAGGGAACTCCTAGCCCTGACTCCCTTATCGTCGTAGAGGGCTTAGAAAGAGCTACAAAGGAGGGGCAGGTCCCAACCCCCTGTCCTGATCTGCTGGTGGACCAGCTAGCAGGAAGCCACCAGCTGGGTGGGGATTACCCTGCCCCAATCCACTGGTGGGGTAGCTAGAAGCAAGTTTGGGTTTGGGTTTGGATTTGGCTTCTGCTGTAGGGAGGAAGAGACTTTTTTTTCTGGGTGGGAAGGAGCTACTGAATACAGAAGTCTAACAGGGTATTCTGTCTCCTTAAGAATGGACAGCCAGCCCTGTTAAGGATGTTCAGCTGTGGAACGTTCTGTTAATAAAGGAGCATCTGAAAGAGAAGAGAGCAGAAATGAGCAAGCTGGGAGGGAGCAACTTGGAAGGAGGAGAACCCAGGTTGCTGTGTGTGCTGCACACAAGGGTAGTGGTGATTTCCATTTCCGCTTACCAATATGATTGCAGTCATGTGGCTGTGACAACAGGCAGTTTTTTTGCACTGCCCTCCCCCACTCCACTGGTACCCATGGCAGTTATGGAAAAATGTGTTTCAATTTAATCATGGAAAAATGTGGATTTTCAGTTACTTTTTTTAACCTAAAAACTGGGGATTTTTTAATTAGTGAAAACCAGGATCCCTGCTGATTATATGACACTTTTCTGGTGGGAAAAATATCCAGTCTTACCTAAGGTACCTGCAATTTGGATTGGTCCAAGTGTGATTTGCAATTGATGGACAGATAGTTACATATGGTGATTGGCTGGCCGGTGGTGTAATGTGACCTGGATAAAAACTGGTGTGTGTATGCAGTGGTGTGTGAATAAGGGACTGAGTGTGCATGCAGTGTGTATAGGGTGTGTGGTCATTGTGTTGGGAGATGTAAGTTGTGAAGTACAGGTAGCGTGAAGCATGGATGTTGAAAGCAAGAGAGAGAGTGTCGGTGTGAAGTCTCCTTCAAGTCTCCCATCCCAGTGAACAGTTGGTATCGTGTAGTCCCTCTCTAGGTTAGTGAATGACTGAGTGTCTTGACAGGGAAAGGAGTAAAAGCCTTCATTGGTGGGCATAGGGGACTGTGATGGCAGCCACCTGTGCTATGTGGTAATTGTAACAGGTTGCCATCTTGTGGTAAGTGTGTGAGAGAAGCTTTTGCTATTTACGGACTATAAAATCCTAACCTGCATATATATATATATATATATATATGTAAATGTACATAATGGTTAAGAGATGCCTCGGCACAGCTTGTGTTGAGCACATTATGAGCATGGGAGCAGGGAGTTTCCCTTGTAGCGTGGGAAAAGTTTCGGTGCACAGTCAGAGCCCGCCAAAACCTTGCAGCTGCACCAGCAAGTGCATGCTTGCTATTGGTTCACGTTAAATTATGCATACGTGTCAGTCAGTGATTGGCTAGCGGACCGAATAAGAGGCTTGGGCGATGCCCGCCCAAACCGAAGGAGAGCTGGGACATGCATGAGGAAACATCCGCGTGCGTTTCCGAGCCACGAAGGAGGCCTGATCAACCAACGATTCCCCGCTGGATTCATCTGATGCCCCATACCCTGCGGAGTGTGAGCTTCTGTGTGCCTGAGTTCCTGTTTTGAGTTTGTAACTTCAAGGAATGTGCCTACAGCATAAGGACTGTAAGTAAACTGCTTCCAAAAACCCGTGTGTCTAGTGCTCTAATTCCACACTCCATCAGCAGCCCCATTCTGCCAGCGTTTCTCGGCCCCCACAGTAAATAGACTATGGATCACTGATAGTTTCTGTTGTTTATTGCTTGTCTTCTTAAATATAGTCTTGTTGTTCAATCCTTAATCTTGTCTAGTGTGTCATTGAGTAGTATACCTTAGTGAAGCATGGATGTTGATGTAGTATACCTTAGGCGAGGCTAGGCTGTAAGTCTATAATTATAGGCATCTAACCCTTAAAATCCACCACCTGACTTCAAGAGCATTTGAGAAGATCTAACTAGTCCCAATTAACAATAATTAGAAGTCCCTTCCGTAGGTCTACACCATAATTTTGACACTTCCGCAGCATTTCAAAAGACTTCCTTTCTCGTGTGTGCTCTCCTTCCAGACAATTATTTTGGCAAGTTTGAGTTAATTATACAGATATCTTTACAATATGAGTTTGAAAAAGTAAGTTGGCATTAAAATCTCTGGAAACTTTAATTTATTTGAGTAAGAGAATTAATGCTGCCTGTCTAATTAATTTTGTATTTATTTGTTACACGTTTGTATCTTTCAAAACTGCTTGAAAGTTTATTGAAAAGTGCATAATCTGTAAGTATACAGATGCCCTGCCAAAACTGCTGAAAGTAAAACAAACTACTTGATGTCAAACAATGAGCATAGGTGTCAGAATCCGTTAGTCTGTTGGCCAATTACTTTAAATCCAAAAAGTTTACAAAACTTGGTCCAATGAACCTTTCCTACAGAATTAAATAGGGATGAAAGCAAACAACAAGACTATACAGAAAGTACTCAAGGGTGTACAAAATGATAGAAAAAGGATATATTTTTCTATAGGAATTAAACCAATATATGGAATTTAATAGGGAGTTATATTCCAGTTTAGGATATCATAAGCTGTCTTAAAATTATATAGAAAGTTTTCACTCTATTGAAATTCTGAGTTCTACAGAAACTTTCTGTGAGGGTTTAGAGGTTAGTGGAACAGCCTATAGATTTTATAAAGAATCAGAGTCACTCCAGTTCAAGACTTCATTAGAAGAAGGCTTCCATTACAAGACAACAACAATGTACATTGAAGACTCTTATACTGGTGGCTAGACTCTTCCTCTGTACACTTCCACCCAGCTCTGCTTTATAGAAGGGATAATTATACCGGTAGTACCCCTTCTCTCCCAGGCCCCCATGAATACATATTTCTCCTGCACATCATGCCAGAAGATCAGAGAAGCTTCTATGGGGACAAAGATATGAATATGAGACAGACACAGGGGGGCTGGGCCAAATGATTCAGTAAGCACATCAGCAGGGAGTCTTCTTAAAAGTAGACATGATTTAAATGATATAAATGCCGTCTTCTTCCCAGCATGAACACCTTCCCCACACAGTCCAGAAACCATGCTATCATACTTCAAACATCCTGATTTGACTTACATACTGCACCATACAGCAGGCAGAAAGCGGTGGGGATATAGATGAAGAATTTATGTATTTAATGGGACCAGTCAAGGCTTATAACCACAAGACAATCCTTCCTCTAGCTTGGTAGCTCCAAACTTCTATATACCCTATAGCTCCAGTGTAGTATCCTTCCTCAAAACTAATGCATACATACACAGAGCAATACTGAGATAGGGCTACATTGCTATTTTTGTAGAAACAAAGCATGAGCTTTGTGAGCCATAAAATATGGGCAGCCAATGCTATTTATCATGTATTGCTGGAAGGCACAATGATATTCTGGTGTTGAGGGCAGTGTTACAACAGAATACATCAGTTGTGACAATAGACAATGATTTTTGGCCTTCTGGGAGGTTATTTGGTTTCTCTTCTACAGCACTGAGTAGACTGCCATAACTGCTTCCTTTAGAGGGAAATGAACATCCAGACCCCTGTATTCTGCTTGTATCTCATTCCTAACCTTGCCAAATGCTTGTTTCTGTTCTAATTCTCTGTTATTTTTCTCTCATTGTCCAAGTACCTGAGTATGCAACACTAATGACAGGCATTGTTTATTGACTTTTTGTAGGGCTTAAAGATGCTCTACAGAATGTCTGTATGGAGGGAGCACTTAATTTATGACTAAAATAGAGGAACCTCTAGCTTGGAACGTGACAGCCATGTAATAGTGCCAGAAACATTGGCATTGTGAGATAAATTGAATACCTTATCTAATTGAAGTAACACAGGATTTTTAACTACTGTAAGAAGAATATAATTGCCTATTCTGGAAAGTGTCCAGAACATCAGAGTTAACATCATGACTTACAAAAAAATGCTCTGGGATCTTTAAACGTCTACAGTTAATTATAATTACCTCAAGGAACGTCGCTTAAATCAGCTTTCATGGTCGCATCACACCATCACCTTACATCTATCATAGGGCTCTTCCTGAATTGTTTTACAACAAAATGATCCACAGACCTCTAATAGAGGTGTAACCAGATGCTAATGTTTTTAAAGCAAAAATAATTTAAATTGGAACGTGGAAGCATTATGCAGGAACAAGAAAAACCTAATCTTATGCCAGTTTCATTTTTTGTTAGGATCAAACACAAGGAGAAATCCTTCCCCCACCTGGCAGCAGAATGGTTGAATTGGCCTGGACTTCAAAAGCCGCTGAGGAGCAAATACCTCTGTTCCATTTTATCTCTTTCTTCTATGCTCCTTCCCTACCCACATGCAGAAAACAATACTGGTTCTGCTGCTAAGGAAGCATTTACAATGGAGAAGGATTTGCTCCTTAGTCCTTAAAGTCAATGACAGCTTCTGGTATTTAAAAAGTATTTAAACTTACATGACCTACATAGGGTAATTTCATTAGTTACAAGAGAGTCAGGTTAAGAAAAAATAATCAGAGCATTTAAGTAAATAGGAACAATCAGTAGTGAATGCAAGTAGCAGCTACTTCTCATTGTATGACTTCTGCTGTTTACCTGCTAATTCTGATATGGCAGCACATATTTAGATTTAAATACAAAAGAGGCAGCTGTGGGGCTCTAGGATCCCTTAACAATTATTTAAAATAGTCCACACCAAGTATTGTAGCTGTGAGGGAATATATAAGAAGCAAGACTTGTGAAATGAGGAACATCTGTTATTGGACTAACTTTTATTCGTCCATTAATAGATATTTCACTTCACATATCTAAGTTCTCATACTAAGATTTAGGCACCCTGAAGCATGACATGCACGCATATGTGTACATTCCTCCCAAATTCTTCAGATGGGTTCTGTATAAAGAACTATTAGCCATAATACTTGCAGCCTTTCCCAGAAACTTCAGCAAACATAACTGTTTGTAGCAGGGTCAGCTGAGCTTTATCTGAATCAGCAGTCTGAGGTTCTGGTTGATGGGTGGGGAGGGGTTAACAGCAAATTCTATAGCCAAGGAGCCCTCATAATACCCTATCTGCCAATCCTTTTGCATAATAGTTGTTCTTCCTTTACTGCCTCTGTTATAGATGTGGTCCTAAAGTATAAAGAAAAAGCTATCCTTCCACTAGGTTTGCCCATATCAGTTAAAACTTTACTGGCCAAATGCAACATTAGGGTTACCATATTTTCAGTTTCAAAAAAGAGGATGTGTGTGTGTGTGTGTGTGTGTGGAGGGGTGGGGGTTGGTACATGTTTGTGGGTAGGCAATGATATGCCTGTGCCCTGCCCCTGCTCCTCACTCCCAAGCTACCGTCTCCCAGACCATGCCGGTACCCCTCACTCCCAACCTGCAGCCCTCTGTCTCTGCTGCTACCTCTCATGTTCCATAGCCCCTGCCCCCCCAGTCCTGCCAGTCCCCTCACTCCTGACCTGAAGCCCCCTGCCCCCTCAGACCTACCAGTGCCTTTATTCCAGACCCACAGCCCCTTGCCCCCCTCCAGCCCTGCTGCTCACATAGTTCCCTGCTGCCCCTGAATAACCCACCCCACCCCATCCCTTGCTGCCTGCCTTGTGGTAGCCCCAGTGTTGGCAAGCATGTGCACACATGCACAACACACTTACTTGCCTGAAGCTGCCAGGGCCTGTGCTCAGACATGTATGATGCCCCTGCCTCCAATCACTGTGCCCCCTGTCCTCTGAGCCTCAAGCAGCTCCTTGTTAGGGCAAGCTGGGCAGTCCCAGGAAAACAGGGGCACAGCAAAATCCCAGATATTTGCAGATATTTGAAAAAAACACCCAGACAAAGATGGGAGGACCCAAAAAGAGGACATGTCCAGGAAAACCTGGATGTATGGTAACCCTTAGATCTCAAAGAAAACAGTAGACAGCCAGTTTCAAGGGCCAGGGGCTGACTGTACCTTGGCCCCTGTAACTCAACCCACAGGTTACCTAATTAGTGCCAATTACTTGCCACTTCTACTTGCAACTCGCTCTGAATTGCTTTACTCAACACTCACCCCTATTTCTCTTTGGGGCATCAACACTCACCTCCATCTCTGGGGCAACATTACTGCCCCCCCTCTTGGGTCAAACACTTCCACCTTATGGGGCTCAGGTGCCACTACAGGCAGGCTTGGCCCCCCTACCCTCATAATTATCCATTGCGGAGTGGGGGTTAGGTTTACAAGGTGCCCTTACCCACCTTCCAACAGGGCTTGGTATTTCTGGGGGCTGGTAACTGGCCTGGTATTTCTGGGGGACTGATCTGCCATGAACAGTCCCACCAGGCCACCCATTTCCAGCAGGGTGCAGTTTTCAGTTATACCCAGGACCAGGAGCCTCCTGCCATCTCCATAGCTCCTACCCTTACCTTTAAGATGTTCTGAGCAACAGCTCAGCCGGGTGTTGGTCTCTCAGCTGCCAGCAGCAAACTGCTGCCTCTGCCCTGTGGCCCAGCCTCAAAATGGTCACCTCATCAGGGCTGACCTGCACTTGTCAGCTGCTCTTAGCCCTTAAATTTGCAGGCACCAAACATGCACTGCCAGTCCACAAAATGTCTTTTAGAAGGAGTCAATAAGGCCTGGTTAATAAGGTCCAGGAATCAGGGGACACAGACAGTATTGAAAGTTTTTTCCAGTGACTCATCATATCACCTTTAACAGGTAATTTCTGTGTGCCTCCATATTTCTATTCATAAAAGGAAGATAATGAAATCTACACATCTTGGTAAACCTCTTTGATATAAATGTCTGAAAAGTAGTATCTGATTATTTTTATGAAGACAGAGACAATGCATATCAAATGAGATTTAGAGAAAAAAATAAAAGAAAAATAGCTATTGCATCCTTGGAGCACTGCTAGAATCTTAGAAATCACTATGTAAAACATTTTCATAATGGGCTCAACCCCCTGTGTATATTAAATTGTCTATTTAGTTTCCTAAAAATATATGGATTTTGGGGGGATTTTTTTTCCTTTCCTAAATTAGTACAGATCCAATATAGCTATACAATGGATATCTGCTCAATATGTTTGTTACTGGTGATTAGAGCCAGTAAGTTCTCAAATATGCTCAAATAAGTTTTCAAATATTTTAAATTTAGCTTTAGGAATGTCTGGAAACCACACACCATTAAATTAATTCATAGGCAACTGTTTTCCTAAGAGTCAACTCCAAAGCCACACACACTGCAACTCCAAAGCACAAAACCTGGAAGGCCAAGAACACTTTATGACATGCCACATTTTAAAAGCAGGGGAAATGTGGTCCCTGCCAGTGTCTTGCTGCCATAATGGCATAGAAGTAATAGGTTAATCTATGCTAAGGGGGTCTTAGCAAGACAACTGGGGAGGAAGGCAATCCCTCTCCCAACAGTCCTTGCAAATCTGACCTTAGTGATAAAATGGTTCCTGACCCCAAATTTGGCAATCTTTTTGACCCCTCAGAATTAAAGCAAGACCTAGCTAAGAAGTTTGAGGTGTCTAAGTACTTGTAAGAACTGATTTATAAATAGGATTGAAAACTAAAAATTTGGAGTTCTTCATAGAGAGAAATAAAAACATATTTCTCAGGTCAGCTGAAATATATACTGTATTAACATTCAGTTCATATTTAATAGAAGAAATATAAGAAGAAATAAAAAGAATTCAGAAACACAGGATTGAGAAGACCTCTTGGGCCATTGGGTCCAGTTCCCTGTGTTTGCAGGCAGTTGTTAACAAAAGGAATCTCTAAAATTGCTGCATCAGCCTTCACCTATAAAGATATAATATCCAAAACATCAAGAAAACCCTATAATATGACATAGGTTAAAGCCAGGGTGGAGAGAGCACTGCTAATACCTTGCCACTGCAATGACATGAACTCTATAATTCAAAATGAAGGTCTCCTCTTTAACTTGTAAACATAAAATATGGCTTGGAATTCACACAGTAAATGTAACTTCCCCCTTCTACACGATCAGTTGTCAGAGTATAACCAACGTTCCAGAGATGACATAATACTGTGAAATGCTACAGTTTAATGAAGAAGCATTAGCACCAGAAATTAACTCTTTGAGACCCCAGAATATGCGGTGATTACCCTGATGCCAAGTGCAAAATGCCAAACTTCTGTGGAATGCAACAAATATTAAGTATACTTTTCATAGGCCTCAGTTCTGACATTTTGAAATTTACATTGTGCATTCCTGTGTCTCTGAAAGGATTGTGTGTGCAGTGAAACACTAATATTTTGCTATCACAGTGAGTTAAAATATATTTACAAAGAGTAACATGGTTCAGTGTTATGATCCACTGTTAGGTTACCACTGGGAATACATTTAAGGTATTCTGAGAGGTGTATCACAATTCCCCTTCTCTTTGGAGCTCATCTCAACTTTACTAACTGGAAACAGATTTTTAATAAGATTTCTCTGGCATTAGGAATTTATTCAGAAAACATCTGTGAAAACAGGTAGCAGAGCTTCTGTTCTTTCTGTTGCATAACTGGGAATTAGGCTGTTGTTAACATCTACTTACTAAAAAGACTAGAATAAATTAAATCACGAAACCTCCAGAAGGCAGACTGTGGATTTGAACAAACGTACTGAAGTATGGTTATTACCAATATGTTAATTCTTTATTATTCTGTGTAGCCTTTGTCATATTTAAAGTCACATATATAATATCAGAAAGCTGTTACTTTCTGTTAAAAAGATAACTAGGAGAGATTTGCTATAGAAAGGAATTAATTTACATATTCCTCCCATTCCTAACTACATACAGACAAGGTTCCTTGGGTGAATTTGATATCTTTTATTAGACCAACCCAAATGGTTGGAGAATAGTTATTAAGCAAGCTTTTGGGTTCAAAAACCC
>JAGPOW010003316.1:82289302-82343368 GCA_030014935.1 Caiman crocodilus | reverse complement strand
TCAGTAATATCTTTGGGTCTGTATTCTGGGTTGTAATCTTGTTCCTGTAGATATGTAAGGCAGGCTTGGATGCCATCCTGGTGTGGGATGTTGGTATATTGGCTGGTAATGTCCATGGTGGCTAGGAGAGTATTGCTGGGAAGGTGGTCTATGTTTTTAAGTTTCCGTAGAAAGTCTGTAGTGTCTTGCACAAAACTTGCTCTGTGGGTGACAAGCGGTTTTAGGATTGATTCAATGAAACCTGTTATTTCCTCAGTTAGGGTCCCATGGTTGGTATGATAGGTCTGCCAGGGTTCCCTTGTTTGTGGATTTTAGGGAGCGTGTAAAAAGTCTGCGGGTTAACTCCATTTAATATAGACTAGTTCTCTTAATTAGTAATTGATGAGTTAATGCATCATAAATATATGCAAAGGGTAATTCTAGATAATACAGTACAGCATCAGTTGCATAAATAAGGACAAGAAAACCCCAGGTTCATTAACTTTTTAAAAATTCAACATCTGGAGTAGCCTTCTCTTACTCTCTATGAATCATTAAACTGATGCCTTTAACTGTTAAAAAAATAAAGTGTACAGTGCAATCCTGTTTTTTAAAAGCTATCTACAGCATTACATTCTCCAGTGTTTTACTCATTATTATACAAGGCTGGAAGGAACATACATACCTAATCAGATTACAAAGCACATAGGCAACATTCCAGCACCTTTTCTCTTGAAAAGACATTGCCTCAAACTAAGGAATCCCAGCAAGTAAATTAGCATAATGCTGTAGTCCAGAGTTTTTTCTTCATATACATCTAACTGTTGTGCTTGAAGGTTTTTCAGATAGGATATTTATATGAACAGAAACAAGAGCTAAAAGTAGCAGCCACTAAGAATCAGATCCTACTCATCAAAATTAATACATATTGAATAAATATGCCAGCTACAGTTTTTGAAAAGTGGGTCAGATTTTGCAACCCTGACCCTAAACTCTGGGTTTGTACTCTGAGAATAACCCAGATTAAATTAATCCTTGCCTAAAAAGTAAGATTGCATATGAATAAAATGATGACATCTGCATTGGTATAATTAATATTTGCTTGAAACTGCATTTAAACAATTTTGGGAACACAACAGGTAGATCTGCTAAAAAAATCAGTGAGCATGGACAATTAAGAAATCAATTATTGTAATCTCTTCTGGGATAGTTAGGTAGGCAAGAGGATCTAAAATAAGGTACTCGATCCATAACAACTCAAAAGGCTGAGGATCAGACAGTGAACTAAATCACCCTGATGAGCAGCGATTCATATGGGGAGTTCTGTTATTTGAACAGGGTTGTTTATTTGAGTATGTATTCAGTGATGTAAGCAGCAAGTTGACAATCTGGCTCCAAGTATTAAGAAGAAAAGATTGCATCAGAGTATTTGTTTTCATAAAATATCACAGCTTTAATATGAAATCATACACTAGGCCAATATATGCATAGACCACAGGCATCAATCATATAAAGATGTGAAACCAATAGTTGAGAAAGTTGTCTAAGTGAGAAAATTAAAGTTGTACTCAAGGCTAAATCAACCTCTCTCCATATTAGGAGCTTTAAACTGGGGTGAGGTGAACCTTCTAACTGGAATTTCTCCTCTAGTTTCATTAACTCTATTCTCCAATGCAAACACTTCTTATTTTCTTCTTATTCCAGTTGTGAAAATAGAAACTTCACTGCCAGCAGCTCTATAAGTTCAGCGTATTTCATAGTGTCTAGGGTTGGAAGGGACCTGAACAGATCACCAAGTCTGACCCCCTGCCTTGGGCAGGAATGAATGCTGGGATCATAATAGCCCAGCCAGATATCTATCCAACCTCCTCTTGAAGACCCTCAAGGTAGGGGAGAGTACCACCTCTCCTGGGAGCCCATTCCAGAGCCTGGCAGCCCTAACCATGAAGTAATGCCTCCTGATATCAACCTACTCTCAATCAATTTGTGGCCATTATTCCTTGTTATCCCAGGTGGTGCCCAAGGGAACAGAGCCTCACCTACTTTCCACTAGTCCCCCCTGGTGAGTTTATAGATGGCCACCAGATCCCCTCTCAGCCTTCTCTTGTGGAGGCTGAATACATTCGGGCCTTTAGTCTATCTTTGTAGGGCCTGGCCTGCTGCCCCCTGACCATGCGAGTGGCCCTCCTCTGGACCCTCTCAATGCTAGACATATCCCTCTTGAAGTGCGGTGCCCAGAACTGAACACAGTAGTCCAACTGTTGCCTGACCAGTGCTGCATAGAGGGGAAGGATCACCTCTCTGGACTTGCTTGTGATGCATCTGTAGATGCACAGCAAGGTGCAGTTAGCTTTACTGACTGCTTCCTTGCATTGGTGGCTCACTTCCATCCTGGAGTTAATGACTCCAAGATCCCTTTCAGCCACTGTGTTGTTGAGAAGAGTGTTCCCCAGCCTATAGGTATAAGACCCAATAGGTGTAAGAGCTTCTGACTCCCTTAAGTAGTGACCATCAACCTGCAAAATAGATCAGAGATCTGTTTTCATCTAACTCAACAGCATGTTTCACAGGAGGAACGATGTCTGAAGAATAGCCTGCAGTTAATTTTGGGTGTAACTGTTATTTGGATAGTAGGACAAGGCACCTGATACCAGAGTAGGGAAATGGGGACTTTCAAATACATACGCTCTTTCCACACCATTTACCTCTTTTTAATTCTTACAGGCTGGGTCTTTTGTTGCATTTGTTTTTTGGTTTGTTTTGTTGTTTATATAGAAATAGCTATCTTGCTGTACCATTCTCAAGTTGACCAGGAACTATATTTTGTACCTTGATGTGGCTTTTTGAAATCATCTCCAGATAGAACATGTGCTCTTGACACTGATAAGCTACATCCTTGTAAATGCTAATGGTACTTCCTCTCCACCAGGGTTTCACAAGTCAGCTAATTCAAGACAGCTCTCTCACTGTAAAACGCACCTTTTTTGGCAGTGAATATACTGTTGAGGTTGAAGTCCTCTCACCCACTCAACAGGAAGTAACAGCATTTACTGAAAGGCATTCCTCTGTTAGGCCTCTTGGCATATTTATTTCTCTTTATTTTTCCTTTGTGAAAGAGTGATCTCCTCCTCATCTCTTCTGTTTGTCGCCCTCAATTAGGCAGGTTTGCATTTAGATTTTCAGCTGCTTTGGGAGTAATTGAGTTCTTGCCAGGCTTCCTATGAATCACTCTGCACATTTTTGAGTGTAACAAATAATGTTCACAGCTACTATTCTTTTATATTTTTGTTCTGCTTCACTCTAATGGACGGGAAGGTAAGGCACCGTTATGGAAGATGAATCAAGGCTTACTGGTAGGAGTCTTGGAAACAAAGAGCACAGAGCTTTATAAAACAAATGGGCACATTAAACATTTACCTGAAGCATCTCTATGTAGTAAAAGCAGCTGAAAAAGGGAGGGTTGCATGGGAGATGAACACCTGTGCTACCTGGAAAAAGGTGCACTTCTAAAGGGAAGGGTGGAGTTAATGTGTTTTCCTATGCTCCACACTGAAATAATAGGGGCTGAGACAAAATTGTTGTGTGGGCTGTCAACAAGATAATCTGTATTTTCTCAAGAGTGTGTGGATATAGCTGTTTTATAGTGCACAAGTTTTAGTGAGATAGCTGTAAATGTGCTTTTCAGATATCTGCAGAATAGACGCATCCTGTGGAGAAAGAAACAGGCAGAGAATTGTCTCTTGGATAGGGTAGAGATGCCTGGCCTAAGATTCATACAAAAAGAAAACTGCTTGCATGCAACTTTGTTCTCATTGCAGTCCAGGAAAACAGGACACGCTTACTAAAGAAACACATTTCATAACAAAAGTCTAACAGAGCCAGATTTCTCATTCACACAGGTATCAATAACTGAAACACAGAAGCATACTGTGTAGTTCCTTTCTCAATGATTGCTTGATCAGTGGCACACCAGTATGATGGGATCTTGTAACAGGTAACTGTTCTGGGCCAAACTAAACTGTTACCCGCACACCTTTTCCTGAGGCAACCACCCGCCTTCTTGCCTGCCATGCCTTGATGTTAATTAGTGGGAGGCTGCTACTGTACTGCCCTGTTGCCAAGGGGCGCTATCTGCGGCTCCTATCCTCCCCAATACTGCAGCCCAAGCCTCACAGATGGACTATCTGTTATATATCGGTCTTTTCCCCAATCTGGCCCCACTTTGGGCCTTCTCAAGTGTCATCACCCTCTCTCGGGGCCTTCTTTGTGCTGTTGCCCTCTCTCTGGGCCTTCTTAAGTGCTGCCCCCTTCTCTGGGGCCTTCTCAGCACTGCTGTCTCCCCTCGAGCCTTGTTAAGTGCTGTCTCCTCTCCGGGGCTCGCCCCGCCTACACTAGGGCCTCCCAGTAATGCCCCCTCTCTAGGGCTCACCACGCCCATGCTAGGGCTTCTCAAAAGTGCCCTTTTCCAGGGCTCACCATGCCCATGCTAGGGCTTCTCAAAAGTACCCCTCTCTAAGGCTGGGGTCTATACACAATTCAATTTATGTTACAGCCCAGCTGCGCCCTCCTGGGTGCCAGGGTCCTCACACTCCACTGTGGGTTCCCCCTGAGGCCTCCTCCAACTCCTTATAGCCTCACCCAAGCCACTGGTTTAAACAACAACAAAACACAAGCCTCTGGGCTGTAACATAAATTGAAGCCACCTGGCTAAAACAACATTGCTCAAGCCTCTGAGAGCTGTTGCTGCAGTCAGGCTTTTTTCCTCACCTCCTGCCTTAGGGAGCTCCTGCCTCTCTGGCTGCTGGCAGCAAACTGCCTCTGGTCTCAGCTCCTGGGCTTTATAAGGGCCAAGCCCTGCCCCTCTGGTCAGCTGACCTTCTCTGGTTGCCCCGGCAACCCACAGCTGTGCTCCTTAGTCACTGCCAGGACTCCTTCCCTAGCAGTTTTCCCCTCTTCAGGCACAGGGCATCTGAGTGCTCTGTGACAGATCTCCTCATTTTTTCTCTTCTAGTTTCAAAATCTGCATTCTATCAGAAATCTCTTTCTAAGGTAGGTCTGTGTACATTGTGATCACATCACCTTCTAGCATTTTAGAAAGAAAAACAGGGATGAATGGAACCTTAGGAGGTCATTTAATTCAACACCTTTTTCTTGAGCTTCTTAACTGTGAGATTTTTACTGTGTTTCCAGGCATGAATCATTCTTGTATCTCTTTTTTGAGCCTTCCAAGTTTTCATCATTGTCTCCAGTGTGCACCTCAAAATTAAATGGTCAGTCTTCCAATAATGAATCTCAATACTGTATGTAGAAGTAATACTGCCCTCTTACTTATATTTGAGTCTCCCCTGCCAATGCAGCCATGATAGTGTCTTCTAACTTAGCTAAAGCATTCCCCTAGGAATCCTTGTTTCTTAACACTTTTTTTCAGTAGCCCCAAATTCCAGGATACTGTCTCCTATTTTTTTTAAGTGTTATCAACATCTTTTGACCTTTGATGTACAACCTGGAATTTGTCTTTGTTCAAATGCGCTTTTACCAATGGATACAGATTGGCCTGCCTAACTGTCCTGACTCCATCATTATTTACCACTTCACCAGTTTTTGTGTTCTCTGCAGATTTTACTAGCACTCATTTTATGTTTTCTTCCAGACCATTAATAAAGTTATAGAGTAGCAGTGGGCCAAGAATAAATCTCTTCAGATCCCACTAGAAAAATTTCCATTGGATGATTACTCCCCATATGCAATTACTTTTTCAGTTCAGTCAGATAGATATCTAGTTTTTAATCCATTTATTTTCAGCTACATTGATTTTGTATAGGACTATTTTTAA
This sequence comes from Caiman crocodilus, assembly GCA_030014935.1. Lineage (NCBI taxonomy): Eukaryota > Metazoa > Chordata > Crocodylia > Alligatoridae > Caiman > Caiman crocodilus. The sequence goes on along the minus strand of JAGPOW010003316.1, from coordinate 82,337,556 downwards.
TCAGAATGCATACAGTACTAAGTAAAATTCTTTAACAAGTCTAAATTACGTCAAGACCTTTATCAACAAAATTTATAATCTCATAGCAAATTGTTTGACAAGATCCATTATTTTTCACATAACCATAATTAATTATGCTTCCATCCCTTAACTATTTACTCATTATTCCCCGTATTAGTGTTCCAAGGTTTGTTAAAATTAATGGTACAGAGAACTTCTTATGCAATTTTTAAGTCCCGAGTGCAAACTAGAGATTGGTCCTGCTGAGTTAAAATGTTTTAACTTTTCTAATTATTATTTAACATTCTGTCTAGAATGGAGAATGTTAATGGAAGGAATAGTATATCCTTGTCTCTGTAATAGAGAAATGTTTTATTTTGTCTATATTCAGATATAGAACAGACATATTAATGAAATACTAATAATTGGCTATATTAAAATGCATACATATCTCTAGCTTTTCTGTATTGTGACTGACAATATTACCTTCCTTATCATGTATGGGTTCCTATACTACAGGATATTACATTTTAATTCCCTCTTTTTAACTGAAGAAGTCTTTTTAGGCACCTTCAGAAGAATGTTTTGGGGGTTATCTCACAAAGTAATTTGAAACAACTCCCAATTATTTTTATTTGTCCTTGGAGTCCTTATAGTTTCAGCAGGTGTGACTACATGTGCTGAATGTAATGTGTCTTTGCTACTGTGCATTAAGTCTAGTACCTCTAATATGAGGTACTGCATAAATGCACAGTAGCCAGTGCTAATGGGCAGTAACAAAGGCTCATGGTCTTTTTGTGACGCTTAATGCACAGTAGACTAATTCTACTGCGCATTAGCACATTAGCACAGTTTTTGCCATGATGCGCTAGTGCACAGTAGCATCAGTTTACTCACTGCATTAAGCATTTCATGTAGAGGTGCCCAGTATGTAGTTACAAGGAATTTGGCTTCTGAACCATCTTGGGTTTCAGTGTCTGGCATTCTTTAATAAAAACCTCTTTCAGGAGTACAATTTACCTGCGGGCTGTTATTGCCTGAATTTAAAGAATGCAGTCTAATACATTTGTGGTCTAAGACTGTTGTTCACCTGCAAGTCAAGATTGGCCATTTGTCTGTTCAGTAATTGGTTTGGGATAAAAGAAACACGAGTAAACTATGCAGCAATTAAAAAAGTCCCAGAAAAAAGCCCCAGGAGAATCTAGAAACAGCACACAATTGGCTCATTTTGGGTTTATGATTTACGAGTATGCTGCTGCTGCTTAAATCAGTATGATTACTTAGTGTTCTGGGAAAGGTACTAATTTTTAGTAGGAGTCAGACTGGGTAAGGCTCTCCATGCTGGAAATGCATACAACCTGCTGCGTGTGCTATTGTCCTGCACAAATGAATTACTTTTGCTTTGATATTGGTGTTAGTCAAAAGCATTTGTAGTTCCCCTGTTTCTGTCTGTATCTAGAAGTAGATTTAAGAGCCTCAGTGCTGTTGCCAACTGTCTTTTTTGATGTTACCCATTTTTAATAGTGTGACATTGGACGTGTCTACACATTGTCCTATAGTGATGTTGCTTTGGCACCTTGCTTTAGTGCATGGTGCAGTAACTACATGTACTGCACTGTGCATGCAGTGCATGGTTAGATTTCACTGCTACATCACTGTAGCAGCATGCTAAAATGGGGGACTACAGGGACATAGATGCTGATCACTTGTAGACCCATGCGGTGCTAATGTCATCATAGTGCGCTGTATGGCACTATGCGCTGTATGGCTGTACTGTGTTGGTATGATGAGGTAGGGTGATGTTTAGACATGCCCAATGACACTATATTTTCTTAATCTCCTCCCCTAATGTTTGGAGAAAATTGAAGGTATTTAAAGGTGAGTTAAGGAAAAACTGTTTTATTAAATACATTGAATTCAGTAGCATAAACAAAGGAGTTGGAATGTTTTCTAAACTGCAAATAACCAGTTTGGCTTAGAATTCCGCCAACACAGCTTGATACTAAGTGCCACCAGGCACAGAACTGCAGCATATTTCCAGCAGGCACTGAAACATTGCATCATGAACACGCTCCCACTATTAGATCAGCCAGTTATGGGTCTGCTTTGTAAAGGTATCTAGGCACCTAACCCCAACTGATCTGGCTTTTACTGCACTGATTTCCATGAGTGAATGAACTTTTCATGTACATCGTAATATAGATGAAAAAGAAGAAAGATCTCTCAAATAAAAATTAGTTTATGTGATGTTTCTCTTGTGGAAAAGTAATAAGGAGCCGACTAATATTGTGAACTGTTTAGGTTTTTTCCATGTTTAGGGATGTACTTAACGGAGTACATTTTATAAGCAGATGAAAAAGTTGAGATCTGGGGGAAAAAAGCTAGCTCCACTGAATTTGGTGTGGAGAGTTATGAAAGTATACCTCTGTTCACAATTCTTTGTCCTACTGTGATGCAAATCACCCTTGGATGCATGGTTGGCAAAGTGGAGTGAGGTCTAGCCTCTTCATATAAAAGATCCCATACCTCAAAGCTTTGCACCTATAAAATAATCACATCATTATATGTGGATGAGTCACCATAAAGTGACAGAATGTCACGCTGTGGGCAAGTCTACACATGCATGTAAGCACAACTTAATTTAATGCGCATTAAGTGATTTTTAGCAGGTGTCTCATGTTCAGAGACTTGGCATTAAAATTAGTCCCAAGTCCCCGAAGCCCTTCTATGTGCTCCTGTGGCCACCGAGCAGAGCCCCAGCCTCTGGTCACATGGCTTCCAGCACTTGGCAGCTATGTTGAGGCCAGAGGCAGGTGACAGCACCTGGCAGTAATCTGGAAAACTCTGATCACTGGCCAGTCACTTCCCTGCCCAGAAGCTGCATGCCCAGCACATGGGCAGCACAGCTTCTTCTTTGCCCACCCTGCCTCCCTGGGCCAGGGCTGTTCCAGCCTCTGCCTCTGCCCCCACCCCCACTGCTGCCAGGAATGCCCAGTGCCCCACTGCTCCAGGCCAGCCCCTGCCAGCGACAACCAGTACCCCACACTCCTGCTGGCCATGGTGCTGCCCCTGCTGGCCCCAGCAGCCCCTCCACCCACCCAGGCCCCAGGACAGCAGTGCACCTGCCACTGGGGTCAGGGTACTAGCTGTGGGAGGCCCTGTCTGACCCCCTGCTCCTGCACTCCCCACTCCAGCCTGCCTGACCTGTTTCCCACACTCCCCCATCCCCTGCCTATCCCCAGCACAACCCTTGGGACATGGGTGAAACAAAAAAACTTTATTACCTCCACAACAACCATTCTTATCCCTGCCAACCCACCAACAATAAAAAACTGCTTACAAGTGGGAAACTATATATAAGGGGGTGGGGAACTATATACAAGAGGGAATGTATTTTCGGTCTTCAAGCCTAGAGTGGAGGACTGGTGCGGGGGGGGGGGGGGCTAGGGGGCAGGGCCATGAATAGGTACCCAGCACCCGAACCCCTGGATGTACCCCAGGCCTGGGCTTAGGCCGGCCCCCTAATGGCAGGGCATACCCAGCACTAAAGTTAGTTCTGGGTTGCATCTACACGTGCATTAATGCACATTAACTAATTGTGTCTAAATTTGAATCTGTATTTGCTAAAAATATACACTTTGTCACCTCCTGCACAATCTCACAGTGGCTGTTGTGGAAGGCATAATAAATCAGGCTATGGATTTCTGTGGAGGCCAAAAGGTAAAGATAACTGAGGAAATATATTAAATTTGGCCTGTGTTGCTCACTTTTCTAAGAGATTTTCCATCCAGAAACCTCTTCTGAGGGTCTGTGGACTTTATTGCAGGCCTCAGGAGTGAACTGGCTCCAGAAAATATTTATATTTACATTTTGCAGTCTGGCTTAATAGAAGAAGTTAATGCACAGCTTTGATTAACTCTGTGCTGTTTTTCAGTGGGGAGTTGGTGTGCGATTAGAGAACTATTCTTTTTTTTTGTGGCAAATTTCTCTATGTCAGCAGTTAAAAGAGTCCGCAATAGCCTTTCATGTTTATGCTAATACCAGCTTGTGAAGTTAAGTGATTGAATTAGAATTTTTGAATGCAACATCTCACTCTGACTCTAGTCTTGAGTAAAATGGTTTTCTAACCTGGAGTTTAGTCCAGTCTTTACTAAGATTTCAGTTTTGTTTCATTCTAAGATTAAAATGCAGCTGTAAGAGTCAATATGAAGTCTATTGTATGGTCTATTATATTACTGTTACCACGGTTCTAAAATAACAGGATTTAGCTAGGTCTCAATAACATGTCCATATACAACATTTTTACTTCTCTGCCTAATGAATTTTTTTTTCATTTGTCTGGACAGGAAGGAAATTAACAGTAAGTTCCCTTTGCCTTGCTAAATGTCTTAATTCACACCCTTCTTTTGGAGTCTTTGTCTCATGCTACTATACAGTCCTTTCCTGTTACCCATTCATTTTCCCCACCCACAAATACACTCTTTGTCATCAGATTTTACTTCTTTTTTCCTAGTCTGATTCCTAAGACTGTATTTTGCTTTTGCTTCTTTTTTAATTCTCCCTACTATGACTGTCTCTCTTGCTGCCAGAAGACCATACAGAAGACATTTCAGAAGAGCTGTATGAAAGTCAGGGGAACTTCTAATCTTAAATTAGTTTGGCTATTTTGAATACTCCATCCTAGAAGTCCAGGGTAGGTGGGGGGTTCCTGGATTTTAGTGGTCATTTTGCAGGGCAGCGTCATAGGAGCGCTGATGGCTACACTAACGCCAGCTTGTAGAATGCCCAACCACCCATTATCAGGATTTCACTGTGCATTTCTACAAATATACTTTGTGCAACTAGGACTCCAGCCAGGATGTTTAGTGTCAGTGGCTCTGGCACATCATTTACAAAGGTGCATCCCTTCACTAACTGCCACTAAAATGGAAGGTTTACCTCAGTATGTGATGTTGTTCCCAAAGCTTATATTTTTATCCCTTTTCACAGAGCTGTGAGTGGAAATTAGGTTGTCATATTGAATGATTAATCACCAATTGCATTGTTCACTGAACAACTGATATATGGAGCCAAGAATCCAAAAGAAACTTTTCTCTAACTGAACAGTGTTAGGAATACAGTCACAGGTTGTTAGAACTCCCCACTGCCAGCTAATTGTTTTCCTTGTTTTGGACCCATTGAGCAGGAGTAATTTTATGTTTTTGGGGGGTGGAGTTATTTTAACAATGAAACAGCACCACCTACTGACCAAGTATTAGAGTGACATAGCTCACCATCAGCCAGGTTTTGCAATAGAGCAATACTGCCAATGCTTTCTTCCTTAGAGTACTTTCTGCAGGCAGGATTTGCTTGACAGGAAGATGGGAGATAATATTTAAGTTTGGTACTTAAAAGGCTCAGAACAAAGGGCAGAATGAAGGACATGCTTTCGGGGAGATGAGATGTTGCTAAGCCATAACAGGCCTGGAATATTACAGCTGTTTGAGAATATACCTGAGAAATGAACATTGACAGTGTACCTTAGTGTTGGCACTGCCATAAAATACTCCCTGCCTATAGGTCTTTTGGGTTTTGAGATGTTTTCACACTTCTCATCTCACATACATGCAAATTAAGTAGCCCAAGTATAAAGTATCAAGAGCAACCTATGTAGGAAAATTAATATTGGTTTGGATACTGAAGTCTTTATCCATTTCTTCAGAGAAAAGTCTTAGTAGAGTCAGTAACATTTTTACCTAACTGAGACCTAAAATATACAGCATGCTCCGCAAATATTATGATCCCTTTTATAATACCAAGGACAAATCCATCTTCTGAACTACAGGTGTTTACTGATGAACTTAAGTGGAATTAGGTCATGTTCCAATGCTTGTCATCTAGTCTGGATAGAGTGATCATACTTTTTCTTGTCTTCGCACCTGGCAGGACTGTGTACCTTAAGCCCCTCCTGAGATAACTGTGGGAAGGCATACTACTTAGTGCAGGAGTACAGGGTGGCCTCCTTGGCCCCCTGCCTTAATAATTTCTCCAACTTCTGATGCTCAGTTCAGATGGACCCTTACTGATGTCTCAACACTTAGAACTTTCCTTAAATCACAAACTTTTATTTTCAAGCCTGCTGCTGGTACATTTAAATGCCAGCTGAATCCTTGACTATTCTTAAATTTTCAACACTAGATTTTGAATATTTTTCACTGATACTTTTATTTTCCTAATAGTATTTCTGCTGCCTTATAGGTATCCTGCTAAAAGAACCCTTGGGACAGGTTTATGCCATCAAAGGACAGAGCTCAAGAGCAACACAGTGAACTCTAGCACAACAGTGTGCACACTATGCCCTTGAATAGATAGAGCTGCTGTAATGTGGCATTGGATATGTGCCAATGAGCTTGTCCAAGATAGAGAGCTGATGGGCACATAGTAACCAGCTTTCTAAGGTGGCTGCATTACATCCATTTCAAGCTGTAGCACGTTTGAGGCAGGCATGCCATGCTTCATGCTCTCCTGATAGTCATTCCAGACCCATATAGATATTTGTATCAGTTAGGCAGACCGAGGGCAAATGCAACACACTTTCCCATGACGTTGCCAACACATGGTTAGAACAAGCAGTACTTTGAAGCTGAACTTTAAAAAAATTAATTACTCTGGAGAAGGCTTCATAACATGTAATTTCATAAAGCAAAGGAGGAACAACTAAGGTCAAAGGCTAAAGCTGTTTCTTTTCCCAGCTATACTACTGACCTGCTGCTTGATGTTAAATAGATTATGGCACCTCTCTGGCTTTTGTTCTACTCCATTGGTCTTGTCTATTTGGAATGTAAGTTCTTCAGGGCAGGAACTGTCTTCTGCTATGTGCTTAATATGATGGGGTCCAGCTGGGGCTTGTAGGCTCTCCTGTAATATAACTAAGACTGATAAGGTCAGCACTAATACTTGCAGGCATGTTTCTCCATAGATGTCAGGAATGACTTCTTGCAGCAAAAAAAGCCTGATGCATTGCATAACAACAACATAGAATGGCTTAAAAATCTTAGCTTATCAAGCTTATGAAGCGTTTTATCATATATAGCAGATATGGTTGCATCAAGCACAAGCATTTCACTAAGAGAGTTGTAAATCTTCCATTGTTTAGAGAGGCAAGGATTTCTTAGGGTGATATCTTTTATTGAACCAACATTGTTTAGAGAGAGAGAGAGGAATGATTTGTATGTGATTACCAAACTATCGGAGGACTGGGGACAGCTAGGTTAAATCCCTTGCTTTACCGTACGCTTCCTATGTATTATCTTGGACAACTGTGAGTCATTTAGATCAAGATCCACAAGAGACTACTGTGTCTAACTTAGGTGCCTGACAATGGGATTGGAACTCATCAGTTTACAGGAGAGGCAAATCAGTGGCGTGGTAGAAGGAAATATTAAATTGTGCCACTTTATTGCAGTGAATATCAATTCGTTCTGTGGCAGCTGCACTCTTTAGCTCTCCCAGGCAAGTGCTTGGGGCATCTGACAAAACCAAACCCCAGGAATTCCTGGGCAGGATCAGTCTCATCAACCCCCTGGAATCCCAGTCTGCCCTTCACTGCTTACAGAGAGGCACCATGGGGAATTTGGGGCACTTCTCTATAAGCGAGGTAAATAGGGGTTCCCTGAGATCTCCAGGAGCACTCTCCATAAGCAGGGAAAGCCAGGCAGGTCTCTGCGTGGAGGCACTGGACCTGTAGAATCACCAGTGCCCCGTGCTTTCATGCTGGGACCTGCTTACTCAGGCCTGCCCTGGGATCTCCAGGGACATGTCTGGGTCAGTGAGGAAACTCTGATTTTATGGAGATTCTAGGGATGCATCTGGGTAAGTGGGGAAAGCTTGGCAAGCATTCCCAGGACTTGAAGGGCCTGATCCTGCCTGGAAATTCCTGGGGTGCCCAGTATTGTGCTCCTCAAGTCCTGGGAGAACATGTTGCCCCTTAGGCTGCAGCATCAACTGGTGGCATGAGGAATTTATGTGTTTCACGCAATTAAGTGATTAGCTGTGGCATGACACATTGTGGCACAGCTGGTCTGCTTCATTTGGCGATGTCTATTTCTAGCTTAAGATAGACTGAAGTGAGAAGTATATCTGAGATCCTTTCTCACTCCTGAATTTAAAATTCATGATCCTAATAAGTACTGATGTGAGACTTGGATTCAAAGCCCCAAAAGTGAATCCTGCACTTAGGCACTCAAATTTTCCCTTCATTCCTGGACAGTTAGCTCACTTTCTTTGAAACACAGATGTCCTTTTGGATATGGCCACTCCTTTCTCCCAAAACTTTTCAAGCATTTTAACATATAAAACAATAAGCAGTCTCTTGAATAGTTCCTAGGACCATCTGCACCCAGGGCATCAATGATTTTATGAGTTAGATGTTTCTTTCTGTGCAGGGACTGAGTTTCAAAAAAGGGGAAGTGGAGTGTCCTCACCTTAGACTTACCTAGTTGTTAGAGCAATCTCCTGGGAGGTGTTAGATGGGGATTTAAGTTCCACCAACCTGAGGAGGATCTAAAACCCAGGTCTCTTACATCCTTGGCAACCACCAAGCTCTTATATAACAGACTGACACTATCTCTTTCTGCCATACTTTGAATGAAAAAGGCCATGACTGTAGTGGTTTGTGCTGAACTTGATGCAATCTGTATATCAGACAGACACCTAAGCAATTAGGTAGGTTTTTTGTGGGTTGCACTCCTAGATTTAGGTGCAAATATTTGTGTGTCTTAGTTCCCTATCTCCAAATTGGTGATAACAGCATATTCGTGCCTCACAGGTGTTTAGGAAAGTGAACACCAATCAAGACTGAATGTAATATAGTGTTTGTGGAACATATGAAAAACTGAAATAGATTGGCTTCTTCTGAGTAGCACTTTCCCCCCCAAATTTACTGAAATAATCTATTTTTTTCTGGCTATATTTCAGTTGAAGGCTGGTGCCTTTGCTTGTTGACCTTTTATCATTCTTCATATATCTTGTGACACCTTGAACAGTGTTCATTAGACACTGTAGTATTATCATAGCAGCTATAGGCCTTAACTCTCTGTGCATACATACAATGACACCCTCCACAACAAAGAGTTCACATGGCAGTGTGTTTGGTGGGGGAATGGAAGGGGAAGACTCCACTTTACAGCTGGGAAACAGAGAAGCTGTTTCACTGAGTTCCCCGAACTCAGATAGGAAGTTTGGGGCAGAGTTGGGAATTCAATCCAGCCACCTCTACTGCTTCAGTGGTGAGTCTGGGACCACTGGTGAAAAATATGCTGGGGATTCCTGTAAGACATTCAAGCTGCCATGCTTTGGTGCATACCAAATGTGAGTATGAGTGAGTGGGTGGGGTTGTTCTTCAGCAGCAGTAAGTGGAGAAGCAATACAGACCCTGGAGTCCCATGCTAATATCATAAGCACATGACCATCCCTTCCCAGTATAGTAACTGTGGGGTTACTTCAACTCTGAAGATGCAGTATCATGCTCAAATTTGTGACCCTGGACATTATGTACTCAAATAGTGCAGATTTATTCTTGTATCAACTAAATATTTCCCCAGCCAAAATGTGCATTTTATTTCTTATGTCCCTCAAAAACAAAATAAAAATAGAGGCCTCCCATCAAAAACTGAATACTGGCAATTTGTTTTCATCAGGAAAGGTATTACAGTAGATATAGGAAATATTGAAGCCATTGTTCAAGACGCTGATGGGACTTCATCTGAAATGCTGTGTACACGTCTGGGAGCTCACATTCAAGGAGAAGCACAAACTGAGACAAGTGCAGAGAAGAGCTAGTAGGACGATCAGAGGAATGGAGAGCCTATTTTAGGGCCTTGTTACATGTGAATTTTGGGTGGCTCCTGGAACTCTTAACCCCTGGATTGTCTGCATGTTAACACCTTTAAGTGGCTTAAAGCACTAATTCTGCAGCTCAAAGTTACCCCACTCCAGGACAAGATTATCTCTTAATCCACATAACCCAGCTCCTGTTTCATTAAGGTGTGGCCACTCCCCATAGATGTGCTGCTCAAGTTGTGATAGCAAGCTAGTACTAAGCCTATCAACATTCACCTGGCTCACATTGTAACATGTAACAAGGCCCTTAGAGAAAACATGGCTTGTTATCCTAGAAAAAGAAGCCTGAGAGGTTGTATGAATGTTGTCTATAAATATATAAGGGGAGGAAAAGAGCTAGAAAAGCTAAAAGACAATGCTGGAAGAACAAATTGATATAAACTAATCATGAATAAATTTAGATTGGAAGTTAGAAAAAAATGATAACTATCAGAGCAGTCATGGTCTGGGATAGGAGCAGTGGGAGCAAAAAGCCTAACTATGAAGACAGAGCTCAATCAGTTCACTATAAGGATTACAGTTGTAGTTGCCTGCAGCATCAGGGTTTTGCCTTCCGTGACCCAGAAAGTTCCTTTAGTTAGTACACTGGCCAGCATGTCACATGATAAATGCTATGGTTTTACCAATGAAAAGATTGAATATCATGTCATGCACCCAAAGACACGAGTTGTTACTCATTCTTATCTAAGGAGAACTAGTTGGCAAAATGTAACTGCCTGGAAAATGGCCCTATTCGTAGACAAACAGAATGTTTGTTATATTTTAAAAAAAAATCACAATCTCTCACAGCAAGCGTATTTCTACTGTAAACACAGGAAAACTGTGACAGTAGCCTCAGCACTTGTGTAGCGTCCATTTTTCACAACTCCTTAACAGGTATGAAAGCAGGTAATAAACAAGACTGAGTGTGAATTGCAGTCTAGGGCCTGATTGCATTCTAGGGCATCTCTTATGAAAATTGCTGCCATGTGGTCCTGTGGAAACTGACACAAATCTATCCCACTTTTCCCACCTCAAACAAATCCATTTGGTTTCTCCCATCCCCAGGCAGTTATGCACCCAGCACAGAACCTTCTGTATTAAGCTTGCATATGACCATTCATTACTTAAGTATCTGAGTGCTTACTGCTGTAGTGCCCGTTCACTAGATAAGGATGCAACCACTATAGGTAGACCAAAGAGGCTTCTACACAGGGGTGGAATTCCCCCCCTTTCCCCCCTCCCACTTATCATTGTCCTAGACTTTTTGTTTTGGCATCTGGGGAGTTTTGGATGCAAACATATGACACATTAATACCAGTGTAACTTAAATTGGTTAGCACATTGATGTCCGGAGAAGACAAATGACTAGCTTTCTGGATGTAGCTGCCTGCTGTAGATGCTATTACAGAGCCTTGCTGTGATGTGGAAAAGTTGCTGGTATTAACCTGTTTGCCCTGAGCAAAGAGCCCCACTATAAGGTTTGAAAATCATAACTGGGAAGGGGGGACTCTGATTTTATCAGGGCATCATGATGGGCAGTCAAATTTTTTTTGCAGAGCCCTGCAAGAGTCAAAATGTAATTCAAACCTTGGACATGGGTTCAACTTCTGCTTACACCCAAGAACACAGCAAGGAGGATCTATCTCATCTAACCATTTTGGTGGTGCTATTTATGTTTACTGAACTGCATGGTCAGTGCAGGGTCAGCTCCTCTCAAAGCTCTGTATGAACACTGAGCTCTGAGTGCACCAACAGATTGAGATGAGATCTGGCCAGAGCCTCTGCTTCTACATGGCTGTTTTCCCATCCATCCCCATCTCTGATAAATTTAGCATCAGGGGAATGGAGGAGACAAGCAGTGGCAATGCTCACCCCTGGGCTCCATAGCCATGTGAAAGCAGGAGCTCTGGCTAAATCCCATGCCAAGAGCTGACATGGCACACAGACAAAGGAGGGTGTGGCCATGCCACCATACTTTCATGTATACCCCTGATTCTACCATTCACTCTATGACCCCATGGAGGTCATCTTGGTTTCCCCATCTCTGCAATGGAGATAATATTTCATAAAGTACTTTATTATCTACAGATAACATGTCCCATATCCACTGAATATTTTTTGCATTTTACATGTAAAAGTGATATAAGAGTGAAGTACACACTTCTTTCCCATAGTTTCTATTCTAAGTCTAAAGCAACCATTTACTTCTTAAAGAACACTTGCTATAAAAAGGCCTAACACTGGGGACAAATGTATTTGGTGAATCTGATTAACATTTCTTATCTGAGTCAGAGTTAGCTGTACTTAAAATTCAGAAAACATTATGTTGTCTTTCTTTCATAACATGTCCTCAATAGCTAAAGGGAAACTAGTCACAAGGGAAATTTAATTTTCCTCATAGATAAAGGATGTTTTGTCTTCTGCAACCCTTTAAATATTACTGAGAATGATTACTGGCCATTCTGAAGAAAAAAATCCAACCATAACAGAATATGTTAGAAATGAAAATAGCACCAAGTTCCAGAAATGTTAAATCAAGATGAGATGATTCTCTAATACACTCATGCAGAAACTGTTGTTGCAGAAAGAATGTAAAAAAGGAAACTTTACTTTTATTTTTGGCATGCAAAATGAATAGCAAAATAGTAAAATAAAGTAGAGGTTTTTTGTTCTTTCTAAATGGATACACATTTCTGCTGAGTATTCAGAAGGAAGCGTCATGAAATTCAGGCACCTTCTAAATGTACAGTGGGTTTCTGCCTCCAAGACTGCTCAACAGCAGTTTCTTTTCCTTTTGTAGTTTATGGGCTGTGATGGTGCTCAAAGACCTTGCCAAATATAATATTACAGGAGGGCTGAACTACATGTTCTACAATTTGAAAGACCAAGAAGGCTGAAAATATTAACATTTGTTTCCTGTAGCACCTGAAATGAAGACAAGCAACTGCATTCATGGGGCTGGAACAGGAACAGGGAAGGACATTGATCCAGAAGCCAAGTGCAAGTTTTGGAAAAAATAAGAGTGCAAGCTATTTCAGTGCTCCTCCTGCTTTGCTGCCTCTCAGCATTTTCTGATGTGCTCTGTTCTATCACCTCTTGAGCTGTGAAAGGCCAACAGAAGTAAAACATCAACTGAGTTGTACTTAAAAACAAATGCAGTACAAGTAGGAGTTAGGAATGGACTAAGTCAGGCTCTAAACTAAGCCAAATACACATAAACTAACCATTTCTGCTCTTCATCTTGTATAGTGTTTTTTTCACATTGTAAGAACATTATTCTGCTTTTCATATAAGAGAGAAACAAATAGAGCTGAATCTCTTTTAGGATTTAGGGAAAGGACAAGTTGGAATAGAAAGCTGTTAATCATGTTCTTTAATACATTACTGGAAGGTGTTTACATCCTATAGTGATGACGACAAGATAAGAACTTTTACAGAATGGATTTCATAAATGAGAATACAGATTTTTAGTAGAAGAATCTAGCGAGTAGCAGATATTAAGAAAATTACAAAAGGGATACTTTTAATTTGATACTTGTGAAGAAGATGAATTAACTTGGGAAAATGAAGCCATTAACATAACATTAATAGTTTCAGAGACATGAAAAGGAACACAGTTACCACAATTAGCTAAGTAAAATGCACTTAATGTGCAAGGACCATCCTATGCAGGGAATGCACCATGTTCTTACTGCAACATGAGGGCAAAAGTTACATTTAAATGTATTAGGCCAGATTCTACTCCACTTATTGGGAATCTAAGTGGCACCTATGAAAATGCACCCTTCAGAAGTTAACTGGACCACGGATGGAAAAGTTGTTTTAAATTGATTATTTAAATATAAGCTTTCTACTTGGTGATTTAAAACATCTAGGTTTCAATTTACCTATTTTTCCACTTGCATAATGAATAGTCAATATTTCTCAATCTGGAGTAGAGACAGCAAGGTGCATCAGGCACAGCAGAGCTGTGTACTGCCAATTGTAGAGGCCCGTTAACCTTGAATAGTGACACAAATATTGGCTCTTAGAAAGAATGATAGAACTGGACAGGTAATTGATGGAAAGGGCTGCACCTAATCTAATGACTTCTGCCAAAATCAACAGTAAAAAAAGAAGTTGGATCTTGCAAATCATGTGTTGGCAGAAGAGATGCTGGATTCATGATCCGTGGGAGTTTGCCTGTGGAGAAAGGATCCTGGCACAGGTTGAACAGACTCCACTTGGACAATAAGGGAAATTTTCCTCTGTGGATCATTCTGTAAGACTGCTTAGAAAGGTTTTAGAATGAAGAAAAGAGAGGGGACTAGGTCCTGGAAGACTAGTGGGCAGAGGAACATATGTACTGCAAGAGTAAATGATATGGACTGGAAACCATAAAAGAAAGAAAGTAAGGAAGGAACATAGGGAATGTTCAAGTTCTTAGTTGTTCCTGTACCAGGGGAACAGAATGGCTGAAAGAATACAAATAAATGGAACAGACACAGAGCCTTTCTGAAACTTTGCTGCAAATAATGCCTAAGCTGTTAATATTTCATACTGTCACTGTAGTTTCTGAAGGGATAACATCATAAAACACTGAGCAACCACCTAAAATGAACAGTAATAGGGTGTCTAGTTGGCAAAGGGGGGCAAAGACTAAATTGAAAGACTTTTATTCCTAGAAATAGCCTTCTGTGTCAGGGTTGTGTTATATAGGATGAGCTTGGAAAGCTTGAATTCCTGCTGCCTGTTCTGTAGGTGAAATTTTGTTGTATTTATGGTACTAAAGTTCTGCACCACACAACATTTTTGGATGCGGAAGGCTGTTGTATATGAAGAAAAATTTTAAGTGCCTAATGGAAAGAACAGAGCATGAGACAGGCCATACAAATTTATATCAGACAAAAATCCCAGCTACAAGTCCACTTTCTGCAAATCCCCAAAGTTAAGTCCTATCTGGGCAGATCTACTGCCTTGATGAGCCTGATTACAAACCAACTTTTACCTTGTTAATACATGGTTTGGAGCATAGACAACATGGGGACGTGTCCACTAGTGGGAATGTGAATTTCCCCAGAGCCAACAAGCAGTAGTACCTATGTTGCTAGTTGCCCTTGGGCATGCATGCCTGGCCCCTGCCCATTTACTCTGGTGCATAGCAAACTGACACAGGTGGGCTAGGAAAGGCTGGCCTCAGCCCAGGAGTTGGCTCCAGCGGACCTACCTGGGGTCCTGGGGCTGCAGTGGTGCCAATCCAGGCATGTAGAGCCTGGCCAGCAGCTGGAGCATGGCTCTGGCCAGCCAGGCTCCAGGTTCAGGCCATGCACGCTGCAGCCACATGTGCCACTCCACTTTTTTCTGGTGTGGGTTTTTTAGATATTGGGACTTCCCAGTATCTAACTTTGCCACAATGCTGCAAATACGTAGTGCTGTGAACGCAATCATGAGCTCTGTGTGTGTTTTGCAATGCCTCAAAAGACTTTCGGGCACTCCAAATGGCATGTTCCCTCTCCTGGGGATTTGGCCCATCTGCACATGTTTTAAACAATTTCTTGAACTGTGCTACTATCTTGATAAAGTCCAAAGCTATAAAAGCATTTGAGAACATGGTTAAAGCAGGATTTGGTTTTGTGTACAATTTAAACTGACTCATGTCTTCATCAGAGCCTGCGTCTGACATGTCCTACATAGAAACTGAAATACAGAAGATAGATCCTGAAAGTGATATGAAAGAAAAATCCATGAGCCTGCATTTTGGAGAAGATTTTGAAATCTGATTGAATTTTAATTCAGAATGAAAAACTGAAGATTTTGAAAATTTCCACTTAGCTTATTAGGAGCACCAGTTCTGGTGCATACCACCAGGAAGGCTACTTTAGAGAAGAGCACTGTCACAGCCAGGGCTGCTGCACATCTGGGGATCCAAATCTAAGACTTTCTGGGTGCCTGCCAGAGGCAGCCTGCCAGGCTGCTAAGGAACCAGGCAAGCAAACTAGTAGGAAACCAGGCAAATTCAGAAACCTGCCTGACAGACACAGTTGTCTTGGAAACCTGCCCCTTTCTGGCAAAATCTCCTCAAAGTTGATGCCATCCCATGGAATGCTTGGATTTTGACAAATGGGCAAATTTCCACAAAGAATGTTTTGTTGAAATTTTCCCCAATAGGGACAATAATTAAATTAAAAAATGGCCAGGCAAGAATCCTTCCATAAATATTAGATTCTTTCCCTGCATCAAAATACAAACCATGCTAAAATGACACATGAACATCTCGGCTAGGGACAGAAATTACGTATAAACTGGTATAAATGATCAGAAACAGGTTCAAATCTATAACACAATGGACATTCAGTACTTTCAAAATTGCCTGAACCAGTTTAAGATAAACTTGGATGTCTAGTACTAGATTTAACTGATTTAGGTTAAATCTGTTTATTGAACTTCTGTCCCACATCTTCACCAGATTCAAGTTAACATACAGTCCCCCAGCATCCCAGGATGCTTTGCATCTCCCCTGCGAACCCCCCTCAGAGGGTGGCCAGGCTAGGTTTGGCCCAAGCTGTCTACTCCAGCTCACCAGGGAGGCATGGTCTAGCGCCCCCCAGCTTCCGGCCTGGGTTGCTGCAGGCATGTGGCTGCATTTCTGGAATCTAAAGTGAATGCCTGTGTGGTAGCGAGATGCCCCTACAGGTTCCTGAAGGGGAGGGGGCAGCCCCTGTGGGCCCCAAGCCCCACAAGCAGCCCCCCACCATGGAAGCTTACCTCTGGGGTCACAGCCAGAGCCCAAGCAGGAGCCACAGCCATGGCCGTGAGAGCTGGCATTTTGCCAGCTGTTTAATCAGCTGTTCTCTGGGTGGGGAAAAGCGGAGCCAATTGTGGCTGCCGCAGCAGCTGCTGTGGGAAGATTTAAAAGCCTGACTGGAGCCTGAGAGGAGGGGAGAGAGGGAACACACAGGCGAGGAGCATGCCAGGCATGGTGAGGCTCCAGAAGCAGGCAGGAGCATTGCAGCCAGCTTGGTGCTGGCATCCTGAGTCAGGGGAAGCTAAGCCCCTGTAAAAAGGCTGGGAGGGAGGAGGCAGTTTGACCCCTCCACCTCCTGTCCAGTGACCTATTTAGTGAAGTGCAATTAGAGGCATTCCGCTCAAAGGCAGCAAGGAAGATGCCAACCTAGGAAAGCCTAACTTGTTGGCATCTGAGGCAGGGACACTAACTGTCATGTCAGCCAAGCTAGCCCACCAGGACCCACCCCGATGCTGGTCCCCCTGGTGAAAGAGGTTGACGGGACATGGCTGCACCACACAGGTGGCACTCATTCTGTTGGTGAGGGGATGGTGTGTAGGAGAGGCGGAACCCCGCAGAACATCACGCCAACACAGTGAGTACTACCATCTCTGGGGTCCCCCAGGAAGAGGATCTCCACTGAAGAGGATCTCCCTTTCATCCAGTAATACCAAGTCATGGCAGGTGAGTTGAGGGGTGGAGCCCTGTGCTGGACAGATAGTACATCACCCAACATAGACCCCACCTAAGGCACCCTTTTCCACAGCCTGTTACTTGTTTATCAGTTCAATCTACACAGCTTAGACTAACCTGCAAAGATTCAATCAATTAAGCCTCAGGCTTTTTGACTATCTGTACTTAGCTGTGATGTTACTAAAATCTGATCTTGAACATGGCTTCCTTCTCTGTCAGACTATACAGTTAAATTATTGTGTGACAGGTTTTCTGCTAGAATAACAAAAGCTTTTTTCACTTTTTAGCTTACAATTTTGCTCATTCATATTGACAAGGAGGATAACATTATGAGCTAGTCTTATTACTTTTAAGTTATAGCACATGGTACAAAAACTAAACTGTACCTTTAAACTAACCTGTAATAAATTTTGTTCAAATAGCTTTTTGTATTAACTTATCTTGACAGCAGTCGGTAAAGTGCCAGTTTAAAGCTCATCTGAGTCAAATGGGGTGATCTGTCTACTGCCTTAAAAGGGCTTGGGGTCAGGGTGCTAATCAACATCAGTACCAACAAGACAGGCACAAAGTTTCACCAGAGGTTCATCTGACCCGGAGGTGAGTTCATGCCATATAGGCTCACCCAACCTGCACTGGGGGTGGGATGCATGAGGTTGACATTGCCATGGATTTCAGAGGGGCCAAGATTTGCCATCCTGATGTACAATTCCCTCATGAACTTTCTTTCTTGCAGGCATATACACAACAGCCATCCAGGACATTAGCTTGTACCAGAGGTAGGTATAGGAGGACCTGGTCATGCTCTCCTTTTCCTTCCTGCTCCCTTGTTAAACCTTAGCATTCAAGAGTCATGAATCTGGTTATGAAAGTCATGAGATTGCCTTACAAATAATGATAAAAAAGAGTTTTTAGTTCATTTTGTCTTTTCATTCCTGAACCTTTAGGAGTCATTTGCTTCTTGATTTGATTTCAAACTATACCTGGTAACTGAGTGCTAACATACACTTTTTTTTTTTAAATTAAGCATGAGAGTCATAGATACCTTATGTTTCCAGCGGTTGTGGCTTTAAGGAAAACACTTGATATCCCAAGACTCATACTGAAAAGCACAAAAACTAGCAACTGTGATGTGTGTGCACCTTAGGGGTTCTTGGAAGAAGCAAACTTTGCATTCCCTCAAGTGCAAGTTATAAGATTTTATTGACTCTCTTGTGGGTGCACCATGGGGGTGAGGAGACTCCTTTTTTACTCTCAGACAGATCGTCTCACTCACATACTCTCTTCATAGAATACTCACAATCTGGCACATTTGATGAGAATGGCTGCATAATGCTGATTTAATGACATAATTTCCCAAAACTGGACTTTATATCTGAGAAATGTGTACGCTCACAAAAAAGGTGAATAGTTGCCAGTTTTCCTAAGAAAAGTAAAGAAAAGAAAAGAAAGAAACAAATAAAAAAAGGTTCATTGGCTCAGAATAAGTCACGAATGAACCAAAACCTTTGCCTATGTCTCATACAGTGCAGAAATAAGCAAAAAACTCCAAACCTTTGTCCAAAACACAAATGAAACATGTTATGAGTTTTCAAGAAGTTGGAACAAATATTTTCCATGTTATTTCCCCCCTTTGGTATCTTTCCATTTTCTTGCAGTGGCTGAGTACAGAAAACTCAAAATTTTTTAAGCTTAACTATTCCAATTGAAGTAGCAGCTTTGCTGACAGCAGAGCAAGGTTACTGGACTGTTTGCTAGTTATTTTTTGGCTGAAGCTAATGCAGAAGTCAAACTGTGGTAAAGTCTGGAAGTGAAGATCTGTTGTCCCAAGTTAATGACTGAACCTCTTGTTGCAGCCTATCTTTTCCTGCTTTCAGTGAAGAAAAAAAGTCCAGTTTTTACCTCCACTGGGAAATCATACATCTTGGGACTCTAAATGTTTTGTTGTGCTTTCATTTAAAAGGATCAAAATGATTCCAGCTTGAGTGCCTAAGTAACATAGATGACATCAAAAGCAGAGTTGTAAGATGCTTCTAATTTGCTTACAAATATGGAAATGGGGTAGAGCTTACTAATAACTCCCAGAATCACTGAATCTGTTACAAGGCATATCATGTAAATCAAGCAGTTTTTTGTTCTATCTTAACATTAGCCACAAAATCTCAGTCAAATAGGAGCTATCTATTTGAACAACAGCAACAAAAGAAAACCCAAGGGAATCAACCTCATCAAATATAAGAGACAATATCTATAAGGGATAAAAGATTATGCCTGAATACATATATTACAAAGTGCCTTTGCAGCTGAGACTATAATCACAGTGCTAAAAACCATAGTTCTTTTGAGCCGTGTGGTTTTCTCTGGTGCTTGGTGCTGCACTTTTGAAGAGAACAGATTGTTACAAACATTGATTTAGAAGAGTTTACTAGATTATTTTCTAGTTTTCCACCAACTTTTCCTACTCTCACTTCTTTTCTCCTTCTGCTCATCTGTTTTCCCCTCACTTCCATATTCTTCAAACAGAGTTATATTTCAGTGATTGAGCCTTCTGCACAATACACATAGAACAGCATGCAGCTGTAAATTGAATATATGCTTGGGATTTATGCTAGTGAGCTGGAAGGGTGCATCATGCTCCCCATTTGGTAAATGATTCAATAAGGCTGGTTTAAAGCATGGCTATGAAAAGTCATTACTATCTGTACAGCTGTGCGAGTAAGGGAATGCTCTTTCATGGAGGATTTCAGAATTCCAAAATTTGGTTTTGTTTTGATTTGCAATGGAAACCAAACAGTTTGAAATTTTTTGAAACATTTTGAAAAACAGACTAGACAAATTAGTTTGGAATAACCAAAATGGTTCATTTAAATCATTTCAAAAAGAAATTCTGCTTGGTAGGCTGATAAATTGCCTGAATCCTTGGTTATCCTGGCTCATAAGTTCCATGGTTCCCAGCTCTCCTTCAACCCAGTAAGCAAGCTGCTGATGAGTTAGGCAGGGGGATTGTCAGGAATCAGAAACCTGCCTGCCAGCTATGCTTAGCTTGCTAGGCTGGGTTCCAGCAGAGTGCTGGATCTTCATCAAGAGAGTGCCATCTCCACAAAATGTTTTTATTTTGATAAATCTACATTCTCCCATGAAGAACTGGAATATTCTCAGCCTTAATTATGTGTATTGCAACAATGCTTAGAAGACCTAAGAGAATCATGGCCTGATTGAACAAGGTGCTGTGAAAACCTATAATAAGAAATCAAAAATCTGCTCATCTAAGTAGTAAAGACAGTCAAAAAGTGGGAGAAAGGAAGGATTATAAGCCTCATTTTTACATATTGGTATATGAGAATTTAAACCAACTTAGTTAAATTCACTCATTGAATCTGCCAGAGCTAAAAAACAATCCCAGAATCTTGATTCCCAGTTCAAGGCCTCTAGCACAAAATCCTTCTTCTCTGTCTTAGATGTTTAGGTATTAAAGTTTGTCCCCTAAGATAACCTCTACTGTTATAGTTTAATTCTTCCCCCCTTCTTTAGATTCTCATTCAGTTAAAAAACTAAAAAATAATAATAAAAAAATCTCTCTCTATATATTGCGGGGGGAGAGGGGGATAAAATGCTGCTTTTTGTACCAAACAAAGATTGGAAGGAATGAATGTCATCTGTCACCACTGAGAACAGTCTTGCTCCATCCTCTTTGAAACCATCCTTCAGGTAGTTGAAAGCTGCTGTTTATTCCACTCTCCGTCTTCTCTTCTCCAGACTATATGAGCCCAGTTCTCTCAGTCTCTCTTCACATGTTGCGTGTCCCAGCCTCCTAACTGTTTTTGCTGCCCTCCTGTGGATGCTCCCAAATTTGTCCACATCCTTTCTATAGTGAGGGACCTAAAACTGGACACAGGACTCTAGATGTGGCCTCACCAGTGCTGAATAGAGGGGAAGAATCACTTCACCCCATGGGTATCTATACATGAGATCGGAGGTGGGGATGGGGATCTCTAAGAGTCACTCTCTTTGAGTCAGTCTAATTTAAGTGCCCGTAGCATCATGTGCATTCTGCACCCTGTTTTAAATTGGCAGTGGGGGCGCTTTAGCTAAAGCTTGTTTGATGCAAGGGTGCTGAATATATGTGATGTGGAGGCTGATGCAGACTTACAGCAGACTCAATGAATCAGGCTCCATCATATGTATAGGTGCCCCATGTGCTCAAATAATGCCTACTAATGCAGCCCAGTATGCTGTTGGCCTTCTTGGCAACAAGGGCACACTCTTGGCTCATATTCAGCTTATTGTCCACTATAATCCCCAGGTTCTTTTTTGCAGAGCTGCTGCTGAGCCAGTCAGTCTCTAGTCTGTACTGATACATGGGATTTTTCAATCCTAAATGCAGGACTAGCACATGTCCTTATTGAACCTCATAAGATTTCTTTTGGTCCAATCCTCCAATTTGTCTGGGTCTCTGTGAATCCTAGCACTACCCACCACTGTATCTACTACTCCATCCAGCTGGGTGTCATCCAGGAACTTGCTGAGGGTGCACTCCATCTCAGCTTCCAGATTATTAATGAAGATATTGAACAAATCTGGTACCAGGACAGACTCCCTAGGGTTGTCCACTTGATACTGGCTGCCAACTAGACATCAAGCTGTCTTTTGAAACAGTCAGTCTTCTATCCATCTTGCTGTCCATTCATCCAACCTGTACTACCTTAGCTTGCTTGTGAGAATATCGTGGGAGACCATATCAAAAGTCTTGGTAAGGTCTTGGTATGCCACATCCATTGCTCTCCCTGCATCCACAGAGGCAGTCATCTCATCATAGAAGGCAATCAGGTTGGTCAAGCATGATTTGCCCTTAGTGAATTTATACTGATTGTTCCTTATCATATTCTCCTCCTGCAAGTGCTTGGAAATGGATTCCTTGAAAAATGAATAATTCTGCTCCATAATTTTTCCAGGGACTGAGGTGAGGCTGACTGATCTGCAGTTCCCCAGATCCTCCTCCTTCTCTTTCTTCAAGATGGGCACTATATTTGCCCCTTTCCCAATCAAGCACACCCTCTCCTGAGTGCCATGAGTTTTCAAAGATAACGGCCAGCAACTGTGCAATCACATCTGCCAACTCTCTCAGCACCCTCGGGTTCATTGTGTCTGACCCCATAGACTTGTACACATCAATCTTTTCTTAATAGCCGCTACCCTGTTCTTTAACTACTGTTGTCTGCTCACCTCCTTCCCAAACTGTGCTGCCAAGTGCAGTAGTCTGGGAACTGACCTTGTCTGTGAAGCCAGAGGTAAAAAAAGGCATTGAACACTTCAGCCTTTTCCACATCATCTGTCACTAGGTTGCTTCGCTCATTTGGTAAGGGACCCACACTTTCCTTGGTCTTCCTCTTGTTGCTGACATTTGTAGAAACCCTTGTTACCCTTTACATCCCTTGATAGCTGCAACTAGAACTGTACTTTGGCCTTCCTGATTTCATCCCTGCATACCTGAGCAACACTATTATATTCTTCCTTAGTAGTTTGTCCAAGTTTCCATTTCTTGTAAGCTTCCTGATTGAACAAGGTGCATTTTATCTCACTGAAGAGTTCCCTGCTAAGCCAAGGTGATTTGCCATACTTGCTAGTCTTCCTGTGCATCAGGATAGTTCACTTCTGTGCACTTAGTAAGTTTTCTTTAAAGTACACCTAGCTTTCTTGGACTTCTTTCCCCCTCAGACTCACCTCCCAGGGATCCTTCCTTCAGTTCCCTGAGTGAGTCAAAATCCGCTTTTCTGAAGTCCAGGGTTCTTACTCTGCAGCTCTCCTTCCTTCCTTTCCTCAGGATCCTGAACTCAGTCATCTCATGGTTGCTGCTGTCCATGTTGCCATCCACTACTACATTTTCCACCAATTCTTCCCTGTTTGTGAGTAACCGATGTAGCACAGCTCCTAGTTGGCCTCTCCAACACTAGTACCAGGAAGCTGACCACAACACTCTCCAAAAACTTCCTGGATTTCCTGTGCACTGCTGTATTAGCCTTCCTACAGATGTCAGGGTGATTGAAGGCCCCCATGAGAACCAGGGTCAGTGATTTGGAACTTCTGATAGCTGTTTGAAGAAAGACTCATCTACCTCCATCCTCTTTGCCTGGTGATTTATTGCAAACACTCTTGTTGCTCTCTCCTTTGACCCTAAGCCAGAGACTTTCAACAGGCCTATCTCCAGTTTCTCACTGTACATCTGAGCAGTCATACAGCTCTCGTGCATAAAGAGCAACTTCTCCTCCTCTTCTCCACTGCCTGTCCTTCCTGAAGTTTATACTCCTTCATAACAGTACTCCAGTCATACAAGCTATCCCACCAAGTCTCCATTATTCCAATCATGTCATAGTTCTGTGACTGTGTGAAGACTTCCAGTTCTTCCTGCTTGTTTCCCAGGCTCCTTGCATCCACATATGGGCATCTGAGGTAACTAGTAAGGCTGTGCAAAACAGCACTGTTTCGTTTTGATTTCTATTTCGCTGTTTCAAAGGGACAGTGTTTCATTTTGATGTTTCATTTCATTTTGTAACACTGTTCCATTTCATTTTGTCAAAAATGTTTCGCTTTTTTGACGCATTTCAACGTTTTGCCCATAGGCTATAATGGGGAAGCATGAAACTGCCTATAATATTGTCATTTCTTGCCTGATTTGAAAGAAAACAGCAGGGACGGTATCCTGTCAAGTTTCAAAGAGCTAGGTGTAGGGGTTTCTGGGAAACTCCATCTCAAAGTATAAACTCATGTCACTTGTAAGTGTGAAGGCATTGGAGGGGGGTTGTGAAAGGCATGGTAGCTCCTTCTGAGGCCATGAAGCCTAACACAGTTCAAGGAGATAGGTGTGGGGGGAGGGGGAGAGGAAGGGAGGGAGAGGGCAGTGGGGATGGGGAACTGCTAGACAGGTACAGGGCCTAGTGGGCAAACTGTGGCTCAATCTGTTCATATAGGGTACTGCTTACCCCACCTGAACCCCTCCTGCAGTTTCCTGGAAGCTCCCCACAAACCCACTTTTCCTCTCCCCACTGCCTGCTATGCCTCTTCTTCATGCTCTCCTCCCCAGCCCCCTGCCCCCTCCACTGCTGAATCCCCTCCCCCTTCTTCATACCCTTCTCCCCATGAACACCTCTACTCCTGTCTCCCCTCCTCCATGACCCCACTCACCTACTCCATACTTACCTGCTGCCTGGTTTTCCCCAGGTGTCAGTCCAGAACCATGGAGTTCTGGATGATAGCTAGTCCATGGTGGGTGCGGTGTTTCCAGATATGCTGGAGGACTGTAAATTGGTCATTTTATCTCACTGGAACAGCTAGAAGTTAAGGTAAGCCAAGCTGAGTAGCTGGGTTCAAAGATGATCTTCTCCTGAAGTAGTGTAACTTGAAGAAGGCTAGAGGGCACTTAGCACTTGTGAATGAGCCTTAAGAAGTGGATAGTCACATTTTAAGTACCCTTAATATGGTCTAATTGTATAATGTGTAACCTCAACTTAACTGAGATTGGAGCCTGACCCTCATCCAAGAAGAAACAAGAACAATGAATATGAGAAAGAATTTATTACAGACATATTAATGACATCATATCAAATAATGGTTTTTGGAATAGAAGTTTTGCTTTGTGAAATACAAAAATAATAGGGAGTATTATAGGGAGTATAGAGAAAATAACCTAAAGGGAAATCAATCAATAGTGATTTAATGTTTTTTCTCATTGAACTTTATGAAGGGAGATATTAAAAAAAGAATGGAATAGGAGTTAGTGAGAGAAAGTTCAGGAAGAAAAGAAGACAAAATAACAAGATAACATTTGAGTCCAAGGACCAGCAAAGTTATAGGAGATGGGAGCTATTTAGGAAAGCATTTGAGTAAGTGTGTTAGTTCTCCCTCTTAAACAACTGAAATGTAAAATGTGCCTAGCTGCTTTCTTGAAGAGGAAAGGAATTAAAAGTAATCTTAAAGTCAAATATATACTTTAAAAATATTCCTGAATTATGCTTCAAATATTTCTCCAAGCCCAATTAATTTACAAGGCCCAACCCTCCCTCCCACCCCCAAATTTTGCAAATTAGTTAGCAGTCCCTTATTTGACTGTTTTGTTCAAGCCAAAACTGATGGAAATCTTTTGTGGTGAAATATGGCATTTCACACTAAGCAGTGTTTAGTGGCTAGGTCATAGTGGGTGCATCTATACGTGCACTTTACATTGGAGTGGACTAATTAGCATTGCAGTAAAGTGTCACCATCTATATGTGCAGTAAATTAATTAACTCTGCTATCAGATAGTATTGTCAGGGACAGCACTCTTTTATGGCAGAGTCATTTACTGTGCTGCAACACGTGTGTGGACAGTGACTGAGACAGCAGCACTTTGAGCCAGGGCAGAGCAGTCCTGGGCTGGCAGCAGGCTCGGGTGGTCAGCCACACAGCTCTGCAGTTTCGGCACTCTCATGCCCCAGTCAGCCCCTCCACCACCAAATGATACTACCCAGACCACAGACATGACCCTTCCCTCTCCCCCCCCCAACTCTGATGCCATTTTGGGGCTGTTGTGCCCCAGCTCAAACTGCTGTTGGCTTGGGTGTAGATGTAGACACTGCTCCCAGGAGAAGCTGACTCTGGCATGAACTGCACTGGAGTTTATTCCATCCCCTTAATAGCATGTCTAGATGCACCCAGTGAGTAAGAATGACATCCAGGCATTTCTTTATTCCATGGTCTCAATAGAGAATCCTTATTGTATTATGCCACTGTCCTATCATTTTCCTACCATAACAGATACTAAAGCCAATAAGCCATGACTTCTTTACGAAAAGAAACTCTCTGTCCTTTAAGTGTCCTGCTGAGTTGCCAGTTGTTCTTTTTCTTGTAGACCATGTGTAAGTTCTTAAGGGAATGGAACATGCTTGGAGGTTTCCTGTAAAATGTCAGTGCACTTGTGGGAGTTCATAATAATGAATACACTGATGTTCAGAGTATTACTGCTAAATACTCCTTCCTTTATCATTCCAAGACAGAGATACTATATTAACTTAATGGAAGGGCTAATTGTGTTCCCAATAAAATCAACAAAGAAGATTCAGCTTATAGGCGCTTGCTGGACTGGCTGTATAACTGCAAGGCCCTAGTTCTTCTTTTAGTAATGAGTATATTTCTTTGATAGGGAGTGCCATTTGGAACACCTGGGGCAACTTCCTAACAATATGTGTTGGCAATTGTCCACCAAAGAAGCAAATGGAGTTTGCTTTTATTAGTTTTAGTAGTCAGTTGCCAGAGCTGGTAGGTGGGAACACATTTAATGTGAAGGGATATCTTCAGTGGGGTTAGTATGTGATTACTGTAGAGTTGAAGAAAAGATTATTACTCAGATTTGCACAGTAACTCATTTGGTATTTTGCATCCTCATTGCACTCTTCCCAGTTTGGATATGAATCTTACATGGAGAATAGGTTGTAGAGGATTCCTGCCTCGGATGGTTTTTGCAGTGGGAAAAGAAAATGAAAATGAGATTTATATACAGTATGTGATTGTAAATCCTACTGTGTTACTAAATCTGAAACTCCTGTCCTACCTGTGCAGTTTGCTAGGCTTTCTATGTAAAGGAACTGGTTCACTGAACTTCTTTTGTTACTTCTTTGGAATGTTTAGAGACCTTGATTCAAAACCATTTAAAGTCAGGGGAAAGGATCCCATTGACTTCTCTGGATTTCGGATTACCCTGAAAGAAGTAGGGTTTAGATTTGACTGATAATGGAGAAAATGCTTCCAGAGAACTAAAGTTTTATACGCCTACATATGCCCAATTACTTATTGATGCATGTTTTCAGAACAATAATGTATAACAGCACTGAAATATATGTAGAAATGTAGCAATGTTCATATGCAAGATTCCCATTAAAAGAGCTGCAGAATGACCAGAACTAACTTGAAATACAAACGCAACTGATAGTAGATGCATTTCTTTCTCTATTTAAAGCACACTTTTAAGATGAATTTGGTTCTGAAGTGTGTTTTTCTTAGGCCTCATTAAAAAAACCTCAAGTTTTCTATTATTTGGTAACCATCTTTCTAGACGCATGGGCCATGTCCAGACAAGTGAGCATATGCCTGTTGTGACATCTCAAAGCAGTTTGAGACATTGCAAGAGGCATGCTAAGAATGAAAAGATGTTCCCTGTGCTGCATATTTGCCATGTGGGCTCTAAATTTGATACCAGAAAATCCTGGTATAAAATAAAAAGATATGCTCCAAGGAGATGCTGTGGCACCTACCAAGAGTGTCTCTGTGGCTGCCTCAAACCCCTGCTGCCCCAACACACAGCCTCAGCGTGCTGGAGCAAATAGAAGCGGGGCAAGGCTTCAGCAGTGGATCAGCCCAGGCTCTGTCCCAGGTAAGCAGGGACTGTGAGGGTGGGGGAGACTGCTTGGGAGGGGTGGGCCCCCTGCCCACCCCCTGCATTGTGCGCTGCCCTTCCCTTGCCCCCCACTGATGCAGTGGGAGCAGCCGCAGTCAACAGGGTGCTTGTGACTGCTTCTGGCAGGGGTGCACATGGCACTGGTGTGGCCCACGTGCCCTCAGGCGGAACTGGGCCATTCTTGCTGTCTCTTGGTGTCCTAACACTGCACTTAGGGGCCAGAGGCTCCTGCCTCCATGGAGCTGGCCTAGCCTGACAGCATATGGGACACATGGAGGCAGAATCTGGCCTTGCCTGAGGGTGTGTGGTTTCTACCTATGATGCTAGGAACCCGGGTGACAGCAAGAGCAGGGGCAGGGAACTGGCATATCAGTGCTGCTCAGCATCTCACTTCCTGGTGGGTGAAGGGGGCAGCTCTGACTTTTCCATGACAACAAAACCAAAAGCAAATGCCAAAGTTTATAGATATTTAGAATTAATTTTATTGTGATGATAGAGGCACTGGTGGGCTTCCAAATTGCTTTAAAATTGTAAATATATCAATAAAACATTTCCCAACTGATCTCTATAGTGGCATTTCATTTTAATTGCAGAAAACATGGATTTTGGGTATTTTAATGAGAGAACTGGGGTTTTTTATCAGAGAATCTGCAATTTTTAAACAGGGAACATCAAGATCTCTGCTAGTGAAACAAGTGGCTGGACCTGGGCAGAGGAGCTTGCCCAGGGTGCTGACCAGATGGGGGACAGACAAGGTGGCTGACCTCCTGGCCATTTGGAGCCAGGAGGACATGCATTGACATTTGAAGTGGGCTGCCACAAGGAGCACATCTTCTGAGTGATAGCTGCCCAGATGGCAGAGCAGGGACATGAGAAGACATGACATCGTGTTGCCTGAAAGCCAAATGTGCAGCTATGGCCCACTGGCAGCTGGTCCAGAGGTGGAGAGGGCTTTGCTGCAGTGCCCGTCCCACAGCCCAGGTTGCTGTGTGGTCCCATCTGGGTCTGGCAGGTGCACAGCCATAGGGCCACAGATCCATGGGGGTGGACGCTATTGCAGGTGGCAGCAGATCACAGCCAGGCAGCAGCCCCCACTGCCAGACTGCTGCAGTGGGTAGAGGGTGCAGGGGCCACTCTAGGTAGTGTCCCCAGATACCAACTGACTGGGCCTCAGAAACTCCTGTCTATTTGTCCATCTGATAACCATAGGCAAGGTCCATCTGGCTAACTAGTAGCCCATTTTTATGGGAGCTAATGGATAAATGGAACAACTAAATTCTTGGGACAACTAATGAAAAAAACAGGATAAGTGTTGTGTGGGTCCAAGGGTCAAAACATGAAAATAAGTGCGCCTGAGGGGGGCACTGAGCAGAGCCCCCCAGGCCGCACCCATTGGTCCTCAAAGGCATTCCAGGGAGCTGGTGGATGCTGCCCACTGGTACTTTGCCTAGAAATATGCACAGAGAAGTGAGAGGAAAGTGGCTCTGCAGTCTCTGGGCACCTTCCAGGCCGGAGTCTCCTTCCTGGTCAAGTACAGGGACCACACTCAGAAACTCCCGAGGGCAAGGAACTCTGAGTTGCTCACCAGGGAAGGTTTTTATACTGCTGCGGCCAGCACAGTTGTTGGCCCCAGCCTCTAGCTTCCCCTGGCTACTGATCTGGGAAGAACTGGGCAGGGTCAGTTTGCCCCAAGTGGCAACTTGCTCCACACCAAAGTGTATGTTCAGGTGCTTGTGCTGAGGCACAAATCTCTGGCACAAACTTGTGTCACTGCTATTTGAGCTGCTGCAGATGCATGTGCCTGCAGGTGTTGATGTGCCCATGATGTGTTAACAATAGTGAAATTTACATTGGTTTTATACAACTGTGTAAATTATACTTGGATCCAGAGTGGACAGATGATCAGTTATCTTGACCTAACTCCTTCAGTAGACTTTATTACACTGTCTCACCACTAGGTGACTGGAAATAGGTAATAGCCTTTTGCATTGAGAAAACAGCTGCCCTGGATAACTTCAGACACATGACACTTACGTCAGTGTAACTTAGTCCAGTGTCATCTTATTTCTGTTTTTTTCAGGGTAACTTTGCACCAGATGCTGCTAAGTTACACTGATGTAGGACTATATATCACGTCAGCTCTTTTTTTAAATGTGGCGTTGAGGAGATTATGCAAATATAAACATCTTATGTGTCCAGGTCCCACAATCACATTTTGTAACGATTACTGCAGTGGGCCAAAAGATATCTACAATAATTTAGAAAACTGTATTAGACTCCTTAGAAATACAGATAAAAATATTTTATTACTTAGTTCATCCTGTATCATATTTTATAATGCACACTCTTCACTAGTTCACACATTATTTTCTTAGCTTGGAATTTATATCTTAGTGCAAAACTATGTCTTAGCTGTTGGGAACAGCAACTTCCATTATTGAATAGTGTCTGGGGAGAAAAATATCACTCATTTTCTTTGCTTTTCCAGTGATCAGAAGAAAGGAGAGATCTTTTTTTGACATCTGTGTACTCTTTCATACTACAAGTTTACTTGAAGTGGTTTTTAAACAAAAATAAAGTGGTAAAATAACTTGACAGAGGCACATTTTCTACAATGCCATTTTTTCAGAGGGGTTGATCATCAACTTCACCTTTTCTAAATGTAATAAGGCCTTTCTCTCTCCCTGCTGAAAATGCTTCCAAGGTTTTTTACCGTGGTAGAGAAAATTACTTAAATAATGTTGTATAGAAACCCTGCAACAAAAGCTACATCAAGTAATGTGACAAGGTCTAAAAGAAAGACAATAAAAACCAAGTCAAATTAAGCTGAAAGTTAAAAATAAAAACCAAGGGAGGGTTTTTAGTTTCACTTAATCTCAGCATGGGAAACCACATCTTACAAGACTTTTCTTTTAAAATAGGTCTGGGATTGCTGAGATCACTTTTTTTCTCTTTATTAAACAGAGATGCTACATTTGGCATTCTACACATGGAACCATGCTAGATTTCATAGTTTTAATAAAAATCCTTTCTATGTCATGAGGCAATTCTTTTAGGGTCCTGGTACAGACATTGGGTGCATCTACACAAGATGCTAAAGGCTTTTTTGTACTCAAATCCCCATGCTTAAAAATGGCAGTGGGGGTGCTTGAATTAAAACTTATTTGATGAGCTTTAGTTTGAGCGCCCCCAGTCACCATTATTAAGTGCAGGGACACTAACACAAGATGCAGGTGGCTGCTGGAGCACAGTAATTGTCATGCTCCAGAGGAAGCAATTAATTGTCTGCTCTGAAGTGCTGGAATTCCAGTGCATTGGCGCAGCCTCTGTACTTATGTATAGGTGCCCTACATGCACAGTAAACTAATTTTGCTGCACATTAACATGGTAGGCAAAAACCATGCTAATGCACAGTAGAATTAGTCTACTGCCAGGGTTCAAATTACACTTTGACTCCTGGGAAGTGAGGGGCCAGCTGCGAAAAAAAAATTGGGCTGCTTATCATGACACCCTAATAAAATCCCCAGTTGTGATTTTCAAATCTTACAGGGGAGCTCTCATCTCTTGGGGGGGGGGGGGGAGGGAGGATGACGGGAGCTCAGCCCCCCCCAGCTCCACCCATAATTTGAATCCTGTCTCCTGCACATTAGAGTAACAAAAAAGTGTGTGGCATTCCTACTATGCAGTAGTGTCAATTATGGCAAATTAAGGTACTATCAGGTACTAACAATGCGGCATAATTGGAGTGCATTAATGAACATGTGGATGTGCCCAGTGTCCAGTCCTCCCAATATGAGGCATTTCGACTCACTAAGTGTTGCTCCTACCTCACTTGTGATGATTTGGGCTTCCATACCTTTATTCCCATTACCTATCCTATCTTTGCCCAAAGCCAGCATCACTCTCTTTATTGAAAACTGAGGCAAAATTTTCATTTTGTTTTTGGATTATATCTATATTAGCTGTAGTCTCAAGTCATCCTCACTGCATAATGGCCACATTTCTTTTTAATTTGTTTTATTTAATAGTCGGAAAACATTTTGATATTTGCTTTTGTATTCCTTGTGAGGTCTAGATTGGCTTGACTCTTGATAATTCTCACTTCTTCCTTTACTTCTTGAGCTCTAGGCAGCTGCAGGGTCCTGTGGGGCTGGATCTGGGAGAATGGGTTGTAGGGAGCATGGGAGCAGGCTGGCAGGGGGGACTCCCTCCCCTGCTGATTCAGTCATTAGCGCTCTCAGGCTGATTGGGATGGCAGCACAGTACTCCAGGGGTGAAGGGGACAATTGTGATGAGCAGAGGGTGATCTGGGGGCTGGTGGGGGGACAGCAGAGAGATATGGGGAGGGCAGCAGGGGATGGGTGGGACTACTCTCTCCTCCCTGACTTATAGTGGAGCTGGAGAGCTGGGGAGCATAGCATGCACAGGGAAGATTTGCAGCCCCTATCTGTGCCCCTGCTTGCAAGTCCTCTAATGCAGGTCTGAGTAACGTACATAAGAGAGGATATTATCATTAACACAGATTTACATTCCTGAGAATTAACACTTGCTAACTCTAACATTTCATCTCATCCTGACTTTAAGTAACTGAAGATCTTCTCTGCATTTAAGCCCTGAGTTTCTCAGTTCAGTCAACTTCACTACTTAGTTCCCTTAATTTAACAAAGTTATTTTTTTTCAAATTGAGACCCTTAGTTACAGGCGTATGTTTGTTAATCTTCCCCCTTAATTTAAATGGGACCCATTATTATTTGATCCAAAGTTATTTCCTACCATTGCCTCTTCTATAATCTTCCCAAATCTAAAACAATATCACCTCTTAATGGTTCAGTGTCTACTGCACTTAGTGAAGAAATATGTTGACTATCAGTTCCAAAAATATCAGAGCAGTACTACTAATCACATTTGTTCTCCAGTTTAAGGACTGTTGTAAGGATATAATTCTGGTGTTATTTATCTCTATTAACATTACGGAGATCTCTGACCATGTACAATGGTGATATATAGCAAGCATCTAGTGCTACCAGTAGAACGTCTTTTACTGTTTTCCTCTTAAGTGATTTGGACACACGTGATTCCGTTTTATCTTTGCTATCTCTTCTTATTTATTTACAGTCTATCGTATCATTAATGTACAATGTTACCAAACCCTTTATTTATTTCCCTCATATCTTTCAATACTTGTGTTTCAGGCATGATTATTATTTCACTGTGTTTTCACCTCTATAATTAGGACCCTACTAGATTCATGGTGCAGCTGGCTGCACTGCAGCTCCTTTAATCTTGTAGGTTCCCCATGTATGCCTTCCCCCCATGCCATTTGGTACCCTAGTTTATCTGATGATCTTCTTCCTGTGTACTAAAACCAAAAGATCAGTCTTGTGCATGTGACTCTCTCACTCCACCTTATCTTAAGCTGTTCCTAAAATTTTAGCCTCAGTTCCCAGAGGGAATATTAAGCCTCATTTCCCAAAGATATTTTAAAGGAAATCATCCTTCAAGAAAAGTCCACTTCCTTTGCCTACTTCCCAGTGCTCAAATGCAGTCCTGATAGTACCAGTCCTTTAGTCTTCTATTTATCTTCATTTTACTGTCAGGTTTTAACTGTCTCTTTGCTGGGACTGGAAGAATTCCACTGAAGAGCACCTGCTTCTCTCTACTTTGCGTTTCTAATTTAGCTTGGTAAAAGTCATCCTTGATCTATACCTTTGGAAATATGTTAGTTTAATTTATTCTGACATGAAGAAGTGTCAGTTGATTCTTTCCCATCTCCATCATGACCATTTTCAACTTCACATCCACTTCTCGTATCCTTCCTCCTAGAAGATAATGGCTACATCCCCATGAACAGGATTGTGCACTCAAAGGCTTTTGAGGCACCACAAAATGCAACCTGCACATGTGAATTTGTTTGCCATGCTGTATATTTGATCTACTCAAATGAGAATGCCCTATCTGACATCAATCTTCTGAATAAATGACAGCGCAACCTGTTTAGTAAAATATGGGGATTGTGGTCTTTAATAAACCTGCCCTTAGGGTAGTGCCCTTGTCATTGGACTACAAAGTCACATTTCTGTTTGCTGGCCCTCTGTACTTTTTATTTTATATAGCTTCATCAATACCTATTTTGTGGGCAATGAACAAAAACACATTTACACCAATGTAAAAGTGGAATGGCCAAGTAATTTACCACTCTACTCCAGTGTACTGCAGTTAAAGAAAAATGCAGTAGCTATGCACAAGTGTAAATTATACTGATATCTTTATTACATGTTTATTACATTTGGTTGATTTTGACTGACTGTCCTGAAACAGCCCTTTGCTCAAGCTGTTATCTGCTTCCAGGCCATCTGGTGGAGGGCACTGTAATAGTAGTTACTATTTTGGGATAAGATTTGTCTGCTCTCAATCTTGGAATAATTATATATTCATGTACAAAACAGTACAAATGAACCACACATCACAACAAGGAAAAATGTATTTTGTATCAGTGGAGCTTATCCTAAATTGGAACCAAGTAACTATGCCAGCATAAACCAATGCTGCACTTTTATAGATGCATCACTGATAAATCCCCCAACATAGAGCATTACTTGTTAGTTCACAAAATGTAATAGTTTGCACGATGTAAAGTTAGGGTTGCCAACTTTGTTTGAATATATTTTGGGAGGTTTCCAGAAGCCAACATGGCCACAACACACAACACAAATATGCCCACATGGTTGTATATATCAATTACAGGTTATTGTGCATAGGCTTTATGTCAGGAAGGCAAATGCACACTACTATTACATTTTAAAAACCCACTGGACTACTGTATCAATCAGATTCAACATTTAATATATATTTTAATGAATGCCCTATTCATCTCAGTCTCCTGGGTGACTCTCAGCAGTCTCGTGGAGATTTATATCTAATTCTTAAAGACTCCAGGGCAATTCTGAAAGGTTGGCAACCCTTAGGTTCTGTTGTATAGGAGTATAGGAGGAGGAGCATAAATACTCCTCCTCCTATAGGAGGAGGAGAATGTATAGGAGTCATGCATAAATACTGTTTATGTCATTAGTAACAGTAATTTAATTAAGCTATTAAGTTATTCAATTAAGCTGTGCTTTTAATCATGCTGCACTTTACATGTGTTTCTTTGCTTTGTCATTGATTCAGCAAATGGACATAGAGCAAGGAACAAGTTAACAGAACTGCACTGCCTTAGTTGGCTGCTTTCCATCACATTCCTAACAGCCACTAGGTATAGCCTTAAGTCTATTGTTTCCAGATTTAAAATGAGTTATATTAAGGATCATGTTGAGTTTACTTTAGAGCTGTGATCTTAATTTTTAGATCTGAACTTTGGAAAAATCAGGCTATCAAAAAAGAGGAGGGGAAGAAAGAAAATGCTAACTTGTCAGAAGTCTGAAATACCAGAAATAGCTATAGGTGTTCAACAAAATGTTTAAAAGATGATGGACAGCAGCATGGACACAGATCTGGCTCCACACATAGCTTGAGTGATCTTGATCCAGGCTGTGTGCACAGGCAATAGTAGAGATACTAGCTCTGTGGTCATTACAGATCCTCAGTCACAGTATGAAGAATAGCCAGTGAAGCTACCCCTATAATCACTGTTCTTCCTTAATCTGCTTGTACCCTTCCATTGAGGCTGTAAGGACTCCTATGCATGTGAGTGCTGTGGCTGATGGTATACACCCATTAAATAGCAGATACTTGCCCAATAGATTGTTCTTCTCACCTATAGCAGAACTAGACATGTTTCATCATGACTAGCAAACTCTGGAGCTGCAGGGGATGACAGGGGATTTGCCCTGAAGGGTTGTTATGCATATCCAAAAGCTATTCTTCAGTTGGCTTTTTTACTTCTGCACAAACCTATCTGTCCTTTACACAATAAGGTATTTTACAATCGTGATGATTTGTTGCTGGGAAGTATTAACACTTGATCAAGGTTCTGAGTCTTTATTGGGTTGTGTATTTGCTTAAACATGTAATACAAAATTACTGACTAATGGAATCAAGATTGATAGTATGAGAAAGGAGTATTTGATTTTTATAGGAGAGAACAACAATACTAAAATATAGGAATGCCTTGGAGCAGAAATTCAGGCAATTTTGGCCAGGTATCTTATTTTTTCTCAAAGTGAGCCTGAATGAGGACAAGGAGAAGTTTGCACACTGACTATAGGTCAGACAATGGGCACTAATTTTGAATTGGATGTCAACAGCTGGATTAAGGGAAGTTGGAAGAGTTGGCCAAGAAAGGAAAAACTGAAGACAAGAAGACAAAATGCATTGTAACTTACACATTCTGTAATTTTGTTAAGTTTTTGTCTATATAGTTTTATAATTTCAGTTTGGAAGCAGTTGAGGATATGCCTGCTTTCTATTATATGTACAGTGTCTGACACAATAAAGCCCCAATCCTGGTTGGGACCTTTGACCAACTGCATTCAAAAGATATTTTATTATTAATATTATAGGACTCATTGCTTTTGGCAGTATTATGTAAATGCTTATATAATGTATATATAAATGCTTATATCAGAATTAAATATTTTGTATCTGTCCTTAATGTGTGATATTTTGCACATTTTTATACAAAGACATCACTAATTCATTACAACTGTCACTAAAACTTGAAACTTATTTTTATAATAGGTATGCTGCCTTCTGTAGATATTTTAAAGTGTATGCTGCACCTGCTTTTTTTATTTTGGGAAAGATTAGAACAAGTGAAATAATCTATTACCTGCTTTTGTAAACTGTTTTCACTGTTTTCTATTTAATATATTATATTCCTATTTTCTACTACCATCTAATTCTGTTTTTGCCAAACAGCTCTACAACAATGTTTAATGCATCAGAAACTCACTAATTTGCTCTGATTGGAAACCCTTTGCATATTGTTAAATTTAGTAAATTAACAAGGACATAACAAGTGTAGGAAATCATAACATGTGCTTTGTTTATTTATGTTATTAGCTATGATTTGTTATTTATGGCAATACTTCAGTACTTCATAGTAGTCTAGGAACTAGATTACATTTAGTATGAATGATCCTATTATTAGCAGGCTTCCATTAAAATGCTGCTGAAAAGAGGCAGGAAGCTGCCAGTTTTTGAAGCTGATTAGATGGTATAGTACATATTAGTTAGGTCCAGTTGAAAATGTATTGCTATGTACACTAAGCCGATTAGACTTTACAAATGTAGACTATTTTTCTATTTCTGCTGCTGTGGCAGAGAGAGAGGGAGGGAGAGATACACAAGTCAATTTGTGAAGGAGCTAGACGAAGCAATGGCAATGACTGCTATTTTCACTAGTTCTCATCATCAGTGATAATAATTTCCCTAAAACAATCCCACTTGCATGCTTTGCCACTAAGCCACAAAGGCATTCTAAATATGTTCTGGCTAATATTATCAATGAAGGCAGATCATGACTAATATTAGCTGTTTCACAGACTAAATTTCTTTTGGTTCTATTGCATTTTATCTGAACGTTATGGGATAGTACTAATGAGAGACTTCAATTTTCTGAACATCTGCTGGAAGAACAGTATAGCCAAACAGAATGTCAAGCAAGTTCCTAACTTGTGCAGATGACAACTTTTTGTTCCAGAAGGTTGAGGATACAAATAGGCGATCATCTATTTTGGAACTCGTCCTGACCAGTAGGGAAGGCGTGAAAGTGATGGGAAACTTGGGAGGAAGTGATCACATTTTGATGTAATTCATAATTCTGAGATAGAGCAAACATAAGGTCAGCAGAACTAAGATGCTGAAACATTGCTGTCTGGGCAGGAAGCCACCCATTAGAATGAAGGGGCATACCTGCAGCCCTTCAGAACTCTGCCCAGGGTGAGTTGGCTGCTAGGGAATAATAGGCAGTTAAGGACAAAAGGCTATGCCTACCTATAGCAGAGCTAGCTGTTCTGCAGTAGGCAAGAGCCTAGCTTGTGTGGCAAGGGTCTGATATAGCTGCAATAAAAATGAGCCATCAAACCCTAAGGAGGAACCCCCGTGATGCAGATGAGTGAAGTGAGCACAAAAGCAACTTTTATACCATTCTAGTCAAGTGTTATCTCAGTGTAGCTCAGCCCAGACATACATTAATGCCAGTTTAGGGACTGCTCTAATTTCTAGCACCTACTAATGTCCTCATCTTGTCCCAGGCCCCTCCTTGCAAATCTACTCCAGTAGTTGGGGAATCTTTGGGGCAAAATGCCAGCATGTCAAGGCCTCCTAACACCTTAAACATAATGTCTTTGCTGACATCTGGATGATTCTAAACTAACTAAAATACAACAGCTTTTGAAGTCATAAGGGGAAAGCCAGTACATAGGAGAACCAGGCCCTAAAAAGAACAGAGAAACAAATCTGCCCTAGATAGCACTTTATAGATATTACCTGAAATAAAAAAAAATGTCACTAGGTGAGGTGGAAACTCAAAAACACACAACTTTGACCTCTCCTATTTGCCTTCCCATTTACTTCTTTCCTATTTTAGCCCTACTTTGTTGTCCTATTTTTTTCCTAGAAATTGGTCTTATTGTCCTGATCCTAATCCCTTCATCTGAAGTGCACAATGTCCAATGAACTTTTGTAATGATTCCTTGCAGTCCCTAGTTAGCCAGGAAGTGTCCAGAAATACTTTTTTCCACCAGGAGAATTGGACTATGGCCTCAACCATTACAAGGGACCAAGTGATTTGTTGTTTTTAATTAAATCCTCTAACAGTTATTACTACTTTTTTTAAAAATCTGGTATAGTGTAATCCTTCCTACATGATGAATCTGGTTTCATAAAGCAACATGCAAAAGTCTTTCCTATATTAAAATTAAATTAGTTAGGGAATTAAAATAAATTAGAGGAAAGAAAAATGTACAAAGATATCATTTTAATGAATCTATTTCTGGGCACATGATAGAGACCAAGGTACATTAATAGCTGGGCCATATAAAACTTTTATGGGGCTTCTATTTCAAAACACTGTAGTGAGAAATGGAAACAAATACTTTTTTTGTAATAAATGTCCATTTTATGAATGGCTAATAACTATGAATCAGTCAGCATGCAGAGATTTGCAGATGGAACAAGTATTGAGAAACAACCTAGAAGAACAATGCAAATCAGAGTCTTTTGTCGGTCAGCCGTCAGGGAACCTACTGGGTTAGAAATAAACGTGAACCTTTATTAATCTGTTGGTATGCTGAGATATACAGGCTAGGCTATCCCTGCTGTCTTCTCAGAGATATGGAAGGGTGGATAACAGTTATCTCAGCTACCATCTACCTCTCCGGACAATGAAAAAGTTCCCAGTGTGTCCATGCAGGAGGAATTATGGCAAAGTTGTTATCCTTCAAGTCATTTTAGTTCTAATCTTTTTGGCTGAGGGAAGCCATGACCTACATTACAGTTAGCTTATTGGTATTTCTCTCTTTATTTTTAATCTCTACTCAATCAATTGCAAAATAGCAATGTTCTATTTTGACTAGAATGTGTGCAAAACCCTGTTGATTTTTGAAGGCAATGAGAAAACCATGAATTTGATTTAGGCCCATCTAGTATTAGCCTCCCTTGGTTGTCCCTTGACATACATTGGAGGCAGCAGCTTAACTTGCTATTTGGGAAGATAATATGGCTAAGAGCTTAGCAAAGTGATTCAAGGAAGGGAGAGAGGCTTCAGACTGGGAAAGGGCATGAAAAGTGAAGGGAAGCAATACGATCCAGCGGGATTAGGCAACTAGGAGGCAGTTAGAAATGTGGATAGGATCAGAGTGCAAAACAGACAGAAAGCTCTAGCAGAGAAGTTGAAAACTCATGGTTCAGGTGGAAATAAGAAGCCAGAAAGGAGATAGTAAATTTTTAGCCAGGGCTTGGGAGGGTTGGAAAAAATTATGATGGGGAAAGGATGTAGAATTCTAGGGTCTGGTAGAAAGAAGATGGGGGCAGTTGAATGAATAAGTAGAAGGTATTGACAAATAGATCTGAACTCAGGAGTTGTCCAAAATCCCCTGGAATCTTTATTTCTATCCCTTCCTCAGTCCCTCCATCTCTTCCTGCTGTCTAGGCATATGGCAGACACTTAATATAGTATTCCCTCTTCACAACCTACAGTGAGAACAAAATAGATGAACCTTTAGCTTATAACATTCAGTGTTGGAGATGTCCTCTATGGGTGCATTTGTTCATTATGTTTATTATTTTGATATATTAGAAAAACTAACACATGGAATTGCCCAGCAGGATAGGATGTTGGGTCTCTACATGGCATGTCCTGTAGGATGAAGGAATCTTATAGTCTTTGGGCTGTTAGTGCAGAGCATAATCATATGACAGTACTATTAAAGATATTACATTCTACCCCTAGGTGGGTGGAAAAAACCCTGAACTCTTAATCTATTCAGCAGGAGATCTGTGAGTCTTAGTTAAAGTTTCCTAAGAATCTCACTGTGATTAGGTGGGAGGTTAAACATGTGTACACAAAGTAACTGAGATGAGACTCCCAGAGTTTTTCATCTATTTTGTCCCAAAGGCAAAATTTCAATCCGAAGCTATGAAGATGAAAGGCAGGCTTTCCAGTTGGTTTTATTTGACAGAACTGCTATTACAAAACAGTCTTTAAAAAACTAGCAATAACAGAAAAGCCTGTGAAATCCTCAGCACGATCTCTTTCTGAACTTGGTATAGTCTTTAAACCTTGCGCCCACACTGAATGAATAAAAACTTGTTAGATACCAGGAATTCTGCAGTTTTAAAAAGGCTGGTATATTGTTCCATGCAGATTCCTCTTCTAAGAGGGTTAATGATATGCCCATAACCCTCAGATGTTTATGTAACAGTGGATTAACCTTTACAAATAGCTCAGTTTCTTAAAATGTGAATTGCATTCAGTATAGACACCATATCACTATGCCATGCCAACCTGGTCAACAGTTCAGGTCTAATTTAACTAAATGTTAAATTACAGTGATAATCATGCAATTTTAAATCATGCAGGAACTTCCCTTTATAGCTCAACACAGCAGCAAACATAAATGACATTAACACTTTAAAAAGCAATTTATAAACAATACACATTAGACATTCTACAAAAGCTTTAATCTCTCACTCTGCTGTTGTACTAAGGATGTTATAAGGACCTAGATAGAAAATTTAATTTCTATCTAATCTTTTCAGGATGGAATCTATTATTCAAATTTAGACTAGTGTGATGAGTTTTGGTTTTCGTCCTTGCTCCTTTTTGTCAGTTCTACCCAAGCCTATTCTATCTCCTTCTCACCTGCCATGATTTGCTGATAACCAATGTATTTAGAGTGAGGCTGCTCTCGGGACTGGGTAGTACTTTTTTGAGTGCTTTTGGGATGCTTTGTGGCCTACTGCCACCCCTTTAGCCATGTCCAAGCCTGACTGATGATTCGCGTTTCCCCTTTTTTGGGACTCTCTTTCTCTTTCTGCGTACTGGAATAATGATGGGTCCCTCAGGCCTTAACCCTTGTCCAGGCTTCAGCCATTTTGTCCTCATCTACTTTTTTTTTTGTCTAGTGGAGACCTCTCAGCCATTGTCCAACAATTGGGGCCCTGGCGCTCCAGGCCTCAATCCTGGAGGGAAGGATGCCTACCAGGTATCCCGCCCATAGTCTCTTCAGCCCTGCTAGCCACTAAGTGGGCCTAAATGTTCCTGCTCAGTCTAATGAACTGTTTAACTTTTCTGGCCCTGCAAACCTCCTGAGCTTCTTAGGAGGCCCTGGTCTTCAGCCTTGAGTCTCTTGTGAACTTCACTGAAGTCCCTTGCGAGTTGCCCCCTGCATCCCCTTTCCCACATGAATCCCCACACTCTGGCTTCCCTTCTCCTCTCCTTCCATTGTGTGTAGGTAACAGGGATTTGGTTCCATTTTACAACTAGTACTTTCTTTAAATTCAAGCTAAAAGACAACTACAAGGATGCCAATGATAAAAACCTTTTTTTCATAATTTTTCCTAGTAACAAGACTTAATTATTGAGTGAACTGCAACTGTTTTCCTGTTGTCCTGCTAAAATTGTCCATGAAATTGTTTCAACCAACTGCAGCAAGGAAGAGCCCTATAGAGGAGGACCCTTCAGTGGTCCAGAGCCATGACATGCCCCTTTCTGCTGGCTTGTGATTGGTCATCAGAGCAAATGGAGGCTGTCCCACACCTCAGTGGTATATTGGCTCCTTATAGCTACAGGACAACAGCAGCTTGCAAGACCTATTGTATGTTGAAAAAGTGTAAAGATTACTCTTTGTTATGTCAAGATCCTGGGCTGCACAAGCCAGCTCCCCTGGAGTTCTGCTGCATGAACCTCAAGTGCAGCAGTGAATTGAGCTCAATGTATAATTACAGCTCTTTCTTCCTAAATCAGAAGTCCCTGACTCATCTTTTTCAGATCATGATTTGTTTCGGACTGAGTTAACCCAATAATTTTTCTCCATGTTATCATGAAAATGACACTTCTCAATGTGAGGGTGGGGATGAAGAAAACAGGGCAGGCCCAAATAGGAATAAGTAAAGGAATAGGCTGCAGGTGGTCTCCATTTGACTTGGCCTCCTCTCTCTTTCCACTGCCTACAGTTATTTTGAAAAAACTCAATTGCTAGCTCTGAAAGAGCTACAATTTTATTATCTCTGGAGACCAGCTGTTACACAAGTGGGTGGAACTTGAAAGGATGAGCTTGTTTCACAGGCTTTATTTTGAAAGGAAAGTTTTGAATATGCTAAATTAAGTACCCAGTAATCATGAAATATATTCTATAAAACTTTGGGGCTAATGGACAGATAATGTTTTTCTAGGTAAAAGATGGGCATTACTAGCCAGTGTCTGTTGTAAGAGTTACCTGTCAGGAGTCAGGTCAGCAAATAAGCTAAATTGACTCCAACTCACTGTTGTTACTTTGTTAGGTCTGGCTG
This sequence comes from Caiman crocodilus, assembly GCA_030014935.1. Classification (NCBI taxonomy): domain Eukaryota; kingdom Metazoa; phylum Chordata; order Crocodylia; family Alligatoridae; genus Caiman; species Caiman crocodilus. The sequence continues at coordinate 82,294,867 of JAGPOW010003316.1, read as the reverse complement.
TCTACTTACCTGTGGTTTGCCTATCCCCAGCTGACCAGTTGCCTGCATGGCTGTGGCTGTCTGTCTACTTATCAGCAGCCACCTTCTAAGTGCCCAGCTGCCTACTCAACAGGACAACTGTCATCAGCTCTAGTTTAGCCTGGGGCTTTTGAGTCCAGGTTCTTGTTTCCTGGCTCCTACATTTGATTCCAAGTACCTGGTTCCTGGGTCCCACCTGTTTGTTCCTGGTTTCCTGTTTATTGGATTTCTGTCCCCATCCTTATTCCTGGATTCTACCCATTGGTTCCTGATTCCTGTCTTCTGGCTTTCCTGTTCCAAACTCCAGCCTTGGCCCCTGGTGCTCTAGATTGCATTACTGGCTCCTGACCTGCTGTGCTGAAGATCCCTGTACCTTCTCACAGCCAGTTCCTGGCTTGTGGCTTAGCTTGATAACTGCCCAAGTACTGGTTTCAAAGTACACACCAGCCCAACTGACTAGTGACTGTGGTTTGGATCCTTGCCTCCTTTTCCTGTCTACCCTTACACCATCTAGCTCATATTTCTACCCAGGATGACTGCCCAGATCCTGGTCTCTTACAAAATGAATTCACCTGACCTGTTTAATTCTGGTCTGGTGACTGCAGCTGGAACCCATACTACCCTGACCTTGTCCATCTGTGATCCCCTATGACCCACAAGCCTCAACCACCTATGTCCTGGTTGTACCGCACAATTAAAAGCAGTTACCTAAGCACTCTCATAACATTACATATACAGGAAGATCATTGTCCTACCCATCACTATATGTGTTTTAAAAAGAGGGTAGGGGATTGTCACAGGGAGGAGGAAGGAGGAGACACCATAAAACCAAAAAAGGAAATAAACAGGAAACACTTACCTGCAGTGAGACCAGCAGCAGAGCACGAGTAAGAAGGGGAACCCGTGCAGCTCATCAGCCGCATCTTTATTCAATTAAGATTGGCCAATGATGTCAGCTGCAAATGCTGGCTGGTGAAGATAAAGAGGGTGGCCAGCAGCAAGGAGGGCAGGAGAGACACAGAGAGAGGTGTGTGGGAAGCGAACAATCCCTCAGAGAAGCCCAGGGAGCTCAGGGCTTCAAAGGGGGAGCTGGAAGGGGCTCCTGAAGAGGAGTGTGCTGATGTCTGGGAAGCACACGTTGGCTGGGATAAAAGAAGGACGGAACAGCCTCCAGAGACGGCAGAAGCACTACAAGTGAGGAAAGGAGGAGCAAGCCCATAGCAACACATAGAATACCAGGTGGGAGCTGGGGAGGAACGACTGGGAGGAGGAAGAATCAGCCCGGTGGAGGAGAGACCTTGAGGGGAACAACAGGGAAAACCTGAGTAGAAGTGGGTAGGGGCCCTGAATTGAGAAGAGGAATAAAACCTGGTGGGGAATATCTGAGGTGAACGTCTCATGACAGCCCAGAGAGAAGAAACATTGGGGAATGACAACGGAGCTGTGTTTAAAGGGGCAAGCCTCAAGGGCATAAGTGTCCCTGAAGCATAGATAGGGGATCATTAGGGAACCCAAAGGGACCTACAAGATAATTAGCTTTTTTTGTCATTCAGTTTTGATTTTCCCCGAGTGAAGGGGTGGAGAGTAGGAGTGGAGTTATAAAGAGGGGAAGAGCTTGAGGCCTCCAGATAGTAGTGTGGTGGTGGTGGTTTCATTTTTTTCCCCCGAGGGAAAGGGTTGGGGAAAAGTTAAGGAGAGAGCATTAATCACCCAGGGTGAAAGTAAAAGAATAGATCCTGATCAGGGAGTGTACTGGTATCTCCCTCACCACCAAGGAGGGGAAATGTGGTCCATCCAGCCAGAAAAGAGGAGTCTGGATGGAGTGTAGGGGTGGTGAAGCCCTGTAAGTGACCAGCGAGCAGACCGCATCTGACCAAGTGACCCTGAGGAGGCAGCCCCCACTGGGAATATTCAAAGTCGTGGCAGGTGAGATATGGGCGGCCTGCCTCGGGAAAGAACAGCTACTCTGACAGCAACCAGAGCGGGCAAGGACAACATCACCCACCATACGTGATAAGGCTGCTTGAGATCGGGTTTTCAAGTTCCATCGATCACAGAGATAAGGAAAGGGAAACTTCTAATATTGGAGAAGTTACAGAGGAGCTAGAGAAGTACCTTAGCATCAGCTATTTGATCCCAATAAAAAAGCTTCTCTCAGGCCATTTGGTTAAAATCATGACATGTAGACATACAAGTATTAAACATATGAGTTTCCTTCTTTCCTGGCAAGTTTCCTTCCTTCTTTATGCACTCAGTTTAGTACATAAAGTTGTGTACAATTTTTGATCTATACACAATCTTTCTGGGTGCATCTACACTTGCCCAGACTGTGCAGTTATAACTGTACAGTCCTGATGCTACATGGGTCATTTCTGATGCTCCTGCACAGCAGCATCAGCATCAGCATCAGCATCAGCATCAGCATCATGGTTTGTGCCTGCCAATGCACTGTTCTTGCCCACCAAAGCTCTGCTATGTCACTGTAGCAATGAGCTATGATGATGTAGTTCATCACTACAGAGACTCAGTGTCTTGTGTAGACATGCCCTCTGTGTACAAAAACTCTTTATCTAAAAGTACTCATTTTACCTAAATAATAGGTCTGTACATTCAGTCACAGATGAGCGGGGGTGGGGGTTGAATTAATTGGAGGTCTCTGATTTTCTCTCACATTAATCTTTAGAGATGGGAATACCATCACTGGCAATCCCTCACAGTCAAGGATGATTATCTTACATGATTGTCTTATTTGTGGGTCCAAAGATGGCTGACAAGGCCAATTGGGAATTGACAGGTTCTACTGAAACTTGAGGACATGTTTCCATGTGGGGTGAGTGGCTCTGGATTCTTGGGTTAGTACATGACATACTGTTTCTGTCACTCTTCTGTCACTCTCACTTTCCCATCTACTGTTGTTGTGAAGTTTTAAAGTACTGAGATCTTTGTAGCAGACTCTTGCCATATTTGGGAATAAGCTGAGCAATAATCTCCAACAAGTTGATGTTGATGTTGCATTTTTTCAAGTTAGTCTTGAGGACATCCTTGAAGCACTTTCTCTGCCTTCCTCTTGAGCATATGCATTAACTGAACAGGGGGAATAAAACTTATTTTGGTAGTCTGGAATAAGACATCAGGATGACATGATGTCCCAGCAAAATTGAGGTCAGATGATCATTGCCTCAATGCTTGTGGTGTTTGATTGCAAGGGGACACTAACAGTAGTTTGTCTTTCTTCCTACTGGATTTGAAGGATCTTTTGCAGGCAATGTTGATGCTAATCCTCCAGTGATATGAGGTGTCCCCTGTACAGTGTCCATGACTTAGCTCCCTACAATAAGGTAGGGATCATGGCTTGATAAACCATGAGCTTGTTTTAGAATCTGATGTCATGATCTGAGAATACTCATTTCCTCTGGTGCACACTGCACAGTTTAAGCAAGGCTGCATTTTCATATTTGAGGTGATGTTGCATTTCTTCATCAATGTCAGCCTTCTGCACGAGATGGCTTCTGAGTTATAGGAAATACTCAATGTTCTCCAGAGTCTCATCATGAATCTGAATTTCCAGAGCTGGGGACTGCTTATTAAGAGCTTCTTTATGGAGGACATTAGTCTTCTGAATGTTAAGTGTCAGTCCAATGTTATTGTATGCCTTGGTAAAGATGTTGACAATTGCTTGAAGAACTGCTTCTGAGTGAGTGCACACTACAGCATCATCAGAGTACTAGAGCTCAATGTTTGAGGTTGTGTAGTGTTGGTTTTGGCTTGGACTCAGCTAAGATTAAACAGCTTACCATTCATTCAGTAGTTTAGCTCCACTCCAGCTGGAAGGTTGCTCATTGTCAGATGTAGCATCACAGTAAAGAATATTAAGAAGAGTGTCGCAGCAATGATGCAGCCTTGCTTAATTCCAGTCTTAACTTTAAAGGGATTTGTGATAGATCCATAACTGAGAGCCACTGCTCACATACCATCATGGAGCAGGTGGGGCATTTGTACTTCAGAAGGATCCTCCATAGCACTTCTCAGTTGAGAGAGTCAAAGGCTTTTGTGAGGTCAAAGAAGGCCATATAGAGAGGTTTATGTTGTTCCTGGAATTTTTACTACTGCTGGTGTGATCATGTCAGTTGAGCCTCTTTTTGCCCTAAACCAGGGGTGGGCACAATACGGCCCGGGGGCTGTATGTGGCCCCATTCTATCCAGCCCGTGGGGCTCCTAAAAATTTAGAAAATTAATAATAATTTGCCCTGGGCTGCCTGCCACGTGGCCCTCGATGGCTTGCCAAAATTCAGCAAGTGGCCCTTTGCCCAAAATAAGTGCCTTCCCCTGTTCTAAACCCATGCTGAGATTCTAGGAGGAGCTCTTCAGCAAGTGGAAGGAGGTGGTTCAGGAGGTTTCTTGCATAGATCTTTCCTGTGGTGGACAGGTAGATGATCCCTTTGTAATTTCCACAATCTTTCTTGAAGATGTCACGATCATAGCATCCTGGAGGTCATATGGAATTTCCTTATCATTCCAGATCCCTAAGGCCATGATATAAGCTGTGATATAAGGTCCTGTGTCCCCTGCTTGAAGATTTCAGCAAGCATTTCATCTGCCTTGCCACTCTTTATCTGCTTGATGGTTTTCTTCACCTTGTCAAGGTTGGAGGGATTCCAAGATTATCTCTGGCTGGGTATTGAGGGATTGAATTGAGAACACTCTTATCAACAATAGAGTCTCTATTAAGAAGGTCTTCAAAATGCTCCTTCCAATGGGCTCCCCAGTCCTTGATCAAGTCTTCTCCATCCTTAGGGCTAAAGGGGGAGGCACAGAGCACTAAGGTGCCTTGTGCCTGAAGAGGAGCTTCACCACTGCTAAAAAAGGAGCCCTAGCGGTGATTAGGGAGCACAGCTGTGGGTTGCCGGGGAAACTAATGAGAGCCAGCTAGCTGGAAGGGGCAGGGCCTGGCCCTTATAAAGCCCAGAAGCTGAGGCCAGGCTTGCAGTTCCCTGCCAGCAGCTACTGGGAGCAAAGAGGTGAGGAGAAGCCTGACTGTAGCTACTGCTCTAGCGATCGCTTCTCGGCCTCTTGAGGGCTCCGATCAGGGTAGTGGGCGGACCTTGGTCTGGCTGCTGCCTGGTCAGGCCTCGGGAGGCCGGGCATCGGGTGGAGCAGAGATGGCGATGGTGACCAGGGGAGCGGCAAGGCAGACAATGGAGAGAAGAGGCGGTGACAACAGCACAGGAGTGAAGCAGAAGCGAGAGGACCTGAGGGAGACCGGAGAGCCAAGGCGAAGAGCCAGAGAAGGTAACTGGGACCCGAGAGGTGGGGAGACGGAGGCTGGAGTTGTCAGAAGAGCAGGTGGGGAGGGTTTGGAAGGGGATAGTGGGCAAACGGTGGAAGGGGGAGCACAAGGATTTTGCGTGGTGGGTTGTTAGGAGGGTGTTGCCAGTGAGAGCGGAATTGAGGAAATGGGGATTGCTGAGGACTGGGGAGTGTCCGAGGGAGTTGTGTGGGAGGGAGGAAATGATAATTCATGTGTTGTGGGAGTGTGGGTTTGCACAG
>JAGPOW010003316.1:82253722-82286366 GCA_030014935.1 Caiman crocodilus | reverse complement strand
TTCTATTCCTTTTATGGTATGAAGCTGGCCTCAGGTGTTACTACAAGGGGTTTGACTTCACTACGGGGGTTTGGCTTCTTAGGTGGTGTCATGAGTCACTGCCTACAATGCAGTCTGCACAGGTGTCAGATACCATGAGATGCCTTATCAACTTCAAGTAGTGATTGTGTGCTCTTCAGGCTCTCAGGTCCTATTATGCTATGCTGGGTAATAGATTTAAAAATGACAGGTCATCACTCCTGGCCCTTATATTGTTTTCTAATGGAGACATATGCTAAAAAACACTACAGACAAACTAGACCTTTGACCCTCCTTATATTTCAAGCTACAGAATCTTAAGACAAAAGCTCACATTATGCTTGATAGCTGACATCTTCTAAAAATGCACTAGAAGCTGTTTTCACTGCCATATAGACTTCAGCTACATGGCTTAATTGTGTGGCACCAAAACTGACATAAAACACTAGGTCCAGATTGCTTATGTAAACATCTCTATGTAGACAAGACAATTTCTAAAAATACAGGTGCTTAGCTCCAGGAGTGCAATCCAGGTAAACAATTTTAGATATTTACTATATTTTTAGAAAAATATGAGCACCTCCAAAAAGTGACTCGGTGTACCAGGAAGCTCCAACAGACGACCAGTAGGAAATGCTAAGTGCAAGAGTTCATCTGAAACCCTGGATCTCCCTGGAGCTTAAGGACCTCTTTTCACTTAAGGCATCTATACATACACTCTGACTTGTGGGGGAGGGGTGAAGCATTTTAATTAGAGTGGATCTCAGGAGCTGCTTTAATTAAAATGCCCTTGGTGTCTCATGTATTCAGTATTCTACACTTCAAAATGGTGATGGAGGCACTTTAAGTAAAGCTCATTTGACAAACTTTAGTTAAAACACCTCTGCTGCCATTTTGAAATGTAGGGATGCTGAATACACGTGACGGTGAGGCTGCTGGAGCATTTTAGTTAGACTCAATTTGCATTCTACTCAGACTCAGTTAATCAAGTCTGCTCTGACATGTTCTAATTAAAATACATGGGAGCGTGCATCCTGCACATGTACAGGCACCTTTAGGTTCTAGAACGCTTACTATAGTTCAGCTGTAAAGTGCCTAACTCATATGTGGTGGTACCAACCATTGGTGCATAATAGTAGATGGTTAGAGCTCTTACAAAGGCAGTGAAAAACTGGTATCCCAGACCCTCCTCAGCCTCCATGTCTCTCATCTTTCCAGTGAGCATATCTAACTTCTAGGCTAGCGAATGGCCTGGGCTTGCATACCCTGAAGGTGATTACTTCTGTCAGAATATTTTGCAGTTTGGGTTGAGCCATCGAACCAAAACAATTAATTGAACCCAGGCCTTCCCCATTGCGGGTCTCACACACACACAGAAATTCTCATGTGTCAGTCTGAAAATGGGCTTTGACACAATTATGTTTTTATGTAAGTGAAGGCAGGCATCCACAGATTTCAATGTCCCTGAAATTCCTGTGAAAAGGGATGATCATCCTCTGCTCAGCTGACTATTTTACCGCTGAATTGTCTCTTTGTCTTTAATGGGATTTCTCTGTCTTTAATGAGAAGAGTGGTTCTTGTATATGTTAGATCGAGTAGGGTAAGTGTGGGGGATCCAGCTAAGTTGCATATCTAGCAATGGGAAAGGACTGAAGTGTTAGCACAATTTGTAGGTATTACCTGACAGGGGTGATGGCATGAATGCATCTTCTATGACCCATGGGAGTGGGTCATAGCATCGGTGGCTGAGCCTCAGACTATGCAACACCTGCTACAATGCTTGGTGCTTGAAGACACATATGCAACGGAAGATCTCAGAAAGTACAATAAGTGAGCACAGTCATGTGTAACAAAATGCCCAAATGTGGTGTAGAGACATGAGAATAAGAATGGAAAAGGATAATAAAAAATGTCAATCCTCCTTAATGGGATTTGGGCACCTGACTCCCATATGTACACTGAAAATCTTAGTTCAATATTTAATTTACACATTTTTAAAGAGAGAAAACAATGGTTAACTTAAGTAGGGTATGGTCTACAAAAGGAAAATGAAAAGAGACTTTGTTGATATGCACCATTTTATTTAATTGAATATGGATATATCAGAACTCTTTCCCACCACATTATGTATAATGCAGAAATAATATATATCTTTCTTTAACAGAATGGTGCTATAAACATTTTACTGAACATCTTTAAAAAAAACTATGGGTGTTTATGGGGAAAGGGTGATAATAGATGATAAAGTAACACTTGATTAATTGCTTACTGGATAGGGTCGCTTTCTCCTTTCTTGGCTTTGGTTGCACTTTTTACCATATAATGTCAACTGTTTGAACATTTACATAATCAGTATGTCATTCTAGGTGATCAAAGGATCCAAGACGGGATGGAGGTGTTATAAACTGGTTGAGGGTGCAGACAGAAGTGCGGCTTCCCACTGTAACTGAGAACACTTTGCAGGAAGCGTTCTGAATTGCAACAGTCCTCAAGGACCAAACAGAAGTTCACTGTTGGTTCCAGGCGGGAGGGGAATCTAGTTGCTGGCTGCCAACCTGCAGTCCAGTCTCCTAGCAATGGATCCTTCTCTCTCTCCCAGCCTCTCCCTGTTTTCAGAATGGGAGAGGGGAAAGGGAGTGGAGGGAGATTGTTCTAGGGGTTCTCCAGCCAGTGGTGGAGAGTGGAGTGGTTGAATAGGAGTCTTCCCTCCATCTTGGGAAGGTGGGGGGAGGAGGGGTGCTCCAATACACCTGCCACACCATGCTGCAGGGGCTGAAAACTGAATTCCCTCTGCTTGCTTTCCCCACTCCCATTTTGAAAACCGTGACAGGCTGGCAGTCAGCACAGACAGAAGTTGCAGAACATGGTCTGTATTGAAATGTCTTCATCTGACCCCTCATGCAAGGAGGGTTCAGATTTTCACCCAATTGGCCATTTTTAAATCTGTCTGGATCCATGTACTTGTGTTTGGTCATGGCTATAGACTGCTTTCTGTGGCCAGATCAGGCAAAAATTAACACACAAATTACTGTGTGCACCTTGAGTGATCTTCTATGGATATAAAACAGTGGTCTCCAAGCCTTTTATGATGAAGATCACTTTTTGGCACCCTAGGATCCACAGCACTCCCCACCCCCACCCCACCTCCCAGACAAGCTGCTCAGGTTCTAACCCCACTCACCCTGCCCAACCCAGGTGGCAGGACGCATGGCTCAGCCCAGCCACATGGTTCTCGCTGCTCCGGGTTGTGGAGCTTCTGACAGACTGAAATCGACTGTCAGAGGCTCCACAATTGACCAGTTGATTGAGATGGACTGGTTGGTTACCACTGTTATAAAAGAAAATGCCATAATAGATAGCTGAAAGGTCAAAAGAAAGAAGCAGCACAGTGTCAAATGGTTGTAGAAAAGCCCTCAGACTGCTCATAGTTCCAAACACAGCTGGATCATATTTACCCTATGAGAAGCATTTCCAGATTTATTAAGTACAACATGTTGGTTTTACTGACATGGATGGAGAAGACCCTATCGTCCTTGCACATACTGTACAAAACAGGTTAACTCTACACTGAGGATACCAGTAAGATTACTCATGAGTCACTCTTGAACATAGATGTTTTCAGGATCAAGCCTACAGCATCTAAGCTTATAGGACTTTTGATTGACAAATGTATTCTATTTTTCCTCCTTGAAATGTAGATTTTAGTTAACAAATGAACTTATTCATACACTACTCATTTAAAATATAAATAACATTAGTTATAAAAAGGTCTTGACTCAAACTCCTTTTTCATTTCGTTTGCAGGCTCTGAGGAAACATGTTATTCCCATTGTAAGTAGGAGGTGCTGATGATTAAAGGCTTTCATAATTATGGGTGTGTGTTGATACCTTAGCACTTTGAAGATGAAAGATTTTGGTTTTTCATCAGAATGATTGAACTGCGGTCTCCATCCGCTTCCAAATACTTTATAAAGGATCATTTTTCAATAATAAAAGAATTAAGCTATCTGGGAATGATACAGGAGCATCTTCATTTTCATTGCTTCATGCATGGAGGCACAAATTCTCAGACTGGTGTTTTTTACCCTCTCTCTCTTCTTTTTAAAAAAAACTCTATCAAGGTCTCTACATATTTCACTTTAGTAAGTAGCTGATTCACCTCATTTATTATATCTTCACAAGTCCCCAGCTAGTGTTCCAAGTGCCTAATATGCTGATCATCTTGGTAGAAACCTGATGGAGTTTGAAGATCTCTTGATTTATTATAGCAGAATCTGCTGACTGAGAGTCCAGATGAATTTATGCAGGCTATCTCTTGCATTAGTGAGGAAAGTGATAGCTCTTGTTTTTTTGCCAGACAGCTGCCTTTGTCTGGAGAGATTTTATTTATCCCAGAATGAAGGCCAAGTCTTGAATTAGTTTCATTATTGTTTGATACTGTAAAGGACCATTTGCTCTCTCATCCCCCATCAAGAGGAATAGCTGTACTAAATGAAAATTTTAACAATGAGGAAAGCACATCCTCTATATGCAACAGTAGTCAGTCATGGACCAACAGAGACACTAGATGGAGATTTTGGTGCTTACATTTTGTCTCCCTCCCCTGTTGCTCCTAGTTCTCACCTGGTCCCTTTTGCTGGGAAATTCCTTGGTGGTCAATCATGTGTTCTGTAACCCTGTATGGATGCTTGTAGGTCCAGAGAGAAGGTTGGTTAGGCAGATTCAGGAGAAAGAGAGTAATGGCTTCTAGGTCAATTTTCAGGACATGGAAAAAAACCGTAAAGCAAAAAGGGAGGAAAAAATCCACACCTCACGTGAAGGTAGGTTGAAAAGGGGAGTGAGCTGCAGATAGCTCTGGTGTTATGGTATCAGAATTTATTATAAAAACCACATAAGGTATTTGAAGAAGAGTCTTTAGCAAATTCAAACTCCACATAACTCAACAGCAATTACAAGGCCAGGTTTTAACTTGCAAGTTGTTGATATGCGGTGAAGTGTGGTATAAATCAAAATTCACTACTGTGCTTGCATGGGACAGTATGTGGCAGGTATCAGAAATTAAAATATGGCCTTAGTGTTTGCTTTCCTGTTTCTGGCAGGTGCATTTACATATACATTTCTGGAGTGTAGGGAATGAAATCCTACTATAAATGGGGAATTTGGACAATAACATGGAACTTGGTACCCCAGGGCAAATGTATGTACTTTCCCTTGCAGTGCTTACCACTATCTAAATCCAACAGAAAGACTCCTATTCTTCCACTCCTCTACTTAGAGCTATCATTCTTAATTTTAATGGTGATATGTTTTCATTTTTGTTTTTAAAGGGAACTCCCTCAACACCAGACACACATGCTAAACACTTTGCTACTCTTTATTATATGGACATGAAAACTCTAACTTCTAGAGAGGGGATCAAGAATGAAGAACAGAATGGGAGAAGCAGGCAGGATTAGGAAGACAGCACCACATGGGAGAGTTTAATCAGAGACAGAAGCTTAGGATAGGAAAGGAGAGGCAAGACAAAAACAGAAAGGGAAAAATAGGATGTAGAAACATGGAAGAACATCAGGGAGACATTGCTGCAAGATGGTTCCTGGACTTCTCCCTTTGCCAGCCTCAGGCAGGACTGGGACAGAGATCACCTCTCAAGTCCTCTTACAGCCATAGTTGCTGCAGTCAGGATCACCTGCAGCTATGACTGGAAATATATATTTTTTAATTCTGCCTTCCCAAAACAAGGTGAATGTCTTATTTGGGGGTTATGCAAGTAAATGTGATATATGGAAATAGAGTGACATGAATCACAAGGTTTGTCCACCCCTTATCATTAGGGCATGAATGTTCTTGCAAAAAGCCATCATATAAAAAAAATCTTCTCAGTAAACAACACTTACATTAGGTTCAGAGTTCTGTTGCTTTAACTTATCCCTAAAAGCCTGAGACTGCCCATATCACCTTACCACTACCCCTCTGAATGTGTTAGGGTAGAGATAGATGCTGCCAAAGCAAAAGGATCAGCTCTGCCAGTATATGTCCTGGTACATCTGATCTGCTACATGGAGTGAAATATATCACCCACTGTCCAGCCCATTGATGCTGCAGGACAACAGGCAACATGTTCTCCCAGGGCTTGAGGGGCCCACTACTGTGCACCCAGGGAATTTCTACAGGATTGGCTCCTCAAACCCTGGGAGTGCCTGCCCAACTTTCAGAGTTTTCCCACTTATTAAGACATGTCCCTGGGATCTCAAGGGCACTTCTGTGTAAGCAAAGAAACCCTGACTCTCCCTGCTTACCCACACATGCCCCAGAAATCTAGAGGAAACATTTTGGTATGAAGGGAAAGCCAGGCAGGCTCTCTCAAGGTTTGAGGGTCCTGATCCTGTGCAGGAATTCCCAGGGTACATAGGGCCCTCAGGCCCCTGAGTCCCTGCCCAGGAAGGCTGGAGAGCTCAGGAAGCTCCAGGCTGTCCATGTTCTCTGGCATAAAGCAAATAGATGTCCACTGCAATAAAGTAGCACAATTTACTACCTTCTGTCATGGCCACAAATCTGTGTATCTGTGGTATGGCACAGGGTATGGCTATCTATTTGTTTCAACATTGTACTGTCATAAAAAAGTATAGTAGCACAAAGGTGAGGGCAGGTGACATTCATTTCTACCCTGTAGCAGTGATCAGAGAGAGAAAAAAGCAAGTGTCATAATCTGTGTTTAAGTAGATGTTTATGAGATTACCCAGTCATTGAAACTACCAAGCAGTATTCTGATTTTAGGTTTGCTGAACTTGGTGACTCCCACCAGGAATTTTACCAAGTATTGTTCATTGAAAGAGAAGTGGTCATAAAATATGGGCTTAAGCACTACAGCATAGCAACAGAAAACTAAAAATGCAATACATGGTTATGTGTGTCAGTGTAAGAGTCAGTGTACTTTCTTTTAACTTTCCTACTTAGGCACTAAAGGTCCTGTTAATAATCTCAGTAGAAGTGATTTGAGCCCATATCTCTTACTCCCAAGGAAAGTGAGTATGCACCAACCTACTGGGGGAGGACCAACAACATTCATCATCTCCCCTGATGTAGCTGAGTCAGTAAGTAGAAAGACATGCAAATATCTTGGGTCTGAAAAGGAAGCATACAAGAAGGAACCTAAGAAAAAAGCCCTGGATTTTGCACTCTTCCTTAAATGGTCATTGGTTACAAGCAGTATAGGGCAAGGGGAGCCTCCAACCCAGGTTTCCTCAATTCCATGGGCAAATGCCCTAACCATTATACTGTTGGGCAAAAGAGAGGCACCAGTCAGTATTAACACCACTGCCGCATTGACCTGAGCATTGAAGCAGTACTTAAATGAGGTTTTTTTCCACTTAAAGAATTGGGAATTTATCTGGTCTTTATATACTTTCAAGAATGTAACTAGATATCCACAGAACTTAGATGGAGGTCAGTGTCTAAGGAAACTAGATCTCCTTTAATGGTGCTGTGGGTACTATGAAAAATGGAACAGTTCAGTGACTTAAATGGCTAAATGGCACTTATGTAACTTTTAGATAACTTAGAGGTGGCCTAAATGTTTACTTGCTAAGGCTTTATTCACAGCCACAGTTCAAATAGATAGCTGTATATGCTAAAAATATATCTGCCAGTCCATAAGTCCTGAATAAATATTGTGTATGGTAGACAGAAGGCTTGTCCTTTCATAATTGGGACTTTGATGACAGGTTGCCATGGTGATTGCTGTACAAGATAACACAGACTGTTTCCCAACATGAAAAAACAAAAAGCTTAAAAATTATCATTAGGGTAAAATAAAAATATGAGTAGAGTGTTAATTGCCATTATTTTCTGAAATGCCCTCATATATATCTGTATAATTCAAGATCCTTGAGTTCCTTCCAGTGCCAGTAGGTCAACGATAAAGTCTATCTGGAAGTTTGCATGAGCATTTCTTCTATTTAAGGATCTTACAGCTGGAATTAGGAGCACAGACATTAACATTTCACGGGGCCTGTCCAAGAAAAATGTTCTCTGTTTAGTACAATAATTAAAAGCCTGCATGCTCTCTGCATTAAGAGGCTATGCAGCAATGAATGGGAATGCAGCAGAAGGAAATGTGCTTGCTTTAATCAGCATTACATCAACCAAGAAGGATCCTTGCTAGAGAACAGCTAAAAATCTATTCAGTGGTGCTGCATTGCTTCCAGATTAAAGGGACGGTTCAGTGCTGTTTTGCATTTCATACCCACTGTGATAGGGCAGATCAGAGTAAATCTAAAGCATATCCCTCCCCACAGTGCTCAGATCATTTTAAATAAATAAAAGCATCCTGCAATACAGTATAATATATCAAAAAAGCCCTTCAGACTTCAAGGTATTTCTGCCAGCTACTGTGCTATTATAGCTCCATCTTACAAAGGAGGCAAGTGCTCAGCTTAGCTCTGAATCCCAATGGCATCACTGCAGCAGATTCCCCAGTTCATACTCACTCTCAGAGAAAAGACAGGGCAGGATAAGCAATCCTAGAATCTGTAGGAAATTAGGGCTTTTTAGACATAGATCTCTTTTTCTCCCCCTGCACATTAAAGATAGAAAAAGTGGGGGAAAGGAGATGTTTTAATATTTCTTTACCTCCCTTCCCATTTCCTTTGTGCTCCTTGTAATACATGCAGGAACACACATGGACCATCACCCAAAATCTAATGGGGCTATATAACGGCTTGTAGCGGGAGGTAGATACACTGCAGCTCTACCAAACACCATTGATTGTGACAGGTATCACAATGAGCAACAGCATAAAACACTCATAATTCACCCATTAAAAAATCGAAGAAACAGCTTATTAGCCATTCCTTACAAACCTGAGAGTGGGCTGGAGGGCATCTACTCACTCCAAGAAGATACATGACAATTCAGTTTTCTGCCAACCAAACTTAAATACAAACAGTAAACAAAGTAACTATCAGCAACGTTTCCAGGAATTTCTGACAAAAGTTGACTCCAGTTTCTGTATATGATACAGTTCTATTGAGTTTGGTACCATGACAACTGACAAGTAAAAAAGGTTTCTGTGTACCCTGACAAAAAAAAAAAAGAGGAATGTGATGAAATTTGCAAAGAGCTTAAAGGTCTCTATATATTATCTTGGAAATACAAAGCAGGGGGAGAGGAGGGAGGGAATTTTTGCTGCTATAAGAAGCTTGCTACTAATAGAAATCTGCACCTTTCTGTAAAATATAGCATTTAATTGGTTGTCTAAGTATATGTAGGTTAAATCTAGCACAATTAAGTTATACAAGTTCCTATAGCTGGCAGCCAGGAAGAAAATGATGCAGCTAGCACTACATCTGGTAGCTTTCAAAGGTGTTACCCACCAAGTTGCAAACAACTAAGGGCAGCCCTTAGCAGGAGTAGGCAGTGAGGCTTGATCCTCATATCACCGGACATGTAGCAAGACTCCTTAACTGTTGTGTGACCACAGTGGCTAAGCATGTATAAATTGGACTGAGTTCTGCCAGGGTCTAGCCCTGATCCAACAATATACTAGAGTACACATTTAAAAGTTAATTATGTATTAACAATACCAGTAAACTCAATGTAAAGTACTTGTGGACATAAAAAAGAAAGATGTGCTTAAGCGTATTACTGGATTGGTGCCAAAATATTCAGCAGCATATAGAACTGATCTCCCAGTAGCAAGGTGAATGCTTCATATTAGACTACTAACAGCTCAAGGAAGCTTGCATACATCCACATGCAGTGGCATCTTGTTATTTCATGTGCTGAGTGGTGCTCTGCATCTGCCCCTGTACAGTTTGTACTGTTTCAGGTCTCCCAGTAGCTGTTCAAGCCATACTCCCCTATTGCTTAAATACTGTTGTTCAGCTCTGGATGATATTATGCATCATAAATAGGTTATTAATCACACACAGTTTTTGCAGATTTTAGCCTTTATTCTATTATTTTTCTCTATTAAGGCTTAACATGTGAGCCTGTATCAGCATCTTCTGCAGGTTGTGTGTCAGTATGGTATTTTGCAATAATCTCATTGATTTGTAACCAGAACCCCCCTATTGAAACAAGTGATGACATCTATTTAATGGATGGTGCATTGTGGCCTATTCTTTACAATTACAGAAATACCAGCGTTTAAAAAAAAGAGGTTTTTAAATAGGCATTTGGATGAGCTTTTCCCTTATGAAAATTATTGTCCTCTCTCTGACAATTACTGGTTCAACTGCAGTAGGCAGTAAATTGTTTGACTAAAAAGGGAGGAAACCTGCTTGATAAATATTGGTATATCTTACAGGAGAGTTATTTATTATTTGCTTTAGGGAACCTTAAATTATGCAGTTATTTTCCATAATGAGGCAGGCTACATTCCCATTAACAGTATAAGACTGAGCCATAGTGAAGGGCTGTCTGTAGACCCAAGAGAAAACTCTGTATCTTGCATGCGGAGCAGAATTCAGTGCATTCTTGATGAAAGCTTCTCTGCACTTTTTTCTTAGGAACATTACTTTTGATAGCTCTGGCAATACTTCAGATAACTGAACTTTTAGGGTTTATTTCTAATCACAGAAACATGGCATTTTTTTTGCCAAACTTTAGAAGTAATTCAGAATTTTACCTTTTCATAGTGAATTTTACAGTTTCATATCTGTATTTTTGATATTTTGATGACCCTGTGGCATGAGGTATCTTTACCTCTGACTTTTCATTACTGTAAGGCTTTGCCCCTTCTGCCTCTTCATGCCACAAGACCAGAGTCCAGTCCAAATAGCAGAAATCTGACCACTGAAGGCTCTCAAAATGTTTCAAAGTATTTGTGAATGAAACAGGATATCTCAATTAAAAATACTTAGTCAAAGAATGCCCCAGCCAGCTGTACCAAACTTCTGGATGAGAACGACAATATCTTCATTCTCTGAAAAGTGTAGAAATCCTGTCATGTCCAAGGTTTAAATAAGAAATCCATGTTAGAAATAGGATTAGAATTCAGGAGTCCTTGACTTCCAAGTTTTTGGTGTATCTTAGTAAGATCATAAAAAGTATTGGCTAACACGATAAATTTATTTAGAAAAAAAGAGCATTTCTGATAGTATCTATTTTAGCTTTAGATTATCTTTACCACCTCCATTTTATCATTCATTGCATCTTGCTTAAAAATTTGCAAAAGAACTATATTTAAAACCCATTAGCACTTGAACAAGGAGGACAGTCCCAACCTTCTCAACTCCCTAAAATATCTGGACTGCTTGATACTTAAAAAGTACTAATGAAGCTGTTAAATCAGTATATGTGAGTAAGAATGGCCAGCTAAAGAATTAAATGGATTAGTAAAATTGTCTCCCTTGCCCACTCAGAATATAAATCCTATTTACTACAGGCAGACTATAAAAAAGAGTCATGCCATGATAAAACTCGTGCATGGGCTACACATTAAAATTAGTTTAGATGCACATAAATTCCATGCCTGCTAATTGATATATCTTTCAAACACATCTACACATTTTCAAGAATTGTACAAGGCTGTAATTTAAAATAATCTGCACTGACTAAACAGTTATATTGGTACATTATGATTATTCAAGTGATAGGGGATTAATATCCAGGATGATTACTAACCTTCATTATTCATTCTTAGAACAGATAATTTCAGTGTTGTAATTACAAATCTTGGTTCAAGGCAGGCAGATCAGGGTTCTTATAAATGAATGGTTTTAAATTTTTATCCTTGAATTTCATTTTCAATTTTATTTTACTTAAAGTAATCCCTTCATGTAATTGTGTCAGGAGGACAATGAAATAAAAAAAAGTATATGGCTTTACTATAACTAAAAGGAACATCACTAAAAAGGACCACTTTCTTTTTGATCAGTAACCCATGGAAACCTGCTGACTTCTTTTAGACATCACAGCACTTTTAATTAACTTACCAGTGGCTTTGCTATTATAATGAATTAAGCCACCAAAAGAATGCTGAAGTGATATTAAGTATCTCATTTAAATCCACAAAAGACAGGGAAAAAAGTCACTTGTAGCAGGATCTCTGTCCTTAGCTCACCATTTTGCACCAAAGGTATTGTAACTCATTTGGGAATAGATACTCTTTGCCTTATTTATGTAAGTTCAAATACATGCTCTGGTTGAAACAAACCTGCTTTTGTAAGTCAGGTGAGGAGTGTTTGGCTATGAGTGCCTAAATACTTGGTTAAAGGCACTGTAAATCTAAATTTGCACAGGTTAAGAATTATGTGAATTGAAAGCGTACTTTTAGAATGAAGATAGTTCCTCCCACCCCTGCTTTTTGGTAGCTTAATGAACCATGTATTTATTTATCCAAAGGAGCAGAAGGCAGGGTAGTCTACAAGAGCACCTTATAGACTAACTACTAAAGAGGACCTGAACTCAGACTAACATGGCTAACTACTAGGGCTGTGCAAAACAGCACTGTTTCATTTTGAATTCCGTTTAGCCCGGACAGTGTTTCATTTAGAGTTTCATTTAATTTCAAAAGGACTGTTACATTTTGTTTAGTTGAAACTGGTTCATTGTTTTGATGCTGTTTCGATGTTTTTCCCATGGCTGATGAGGTTAGTGAGGTTCAGCGCTTGTTTGAATCTTCAAACCACTTTTCACACATGAGCCTATGAACTGCAATTTATCAACCTCCTAGGTATAGAAACTCATGGGCTCAATATATACATTGGAATTTTGACACACTACAACCTGCTAGACATCTGACTCCTCAGGTACCTCTCCACTTTTACCTGCACTGCTACATCCCCCTTTCCCTCCCTACCCCAACCTGTTTCTCACCCCCAATGCATCCATTTCTATTTTCACTGACTGGCTTTCTTGCCTGCATTGCATGCTAGTCTCTGGCTTCTTTACTATTCCTTCCATCCAAGAACAGCACATACACACACCAACTGCAGGTGCTTCCTCAGTCTGACAAAGGGTTTTTCACCCCCAAAGCTGGTATCCTACATAGCTAAGCCGAGCTTACCTAGAGCCTCATAACTCCACTGCAACAAGTAAGCCTCAGGCCTGTCAAAAATTTGATGGGTCTGGGCTTTCCCCAGCCAGGACTGTGTGCATGCTTGTGGTGACTGGAGGTTATTGTGCTTCCTACCCACCTTTCGCCAGGGGGATCCTTGCTCCTGCCATTTCCTGGGGCTGCCGCTTCACAAGCAGTCCCACCAGGCCTCCTGACCCTGGCAGAATGCAGTTTTAGTGGTCATACCCAGGATCTGGGGCCTCCTCCTTCCCTATAACCCCAGTCCATACCTCCAAGTTCATCCTGGCATGTAAGCTCAGCAGCCACATGTTCTTCTCCTGCTGGCTGTTGATGCAGTGAGTGCCCCCTCCAGTTCTGAGAGCGGGGCATTAAATGGTTTTAAGAAAATGAAAAATGAAATAGGGATGGACAGAGTGAGGAGGGCGGCATTCAGTACATCTGCATCTGGGGATTGGGAACCCCAGCAGGGGGAAGTTCACTTTGAGGAACACCAGCTGCTCCACCAAACCAGGATCCAAGCAGGTGCAGTGTGGTGTCACTATATCCCCAGCAATGCTGAACACTTCTCACTTGTGTTCCTGGGCAAGTGTGGCCAGATCTGGACACATCTGGCTGTGGCTTGCCCAGGAGTTGCATAGCAGTGGCTCCACATCCTTGGGTCACACATGGCAGCCAGCATGAGGACTGTACTGGACTGCAAGAGTTCAAACTATTTTCTGATGCCCTCCTTCAGCTGCCTGACCTGTGCCTGCATGTCTGGTGACAGTGGCTTGCCCCTGCCAGGAACACTGATTCCCTGGAAGCTCTCCATTTGGCTATGAAGTTCCCTCACTACAGGAGTCACCTACCTAAGGAAAGTAGTACCAGCACTGAGGGTCTTGGTGGCCTCGAGGAAGAGTTTGAGGGCCACCAAGATCTGGGAGATGGTATCTCACTCAGTTCTGTTAAGGGGGTCACTGATCCCAATTTCCTTGAGCAAGGCCATCTCATGGATGGCCTTCTGTTGCTCCACCAGCCCCTCAAGCATCAGGTATGTGGAGTTCCACCTAGTCTCCACATCCGGCATGATTTTGTGCTGTGGGATGTTCAGTTCTGCTTGTCTGTCCTGCAACATCTTGCCCCCCTTAATGCTCTGGTGGAAGTAGCCTGCCAACTTCCTGTATTTTGAAATGAAGTTGCTGGTGGTGCTGTACCATCACTGGCAGCCCTGTCCCCCTCCAAGGCATCCCTGACTATGAGGTGGAAATTGTGTGCTGCTTTGACCATACTGGCCCCATTGTAGGTGACCATGAACTAGTGTGTGAGCCTGCCCTACCCAATGAAGCACCCCTGCATCAAGTGGTTCATGGCCTTCATGATCTCTGTTGCCGTGTGGGACTCATCCATCACCTTGACTTGAAGGAGATCCCGCTGTTGGCCTGACTGGTTGTACCAGTGCCCTGTGAGGGAGAAGTATGCATGATCTCCACCTTAGCTGTTCCAGATGTCCAAGGTGAAGTGTAAGGTCATCTGTGGACTTGCCTTGCACAGTTCCTTCCTCAAGTACTCCCTGCATGCCTCATACAGCGAGGGCACCACTGTCTTGCTGAAGAGGGTGCATGTGGGTACTTAGTATGATGGGGCCATGAGCACCATGAGCCAGCTGAACCTTGGCCACTCAACTAAAGAGAAAGGATGGCCATCCACAGCAAGCATCTCCTCAGTACTCTGGATGATCTCGCTTGCCTTCGCAATGTGCCCCCACATTGTTCCAGGGTGGCCTGCCTCTGCTTTGGGGGGACAGGGGCTTTGGAGTGAGAGGGGGACTTCCCTTGAGGCATGCTCCCACTGGTGCCAGGATGAGGAGGAGCAAGGGCAAGAGGGTGGTGCCCGCGGAGATGCATCAATATCCCCGTGGTGCTCATGTGTTTTGTTCCCTTGCCCAGGCTGGTTTTGGCTCGGCAATACAGGCAGATAGCACATGTGGGATTGTCTGCCAGCTCAGGATGATCCCAGACCACACTACCCACTTGCTTCTGGGGTGCGGGTGCATGTATGGATGCTGCAATTTCCCCCTCCTCAGCAGGCAGAGGCAGAGCAACAGGAGGAACAGACTCAGATGAGCTGCTTGCCTCCACAACCTCTATGACAACCTCCTCTGAAGTGGCTTCTGGGGAAGGAGACCTGGCTGTAGGGGAAAATTGAGGGGTGTGGAGCACAAACTCAGATGATTCCTCTTCCTTACCCAGTATTTCTCTTGCTAGGCCGCTCAGATCCAGATTCAACTCCAGCTCTTCCTCTGGTACTGGAAGGCTCAGCATGGGAAGTGAAATGGGGGTGGAGGAGATTGTCATGATGGTGCTGCTGCTTGTTGTCATGGGTTTGGTGGTGGGAAGGGGGTTATGGCTGGTGGTCTTGGAGGGGATGCAGACTCAGGCACAGGCAGTGGCACTGACATTGCATCTCTCTCCTTGCTGCCTGTACTAGCGGAAGCCTCATGCCTGCTTGTTGTAGCAAAGAGGCTGCATCTCGGTTTGGGGGGGCAGGGACTTACACCTCTCCCTCTACCCGCTTTTCCATCCCTTCCTGAAGGCTTTCTAGCTGCCCTTCCAGCATGCTTCATGGTGTATTTCATAGTGTCTTGTGTTTATAAAAACATATAAATGTACATGTGTGTTTTCCTATATAAATTCTATATTACATGCTTGAGATATAAGAAATAAAATTAAAATATATAAATGTATATGTGTGGCTTCTTCTATAAATTCTGTAGTATAATATGCAATATAATAAATAAAATAAAAAAATATAAATGTACATGTGTGTCTTCCTATATAAATATTATGGTATAATATGCAATATAATTATGAAATTGAAAAGAATCAATCAATTAATATAATAGTAAAATAAAAGGGTATAGAAAGAAAGCAAAAGGTACTGCAGAATCCCACTTGCTAGGATAGCTAGTAGGAAATCAATGGTAGTAGCCTTTGCTAATGATGCTGAGCTTCTGGAAGATGGCTCAGTAACAGACCCCAAGACAGAAAGCAAGGCAGTTCAAACAATGCTGCTTTTTATACTGTTTTTCCATTCCTCCCCCAAAGCAATAGGATTGGAAGGGACCTCAGGGAAGGAACACAGTCACTGGCCTGTTATACAGTCAATATGAGAGCAGTCCTTCTTCCCTCTTCCCACTCCCTTTCTTTACTTTGTTTCCCTGCAGGCAAGCTCAGCTTCAGCTTCAAAAGTCAAAAAGTTTTGAAACGTTTGAAATATTTTGACTGCCCTCGTTTAGTTTTGAGGTTGTTTCAAAGTCTTTCATTTAGTTTCGATTTCACTGTTTTGAGTTTAAAATGAGTTGAAACAGCATCAAAATGAAACAGCCACTGACATTTTGCACAGCCTTACTAACTACTTCTCTCTTTCTTCATCTAAGAAAGAGAATGAACTAATAACTAATGCTCAACTGCATCTCCTATGAATACAGAGGTGCATATGATATTTAGGAGGCTACATTTCAAATAATTCTGGTATGTAAATTTTAAAAAAGGAGCAAAAAAAAATCAGAAAGGGGCCAGAAAATAGAAAGGAATCAAAGTCTGAAAAATGCGCTTCATTGTGACAGACTTGAGAAGTGAAATCTACTGTTTTATAAAAAGGAAGGTTAAGAGGTGACTGGATGACAGTTTGCAAGTACCTGCACAACAATTCCTGAAACTGGAAGGCTCTTTAACTTAAAAAAGTCATAACTTATCCAGTGTCTGTTAGCTAAAGGTAGACAAATTCTGGCTGAAAATAAGCAGTACATCTTTAACAGTGAGTGGAGCAATTGTCATGGATTATGGGAAACTCTTTATAATTTTAAATCTTTAAATCTAGGATAAATACATTTCTAAGAGGAAGTAGAAGTTAGGATCTTGATGCAGGACTTACTAGATGAAACTCTAAGGCCTTCTTATATAAAACAGAGTTGGTGACCTCTTCTGGCCTTAAAAAGTCCCTAACCACAGTTTGTAAATCAAACAATTAGATGTGGTATCTAACTTCAATAACTTTTCCTAAATATAGCATGGCAAAATTAAACATAACTAACTTAAACCTGAGGCTTACAACAACCTCAGATACTAGAAACAAAGCTGTGAGCAAGGCTTGCATGGTTCAAAGAAGGTCAAGAATTAAAACATTCTAAATAAGCACCTAGTTATCTCATAATTTCCCTTCACCACTCTCTGAAAGATTCAAAATCCTCATGATTTTGAGAAGCCCTCCTCCTGATTCTGAGTAATGCTAATCCAATCAGGGAACAGAAGTCATATCATATGCTTTGGTACCAATCTCTGCTAAGTGAGGCAGCTTGGATTTCAAATAGAAAACACACGTTGAATTGCCCCTCAGAGCTTTCAGAACACTTTGACTAAACGTGTCTTGTAAATGCCAACAATGAATAAATCAGAGGTAATTGTGAGCTGTTCTATGAGAAGGAAAAGGAGTGAAATTAATCAGATACATTATTCGCTACTTATTTTTCCCTGTGCTGATCACAAACCACTGTACAAAGAAGAAAACCCTACTTTTAAACCTTTCCTTTTTTTATATGAATGTAAATGGCTTTTGAGGAATGGAAACTGATATTCTTTCTTCTTTCTTCCTCTATAAAACTTACAGTAGCTGTTTACTACAGACTGTTTGCTGAAGCACAGGTTAATCTGAAATAACCCAGGCTCCAAAATGAAATAACCCAGACTCTACATCAAGGCTTTTCTATTACATGGAGTTTGAGTTTGTTTTATTGGCATTTGTCTGTTGCTTCAGGAAAAGTGCAATTGTGATAATGACTACTATACTTCTTGTCTGCAAGGTATGTTTTCCTGCTCAAAATTTAAAAGGAAAATTGCTGTTTTCAAAATAAGACTGGGTCTACCATGATTATTTCATTCCAGTGGTTTCCTTCCGTTGACACAGAGAAAAACTGTCAAAACATTGTCTTTGAATACCTGTTGCTCATGTACATTTTCTCTACATGAGATTCTTTCATTTTCTTTACAAGAGGGCTCAGACTGTAACAGAATAAGGTGGTGTGATTAACTGAACATTTTTGTGTGTGAACAACCATTTTCTGTCATGGGAAAATTAAATTGCATATCAGTGGCTTTCCAGGAGTTTGATATCATACTGAATGACTCTGAGTCTATAGAGCGGATTGTACTCTGCATAGTTAATCTGTCCTATGATTCTGGACTAAGGGTATCTGGATGTGAAAGCTTGTATTCTAACAATAAATTTGTACAGCCATAGTTTCATATCCTATTACTATAGCCAATGTATTTCATTTTGTATTCTGTTGTAGGAGTAGTGGCAGAATGGCTAAAATGCTTTATTATGGCTCTAGAGATGTGAGTTCAAACTTCCTGAGTGATTCAGGCTAAAGACTGAGTCTGGTTGACCCAGTCTCAGTAAATGAGACTGAGGAGGCAACATCAGCTGATGTGAAGCTTGCCACATTGCTGCTTTTTGTACTACTAGGTACAGGACACTGGTGTGCCTTACCCACAATAGCTTTATGGGCCCCTCTTCTTGGGTGGACTTTTTACCTCTTTTTGAATTCCATAGTCATGAAGCTATGCTACTTGAGGTCTCAGAAAAGCTGAGCAGCTTTGAGTCTGCCCAGTAATCACTTTTCTTCAGTACTTATTTTACCACTTGCTGAAGCAATCAAGGGGTTAAAAGGAAGACTACAGATTAGGAAGATGCTTGTTTAAACAAGCAACAGCAAACACAATTAGTTCTTATTAATCATGACAAAGACTCAGGATTGACTGTGAGCTATTTCTGAATGATGCAATCATAGGAAATTGTCCACTTCTCTGTTTTATTTAATTTTTGGAAATAAAAAATAATAATTAAAACAGATGGTGTTTACGAAAATTGAAAGTGAATAATTTTTAAGTATTGAGAAGAGAGTCCATTAATAATACAAAGCCATATCACATCTATCTCCATCATTTCTAATGGAGTTGCCAGTATGACACCCAATTACACCACATCTATCTTATCTGTAATACTGACAACATACTGAAAGGTGTGAGATTGAAGAATAAGGTGGAGATTCAAAATGGAAATAAAAAACTGCCCAAAATATACTGTTCTAGAATGTGCAGTGGGAATAAAAAATGGCCATCAGAAAAGGCAAATGTGTGAGTCCGCTAATATTCTCACCGTGGTGGCAATGGTCATTATAATTACTAGTATAATTTTACTTCTGTAACGCCATTACAGTTTACACCAGCTGATGTTTTGCCATTCTAGGGGGGGAAGTATCAAGATGTGAATTGCAAAGGCACGCAGAACTCATCTAACAATACAGTGGGTCACTTTGTTTTCCATTTTTGAAATTTTAATTGTCTTTCACACTGCCATTTCAAATTATGAAGAAAAAAGTATTGAATGTTTTCTACTCCATTACCCATCAACTCTATTGAAAAATATGATGCAGTGCTTATGTAGTATTAAGGATATATACAGGTATTACATTTTTCTTGGGAAAAACATTTTCCTGGTAGAAACAGAGAGTGCATTTGAGCAGTTTGTAGTGGAAGAAACCTAGTACTTTTGCCACAAAATGTTAGCTGTTTCAAATAGTAGCTTTGCTGTTTTAAAGCATTGAATGTGATGCCTCTTCAGGTACATGTGGTGTGATGGGAATTCCTAGATTGTCAGTATCCCACAATCCTCCATTCTTCCTCCCCCTTCCAAAGTGGAAGGAGGAAGGGAGAGTGGCCAGGTCCTGGATGGCACACCCAGTGGGAAGCTGAGTAGGCAGGCACAGGGTGTAGGGGTCTTAGGTTTGAAGAATCCCCCCTGCCACTACAGGCACCCTGGTAAGAACTGGGGCCCCGGCAGCAGCACTACCAGGAGTGGCAGGGGTAAGGAGAACAGTTTATCTTGCCTCTACCACCCCTGCTCCAGAGAGGGACTGGTGCTACCAGCTGATCATTAACAGCCTGCTGCTTTCCCTGGCAGGCTGTCCAGGATTGAGGTCTCCTGAGAGGTGGGGAGGGGAGAAGGGAAAACCAAGAAACCTCTTTAGTGACTCCTGGATGGAGAGCAAGTCTTTGGGATGGCTTTTGTCACTCATGAACCAGGAAGCTGGAAACCCTGTATCCTTCTTGCCACATTTTAGTGGCACAGTAAATTCCTTGCACTGCATTTTAAGGCCTGTCCATACCTAAGATCATGACAGTAGGCTAGGTGAAGATAAAAATGATAAAAAGACTTTCCAACCCATTAATAGAGATTATTGAAATTAATGGACTCTATTTTTAATGGAACTTTTGATACATGCACATAATGCAGGAAGAAAAAATGCTTTAGCATACTCTAGAAGACCCTAGAATACTCTGCTTTGGAATACCCATGATGTTTTAGTTGCAGCACATCCAGTGTGTGTCCGATAGAAAAAATAGGGCTTATAGTCACATCTGGTCAAACTCTGGGATTTCCTGAACACTTGCAAAGGTACGGCAATGTTTTGACCTGCTTCTTCACAAGAACAGCAGAGATGAAGACTCCTGCAGAGTGGCTCTACACATTCTCATTGCTGAAGAATTGATCTCTGTGGTGGAACGAAGAGTTCAGGGGGTGTGTCTACATGTGCAATTTGTACAACTGAATAAACTTCTGCACAATTTGAGTTGGAGTAAACTAACCCGAACATCGCTGTCTACATGTTTTTTAAGCACAGTAATTTACTTTGCCATTGGATAGAACTTGTGTCTGATGGGAATATCTGGCAGCACAGTAAATTAGTCTAAACTGGCTTAATTGTCATGCACATGTAGATGTGATGCTTTACTGTGCAGCAAATTAGTTTACTGCACAGTAAAGTGCACGTGTAGATGTGCCCAGGAAGGACCAAGTATGTGAGCAGTCATATGGATATGGACTGTCTGGGATGAACACCGTGAGTGAAAGGGAGAGGAGCATCTTTTCCAGCTCCTCACATTATATTTTAGTGACCCCAAAATGGTGTCAGGTGACTCTGTGGTATCTAGTTTGTACACTACTTTTCGCAGGCCAAAGCTGGCTTTTTTGTTGTTGCAGGATATAAGGGGTGGGCACAGGAACTCTTGGAGGGAACCTTCAAAAGGGCAGCAGCAGGTATGTTCTAAGTGCTATGTGTGAACAAGCTGAAAACAGGTCAGTGAATCCAAACCACTCCCATCAACTCCTGATGAAGGAGTGTTAAAGCAGGAGCAGTTTTTGCTAGGTTTAAATCACTCTCTGCTCCTTCACATATAACATTTAGAATGTAACAGCTTCTGTCCTTATGAAATATTAGCCTTTTGAAAGGGCTTCAAGCCTTCCTGTGTCTTCATGCCTAGTGTGCAGAAAAAAAAAATCCTACTACTGTTTCTACCTGATTTAAGATTTTTGTTTTTTGTTTTTTCTATTGTAATCTACGGGAAAACAGTTTCCCAGGGTCGTGTTCACACTGAGCGGCCACCCACACTTCTTGCTGCATTTCTACAGAGAAGTCTAATTGAGAGGGAGTGTGTTACAGAGAACTGCTCCCTTTTAGGGCTTATGGAAAAGTACACAAGACTGTAATACTCAAATGCAAAGAGGAGAGATGGAGAGTCCTCACTGACTAGATGTCACCTAAAACAAAGAATGAGTTCTCTTTTCTATATACCTTGTTAATTTAAGCTTCCTGCTAAACTTGTTTCTGGGTGACTACAAGTTACATAATAAAATTAATAACAGCTCTTTGCCACCAGCTGCTCACAAGCAACAGTTGCAACTGAGGATGACTTTAGTCAGCTTTTCTTCCTGACCAGTTAGACTCAATCCTGAGCAAGGAGTACTTGACTAATGAAGCATGTATTAGACTACAAAATGGGTTCATGATAAATCAAACTGTTCAATTTTAATTCGCTTCCTTCAGTGGGCACGTCTACGTGAGACACCTAACTGTGCAGTGCCATAGTTTACTGCACAGCAAGCATGTGTTTCTACATGTGCTTACTACGCAGTAAACCTAACTAATCACAAGTAATTTAGCTACCTGCAAATGCAAGTAGCATATTTACTTTTGATTAATAACAGTGCAGTAGCTCTCACGTAGATGCCTGACCAGGAGCAAATTTATATCCGATCAGCCATCCACCAGGGGGTGAGAGATTGCTCCCTGCCCCCAGGAACTGCATGCTGCCAGGGTGGGCTCTGCCACTGGATCCTGTGCAGGGACTATGTACCCCTGCCCCAGCAGCAGGGAGCTTCAAGCACCTGTCTCTGAGATCACAATCAGGGAATGGGGGCTGGGAGATCCTTATCTTCCAGTGCCAGCCCCACGACCACACGGCTAATGCTGGGAGATCCTTATTGGCCATGGAGCTCGTGCTTGGAGATAAGGGGCTTCCAGCATTGGCTCCATGGATGTAGAGCTGGCACTGGGAGATGAGGGTCTTTCAGCACCAACCCTGCAGTCACGGAGCTGGGAGATAAGGATCTTCCAGTGCCAGCTCCACAGTGCAGAGCTGGTATTGGGGGCTCCCTGCTGCCAGGGGTTTGGGATCCTGTTTCCTGCCCAGCTCCATGCTCATGGAGCTGAGCCATAAATAAGCTCCCCAGCCTGTTCTCTGCCTAGCTCTGCACTCAGAGTTGAGCAAGGAACAAGGTCTGCAGCCTGTTCCCCACCCAGCTCTGTATTCACGGAGCTGAGTAGGAAAAAATCTCCCCAGCTTGTTCCCCAATCAGCTCCAGGCTCATGGATCTGAGTGGGGAGCAAACTCTTTAGCTTCTGCCCCACATATGGGGTAGGGGCAGGGAACTGTCCTGGTCAAGACCAGATATGTGCTCTGATCGGGTGGTTGACACATGGGGCTTGGAAATAGCTGTGGGGGTGGGATAGGTCCCAGCTCCCTGCCCCATCTGCTGGTGGAGCAGCTTGCAGCATGCTAGCTGCTAGCAGCCTCACTGGTTGATCAGGGCAGAGGCCTTGACCCTCGAGTGTGCCAGGCTGTAGCCCCTCGACCTCCACCTCCAGAACCTCCTTTTGAGGTTCTGGTTGAATTTCACCCCCCATCTTTTTGTTTTTGGTCATTCCATCTGCAGCCCCACCAAGTCCCCAGACCTCCTGGTCAATCTCCTCCTGGCCTGGGCCAAGTGGGCCCTGTACTTGACCAGGAAGGAGGCTGTGGCTGGGAGGGTGCCTGGAGACTGTGAGGCCACTTTCCTTTCACTTGTCCGTGCATGTTTCTGGGCAGAACACCAAAGAGCAGCATCCACTGGCTGCTTGGATGCCCTTGAGGACTGGTGGGTGTGGCTTGGGAGCGTCTGCTGTGTGTCCCCCTCAGGTGCACTTATTTTCATGTTTTGATCCTTTGACACACACAACACTCCTATCCTGTTTTTTTCATTAGTTGTCCCAAGTATTTTGTTATAGCATTCACCCATTAGCCCCATACAATAGGGGCTACTCGTTAGCCAGGGGGGCCTTAGGGCCCATGGTATTTGAATGTTACAAATAGACAGGAGCTTCTGAGGCCCACCCACTTGATATCTGGGGACACTAGCTCCTTGTGTCAGACTGCTGAAACAGGGCAGAGGCGTGGGACCTTCCTCTCCTCTGTAGCACTTTCAAGTCTACTGCCCCCGATTAGGGAGCCAGGGTCAGAAGCTCCTTCCTGCTGGGGTAGAGTGACATTGTCCCTACCCCAGCAGCAGGCAGCTCCTGGGGGCAGGGTGTAATGTCCCAGCCCTGGCCAGGAGACAGCCCAGTGTTCCCTGCTAGCCCCTGGCCTATCACACAGGGGGAGCCTAGGGCTCTCCTTGGTGGTGGCAGGTGCCCATTGCAAGGCCCAAGGAAGTAAAAACAGTTTGCTGCCATTAGCAGCAAATCTGCTCCTGCTTCCCTGCATGTGTAGCTGCCTGCTCAGGAACATTTTCTTGTGAGTAGTTTACTTGCTAGTAAACTGACTGATCCCAGATCAAATGCATGTGTAGATGCGCTCAGTAAGTTGTAGTTTCAGCAGAACACGGAATATGTAGGACTAAGACATTTCTTTGGAAGATTCAACCTTGGTATTATTCATTCGGGACATTTCCTCTTTGTGACAACCAGGATGAATCACTGGGATAGACTTGAGGAAGACATGGTTGTCTCCACCAAATAAAGGAGGAGGATCAGAATCCAGAGCCTGCAGAACACTGCACTGGAGAAAACCCACATTTTTTCCACACAGCAGAGATTTAATAACTCAATTTAGGGTGGGATCCAGAGCCAGACTTTTCTTGGGGGCACTGAACTAGGTCATTGAATGTCATGCCATACTGCACTGTGTCTCTCAACAGTGTTCCCTGGCTGCACAGGACAGAGAGTTTCCATTTTGGTGGGATCCCTTCACTCAGGAATTCGTATAAAGCTATTTCTCTAAACCATGCATACTTTCTTGAATTTCATGTTGTTTTCACTTATTTGAATCCTGTAGATACCTATTGCCACCCACAAAAATATAAGACATCCTTTCTTCCTTCCTAGAAAGCACAGTTCCATTATCAGGTTATTCTGACCAGAACTGAGGAGGTGGGAACCGCACTGAAACTATCAGCATATCTCAGGATTATTCAAGCTCCACTTGTCTTACAACCTTAATAAAAGTAGTTTCTGAATGTATGCATTATTTCTACTGTGTTCCAGCTCATGCCTGCATCCTACCAATACATGTAAGCAAGCAGGTTTTACTTACCATATATGTAAGCAAGCAAGATTTGCTAAGTGCTGATAATACTCTGATAATATGCGCACACAGGATTTACTCTACCAGATAAATCCAAGAACTGCTCCTGCTGATCTCAGTGAAATCTATTCTTTCCATTGGCTTCAGTAGAAGCAGGAGCAGGTATATTACTATGCACCTGAATTAAGGTGAGCCCCACATTTAGAAACTAAATCAAGTCAATAAAACATGAATTAATTTATCAGATTAATACATTTTAAGAAAGGCTCAGTAAGAATTACAATAAGGGAGAAAAAGAATGATAGGAACAGAATAAAATATAAATTAAGAATAATCCCCCTACTCTCCTGTCTAAAAGGGAAAAGAAACCAAAAGCAATCTACCCCAACTCATCCATCCCACCTTTCCTGCTCCCTTGCCTCTGAACAAGGAGAGTGTCTTTCCATGCCCAACCAAACCTTGTTTCCCAATCCACATTTACTACGTCTATAAAAGAAAACAGTGTTTCACCCTGACCTATTCTCTCCCATGACCATGGCATACTTGGGAGGGAGTTCCGCTCCCTTACTGTTCCTTTTAAGCTGTACCTCCCACAAGGGTTGTGGGGTGAGAGCGGTGGGACTTTCTGTCTCCAAAACCCATTCATTGTCCCTTTCCTACAAGGAAAACACAAGGTATTTTAGATGTGCTCCAGGAGTGGGAGGGGACACTAATTTGAGTGGCTCTTGGAGCTGCTGTAATTAAAGCACCCAGAGTGTCTTGTGTATCAGTGTCCTCATGCTTCCAAATGGTGGCAGGCATGCTTTATTTAAGGCTTTAGATAAAGCACCTGCACCACCATTTTGAAGCACAGGGATGCTGATACATGAGATGCAAAGGCTGGCTGGAGCACAGTAATTACCATACTCCAACAGACTCGATAATCGAGTCTGCTCCGACATGCTGTAATTACAACATGTCGGAGCAGCCTCCAGGCTCATGTACAGACACCCACATTGTTCAATTAATGTAAGGCTACCTTTGTCTAGAAGTTTTGCAGAAAGCCATTAAATTGATTCCTGGGAATAAGGCATCTGGCAATGACTATTTGCCTGCTGAAATTTACAAATATGCCAATGACAAATTCCTTTGAAAGCATCATGTTCTACTGCTCTGTTGGAAAATGGAAGTGGTACCACAATATTTCAAAGATGCTTGGTTTGTACAATTATACAAAATCAAAGGGGGCAGAAATAACTGTGACAACTGTAGAAGTATCTCCTTGTTAAACATCATCAGAAAAAAATGTCACTTGTGTCATGCTTCTTAGGCTGCAATCTCTAGGTGAAAGAATCTATCCTGAAAGTCAGTGTGGTTTTTCCTCAGGATGCTCCACCATTGCTATGATATTTTCAGTCAAGCAACTGCAACAGAAGTATAGAGAAAAATGAATACCACTCTACATAGCCTTCATCAATATGACAAAGACCTGTGATACAGTCAACATATAGGGCCTTTTTACTCTTCTGAAGAAACTGAGTTGTCCCCCACAAACTGTTGAACATCATTAGCTCGTTACATTAAGGTATGAAGGCAATTGTAGCGTATGAAATAAAAGAATCAAATGCCTTTGACATCAACAATGAGGTGAAATGGTTATGACTTATCCCCTGTGCTTTTTAACATCTACTTTTCATTGCTGCTTCTTCACACACTCCAGGACAGCAGTGATGTCATTTATCTCCAAACCAGACTAGTTGGAGTCTTGTTCAACATTGCAAGGTTTAGAGCAAAACCCAAAGTGAAAGAACTGGTTCTGGAAGTTTTCCAGTTTGTGGATGATATAGTTTTGATTGTCCTCAGTGACTCTTCCTTGAAAAATCTCTCAGGCAGATTTTATGAATCATGCAAGAGCTTCAAGATGGCAATTAGCCTCAAGAGACTGAGATTGTTTACCAAGGTGTGGAAGAACTGATACCTGACACTACTCTGGAGGATAATCTCTTGGTGTCATTGACAGCTTTTCCTACTTGGGTTCTATGATCTTGACCTTCAGACTGAACTGCATAATACAATTAGAAAGCAGCTGAGAATTTGGGGCTATTAAGGGAATATGCATGGAATAACAGAAAAGTATCAGCTAAGGTGAAGTTATGAATCTATGAGACTTGTGTCCTGTCATCCTTTCTTTATAATTCAGAAGCATTGACTACATATGCTAGGCATATCAAGAGATTGAACAGCTTTCACATGAGATGTCTGTGTAAGTTCCTGAAAATAAAGTGGAGTAAAAATAAAATGAAAATGAAGACAGAATACCAAACACAGAGACACTGGAACACGCAGAACTGACACACTTAAAAACCACTATCAAGAAGGAAAAGTTGTGACGGATCAGACATGTCAGGAGAATGAGAGGAGAATCTATCCCCAGAATAATTTAAATAGTGAGATTTGAGGTGGCTCTAGAAAGCAGGGTTGCCCTCTCTGATGGCAGCATGATATGTACAAAAATTATATGAAGCCATTCAACATCAATGTAGAAAGCTGGGAGGAGCGCACAGAATCCTATCCAATCTGGAGGGAACATTTGGCACTGGGTGCGACGCACCTTGCTTCCCCACTCCTAGAGAGGGGAAAACTGCTGGGGAAAAGCCCCAGCAGTGTGATAATGAGCACAGCTGCGGGTTGCTAGGGCAACTAATGAACGTTAGATGACCGGAGGGGGCAGGTCTTGGCCCTTATAAAGCCCAGAGCCAGAGTCAGACAGGTAGTTCTCTGCTAGCAGCTGGAGGGGCAGGAGCTTCCAGAGACAGAATGTGAGTGCAGCTTGCAAGAGCTTCAGAAGCTGGAGCAATGAAGTGGAGTGTTAGCCAGGAGGCTTACTTTGTTATGGCCAGGTGCCTTGTGTTTGACTTGCAGCCAGGGGGCTTGTGTTTACTTTGTTAGTGTTTAGAATACAACCGGTGGTTTGGGTGAGGCTATAGGGGTTGGAGGAAGCCTCATAGGGACCCACAGGGTGTGGGACCCTAGTCCCCAGGAGGGCATGATTCAGTGCCAGGGAAGGCTCAGTCAGGCCCAGGAAGGGCAATACTGAGAGGCCTGAGAAGGGGCAGAATTGAGAAGCCCAAGAGGGGCAGTATTTTAAGGAGCCCAGTGTGGGTGAGGTGAGCCCAGAGAGGGGAGTGCCAGATGGAGGAGCAATACTGAGAAGCCCAGACGAGGGGCGTAGCGAGTCCAGTTGTAGGCTTGTACGGTGGTAGACCTCAGCCAGAGGCAGGGTGCTGCAGTGGACCGCAAGAAAAGGGTTAGCAGCACAGTGCCCCCAGCAAAGGGCAAGCGGCTGCAGTGGTCTCTGAGAGAAAGAGGAGATAGCAGCACAGAACGCCCGGCTAAAGAGAGGGTAGCCGTGCAGAGGGCCTAGAAGATTGGGGCTCGACAGGAAGTCCCAGAGTGGACAAGGGTCCCAGGAAGGGATGATATTTTAGAAAAGGCCCAGAAGGGGCACTGGTATTATTAGGAAGCCCAGAGTGGGCATCGAGACCCCCAAGGGAGGGGCGGTCTCATTGAGAGTCCCAGGAAGGGACGGTAGGGTGCCTAGGGAGCACCCATTGGACAGTCTGGGAGATCACAGGGACAGAGGTCCCAATACGCTGTGCCCAGGGAGATAGAAGGCAGCCTCCCTACATATACTAATCATCAAAGTCGCGGCAGGTGAGAATTAGAGGGTGTCCTTGGGCCGGCTTGGACACAGTGCGAGGGACCTCAGGGAGATCACGGCCCTCCCTGCAGGCGCCTCCGTAACAGTGCAGCACAACATGAGGTGGCTTTGATCCAGAGGATAGAAGCAAAGTGAGAAAGAAGAAAGCAGCATGCTGCAAATTTGGACTCCACCTAAAACAACCTATAGATCTGTGAACTTGTAACAAGCTGTGTCACACTTGAATTGGGCTTGTCAGCCACAAACGGATGTATCAGGCATCTGACTACTCTTACACGTACACCATGATCCAGAGGATTGACAGTTACCTACTTTGTCTGGGTGCTTGCCTTTTATTATTACTAATGTGAAAATATCCCAATAAAGCAGGAAAGGATTATTATTTTACAGATGATAAATTTAGTGAAAAATAATTGGACAATTTGTTTATGATCTCACATTAACTCAAAGGGAAGAATAGGAACTGGACACAGATCTTATTAGACCCATTCCAGGCCTGTAGCTAAACATCAGTGGTAGGTCTAAAGGCAGTGTGAACTGAAGCATAAATACTCAATAGCAGTACTACTGGGCACTCTAGCTACTACTAAACTGCTTGTAATAAATGAAAAAATGCTGAAAATGAGAGAGATTTTTTTTTTTTTTTTCATTTATTGCAAGCAATTTTTTTTAAAGTACAGCATTTTTCTCCTGATCTCTTTCATTTTCTTTGCTGCCTCTGCAGCCAATTTTTTCTCATTCAGTGATCCTCAGGATTTGCTTCTATTAGATATTTTTTATTTCCTTTTATTCTAAAATATCTATCCATTGCATGGTTTTGTATGAGAGAGCTCTAGAACTGTGGGAAGAGTAAAGCAGCCTATAGGAAAATGAATCTATGGAAAACAAAGGGTACAAATAAGTTTGACTCTAAATTTTAATAGCTTTTATATCCAATCACAGCTTGTTGAGAAATTTTGACATCTGTGGGGTTAGTAGCAATACAATGTACATTCAAGAATCTTATTAGCATCTACCCTGAAGAGTCTTTATTGCAAAGAAAGAAAGACAGACTTTTTTTTACTTTTTATAAAAGTTTATTATAGGGAAAAGGGGGTAAAAATCCAACAAACAAATAAAAGACTGCCTATGCAGGGGCTCAGGTATAACAGACAGACAGACAGAGCCTAGGCCTATGGCCTGCAAGTTCTGCCCTCACAGTTTAAAAAAACAAAAACAGCTAGTCTAACAACAGTCTGCTCAGACCCCTGCTGGTACCTTGGGAAAGGGCAAGCAGTATCACAGCATGAGGACTAAATGGATGCCCTCAATTCTGCAAAGCACCCCCCTGAATGGCCCAACATGCCTGGAAGGTGGGTATTGTCTGCTGGAGGACTGCATGTTCAAGTTCCAGTGTCAGGTGTGCCCGGACCAAGAATTGAAAGAATCTCAGGGCATCATCAGAGCTGGCCCCAGTGAGGCAGTTCCTGTGGCTCTTGAGGATGGCCATCTTAGCCTGACCAAGCAAAAAGTTGGCCAGGCAGATCACACCCCATCTACCACACAGTATGGGAAAGAAAACAAATAGGTGGTCTCTGAGAAGTACAAGGCACCTCAAACAAGGTGCCAAGGGCAGCAAAGAGTGGCAGCAGCTGGGGGCACCCAAGGAAGGCATGGAATAAATCCTCTTCTACCTCCCTTGGGCAAAAAGGACAGGTCGCTGATAGAGTCAGGTCCATGTGGCAGATGAGAGTGCTGGTGGCTAGTATCTCATGCAACTACCACTAGAGGTCACCAGTCTGTTTGGCAATGGGTAATTTATAAAGCGTGCGCCATGCAGGGTGAGCTGTTATGAGTGCCAGTGCCACTAGGTGCTGCCTCCACATCATGCCAGGTCGAGTGCAAAGGACATGAGTGTGGAAGACACAAACCACCCACGCCCAGTACAGGGCTTTCCAGGGAAACATGTCAAAGAGAATCCTGGCATCGCTGTCAGGCATGGGAAGAGTCAATAAGGTGCCAGGCCCACTGCTCAGATTGCTATCCATAGCCAGGACAATAGGCAGTGGTGGAAAGGGTTCTCCAGACACATCTCCAGCAGGGATTTCCTGCCATGCTTGGAGGTAATCCTCGATGGCAGCTGCTGCGTCCTCTGGGAGGGTGGTCTGCACATCCCTCAAGAGATGAGCAGCACTGAATGCGTGCCCAACTGGGCAGCCAGAGCCTCAGCTGACAGCCAGTTCGACTGGTCCAGATTGAGAAGGCAGGCTAGCTGGACTGTACGTGACTGGATGAGTGAGTCAGTAAGACTATCAGATCTGAGGCTTGCCAGTCAATGCTGCAAGGCTGGGTTGTAGACAAGTGGCTCCTGCAGCAACTATGGAAATTGGAGATGTCTGGCCTGGGGTTTGGAAGGCAGTCTGCCAGGCCTGCACCAGGCTGCTGTAGAAGAGTTGGAGGGCACCCTAGTCCAGGAGGGCAGGATCCAGGAGAAAGAGTTCTTGGTCAAACCCAAGGTTCCTTACCTGGCACAGAAACACACAGGCCAGCTGATGCCAGGGAGGGTGATCTTTGCAATAAAGGAGTCTCTGGAGAGCCTGCAGGCAGAAAGCAGACATTCTACTGGCCAAGCCCTGGCCTCCCTCAGCCATAGGCTGAACAGCTCAGGGGAACCAATGGCATCCGTTCCAGAAAAAGTCCACCAGCAATCTTTGAAGCTGTTCAAGTAATTCTGGCAGGGGGTCCAACACGGCACGCTGGTGCCATAATGGTTCATAATGGTGCCAAATTTTTCACAATGAGGACCTGCCCATGGTAGAAGAGGCTGGGCAAGCACTAGTGCCACCACTGCAGGCATGCCTCCACCTCCTTGCTAAACCTTTCCCAATTCCTGGCTGGGAAGACCGATGGGCCGAGGAACACCCCCAGAGCTTTAAGGCCCTCACACTTCCAAGTAAGGCACCTGGGCAGGTCTGGGTGGGGATGATTGGTCCATGCATTGAGGACTAGGTCATTGCTCTTAGGCCAGGTAACATGAGCTGAGGAAGCATGCTCATAAGTACGCTGTCAGGCCACCAGTGACTGGACATCACTCTGGGTGTTGAGGAGAATGGTCAGATTGTCTGTATACTCCACCAGCCTAACCAGAAGCCTGCCAAACAAACCAGAGGTCAATGGAAGAATGAGGCCGGTCAGGCACCATTATAGCATGTGAAGCAGGGGTTTGATGGCCAGAACGTACAGCATTCCTGAGAGGGAGCAGTCCTAGTGGATGCCATTGTGAGCCAGGAATGGAACGCAAAGCACACTGTTCACTTTCAAAAGATTAGAGATGCCTTGGTACAGTACCTGAAGTAGAGGTAAGAAACATCCAAAATCAAAGGCCTCCAGGCTCTGAAAAAGGTACTTGTGGCTGACTCTATCAAAGGCTTTCTCCTGGTCCAAGGAGAGGAGCTTGACATTCAGTTCAAAGAGGTTTGCAACTGTCACCAGGTCATGAAGGAGGAATAGATTATCTTGGATGGTCCTGCCTGGCATGCAGTAGCTCTGTTTGGGCCTGATGACTGAGCCTATGACAGTACACAGTCGATTGGCTAAGGCTTTTGCCAGAATTTTGTAGTCACTACACAGAAGGGATACTGGCTGCCAGTTCTTAATGCAACTGGGGTCCCCTGTTTTTGGTAGCAGGGTGAGAACCGCCTGGTGACAGCTGACAGGCAGGATTTTATCCGCAAGGCTCTCATGAAACATGTGCAAGAGGCAAGGGCCAAGGAGAGGCCAAAAGGTCTTATAAAACTCAGTGGGCAGCTCATCAAGCCCTGGGGCTTTGAATCATAGAAGTAGGGTTGGAAGGGACCTTGTAGATCTTCAAGTCCAACCCCCTGCCTGGGCAGGAGGAAAACTGGGCTCAAGTGACCCCAGCCAGGTAGGCATCAAGCCGCTTCTTAAAGACCCTCAGGGTAGGAGCCAGCACCACTTCCCTTGGAAGTTGGTTCCAGATCCTAGCCGTCCTGACTGTGAAGTAGTTCTTACAGATGTCTAATCTAAGCCTACTCTCTAACAACTTGTGGCTATTATTCCTTGTTATCCTGGGGGGCACTAGGGGGAACAAGGTCTCCCCCAAACCCTTCTGGTCCTCCCTAGTGAGTTTATAGATGGTCACAAGGTCCCCCCTCAGCCTTCTCTTGTGAAGGCTGAACAGGTTCA